>CM040189.1:105486852-105861852 GCA_022606455.1 Callitettix versicolor | reverse complement strand
TGGCGTAACTACAGTAGGTAGGTCCCAACCAATCTTTTAGTTGGCGTAACTACAGTAGGTAGGTCCCAACCAATCTACTAGTTGGCGTAACCACAGTAGGTAGGTCCCAACCAATCTACTAGTTGGCGTAACCACAGTAGGTAGGTCCCAAGCAACCAACTCGTTGGCGTAACTACAGTAGGTAGGTCCCAACCAATCAACTTGTTGACGTAACTACAGTAGGGAAGCTGGCTGGAAAGTAAAACTCGGTTTTGAGTAATCGTGCGTCTTATATTTCATTTTTCGCAGATTGTATTGGTTTCCCCTGCATTCATGTTACAGGCTTACTGACCTTTTGGCTAAACACTTATTAAAAATTGTTCATTAATTTCAACTCAAGCGAACATTATATTTTTAATAAAATATTATTCACTGTTTCATCTGACTTCTAAAATTGAACAGCCGCCAAAGTTAGAAGCGGAAGTGCGGAAACTGCCTGGACGTGCCCGGAGTAAGTCTCAGTGCGTGGAACTGGGTCTCCGGTTATTTCTGAATAATGAGTTTCTTTGAAACGTCAAAGTTTATTGCGTTACCATTGTTTACGCACACAACGCGTATCAATCCAATCTATTCTCGGCGACTTGCATTTCTGACTTTATAAAGGCACGAGTAAATAGGCTGGCCACAAGTGCTGAGCTTTATTTAACAGTTCCCCCACCGTCGAGTCTTAACGCAAATTGCATTTTAAGTCTCAAAATGGACTTATGATTACATTTACCTGAAATGTATTACTTAAATTTCAGAAGAATAGTATTAATGTTTTTTTTTTAATCTCAGACAAAATATTCGGGTCGGAAGCTCAGATTTTTATCAAATTTTAGTATCATTAAAAAGCATTATTTTGTGCGTGCGTGCACGTGCGCGAACAATTTTTTTTTTTAACAGAAGGAATGTCAAAAGTTACATAAAACTAACATAGAGACGGCTTTCGGCTAAGCTCGTTTGATTCCGCCGCCACGCCACGCCCCGCTTAGTTTCTCTCCAGGCTACACTTATGTCTTCACAGGTAGCAAACTGGTTGCTGGGCGCATCGAATAATCCTCTTGCGACTTTTGAAAGTATTTTACACTTCTGCTGAGCAAAGCTTACTAATTACGAAGCCCGATTACTGCATACCTCAATAGGCTGTAGGCCTATGCGTTTATTCAATGGCTGCCTCGGTGGCCTAGTTGATAGCGTACTGGGCTTTCACCCCGAGGACCCGGGTTCGATTCCCGGCCAGGGCTTGGCATTTTCATACGCTATAAATCATCCCATCGTCTGCATTAGACCAAGTGTGCACAATAGTCGGACGTTAAACACCAAAAAAAAAACAAAAAAAAAAACAAAATTTATTCAATGTGAAGTGAAAAGCGTATTTCGGAAAATAGTTCTCGGCATATTAAATAAAAAGTTACTGTTTTTTAAATTAAAAGCAATAACTGTAATTATTGAAATGTATTTCAGACTAACGTTACCACCGTCCGTTGTAATTAGAGACCGTGTAGGGCAGCGCTCCTGGCGGTAAAGCTTTGCACTTTAATGACTGGGCTTACTTGCAGTTTGCCTTAAACGGAATGTATCTAAAACTGTTTTTACCAGTGTAATATTGACTCATCACAGATGCATGACTGTTTTTCTTATCTGTGTTTTTTAAAGTAAAAACATCAACGTAGAGTCACGTAAATTATATGGGAAATATTTTTAACAGCTGATCTCGACTTCGTAATTAGAACAACCTGTTTGGCGCGATTGTATGATCAAGGCTTCATTTTAGACAATCTTATTTGCAAAATTAGTTGAAAAATTATAAAAGTAGAACTTCTCTATAGCGAATTTCCGTTAAAAAATTAGCTGCCATCATGGTAACATCCCGAACTCTGAAATTGAGAGGTTGTTAAAGTAAACATTCTCAAGTTTCTTAATTTTGTTTCGATTTGATTCGGCGGCCTCGGTGGCCTAGTTGATAGCGTATTAGGCTTTCACCCCGAGGACCCGGGTTCGATTCCCGGTGAGGGCTTGGCATTTTCATACGCTATAAATCATCCCATCGTCTGCATTAGCCCAAGTGTGCACAATAGTCGGACGTTAAAAAAAATCGATTTGATTCAAACTTGCCACGAAAATCGCTTTTTGTAGCAGCTGTTACAGGTTCGTTACCCAACGATAACCGTTCAACAGTTTCAAAATGGCGGCCGTTTCAAAAAAAAATTTTTTTTAATTTATTAATTCTTGTCTTTTTTTTAATTTTATTTCATTATCGTAATCAGCATAAATTAGCATTTTGATTTTCAAAATCCGTTTAAACTGAGGGATTAAATTTGCCGGCGGTCGTGGTTCATTTTCGTAGTAATTTGAAAATTTAAGGTGCCAATATATACGGATATTTTAATACTGATTATGACGGGGGAAATATGAACTAACAAAAAAATAGTGTAAAATAAAAGGAAATTCGCTTCCTTCACGACAGCGTAACAACTGCGCCGTGATTGTTTTCGTCCCTAAATCACCGTACGTTTTTATAAATATAGTACAGTATTTTGTATAGTGAAAAAGTAAACGGGACTTTGTCCTTTGAATGGTAGGTGGTTCACATGAGCCTGACTCAGGGGAGGACAGCTCCTGATGCAATCACGTCACGACTATTCTGGTCGACTTGCAGTAGCCTGCTTGATTAGTTAGTTCAACGCTGAGTATCGAGTATCGAATGTGTCGATCTATTTTCCTGAAGCAATGTCACTTAGGCGTCTGTCTCAGTTTCACCAAGGCGTCTGTCTCTTTAATGTGATTCATTTTATTAATGTAACTAAAATGGAAAGGCACAGAATGTCGTCACGTGATTAACACGCGAAAGCATTACATTGATAATACACGTAAAGGAAGTGCTGATTATTCTGATTGCTAAACATATCTAAGCCGATATTGTGTTAATACAACATGTTTTAGAAACAAAATGGCGAACCGACACAAGAAAACTGAAGCTGGAGAGTTGGTAAACTGTGGCAAATAGGCAAAGTAATGGCGCCAGCAAGGACGGATTAAAGGGGGACAAAAGAAATAAAGTAAATTTTAGTCCACAAAAAGGAAGTATACGCGTAGGCTTCGAGGAAAAGGGTCGTAGAGGTAGATAATGCCTCTGAAGGGTCCGAAACCCGTTATATAATCCCGATCTCAACTTTGTATGTACGTATGTACGTTTGTGCACTTTGTAACGCTTATATACTGAGGGTGAGAACGGGGGTTCATCAATTAGATATTTTACGTTGGTTCTCTCTTCTCTTCTTGTGTTAACTATAACAACAGAACGACCTTTCCCGACTGATCCTGAGGGATCTGTAGATCAGTGTTAATGATAAGAGTAAAGCAACGGGAATAACTGCGGCTGTACTAAAAAATTACCGGAAGGAATATTGAGAAGAGGGGAAAGAAGAAAATGGATGTTGGAATTGTTAAGTAGGAATTTTTAAAAAATTAAGTGTCTAAAATAAAGTAAATTTGTACACTTAATGAACCTTATGATAAAACCAAAGGAAATACTTCAAGTAAAAGGTTTTGTTTCAAGTTAAACTTAAAAGCAAAAGCATTTCCTTCATCCTTACGAATAATTATTACCATTTGCTTACGGACAAATCTTTCAGTTTGGAAGTAAAAGGACCAACAAAAGAAGGATTTGCTTTACTCTAAAGCAAAAAATTTTGATTGATATTTTTATTCATATCAATTGAAGGATATACTTCAGATTTTGTGAATTAAAGCTTTTGCTTCTTTTTATTCATATAGCTCATTATTTATCTATTTTAAGTCTCAAAACAGCTTAACAGTGCTAGTTTTTGAAGCCCTCTTGCAAGTTGTATCATCCACCCACAAATCGCATTTATCCGTCAGCGGCCACTGGCAGAAATACGTTTGGTGTTTAACATTTTCCGTTTAAACGGTTCCGAGCGGTGTTTCAGACTCTTTTCGCAGTGTGTCGGGGCGAAATGAAAAAATACAAAATTACTTAACTTTCGCGTGGGTTTTTCATTTTTTCCTATTGTCTCGTGTACTTTTCAAGTAGTATTCAACGAAAATGTTTAGCATTTTTCAAATTGAAAAATATTTTTATTAATACAAACGTGATTGCGGTAATAGCTTCGTCCAGTTCGTTATGCGGTAAAATTGTGAAGCAGTTTCAAGATGTCGGTCTTTCCAAATCTTTTTAAAAAATCATAATTTTATTTTCGTAAAAGTTTTTGAGTGTCCGATAATCGACGTGTTTCAAAAATGCAATGCAAATTAGAACATGACGTCGGCCAGGGTTCTTTTTGTAATTTCCAGAACTGTAATCTGAAGCTTTTTATTGTCGCGTGCTACCTGCTTGGAGGACAAAGTCTTATTAACGCTACAATTAATTAAATTTACAGAATCTTGAAATTCAAAATCTATTTAACTTTCGTATCTTATTTGTAAGTCCGGTGATTTAGGCCCTAATGCAGTACAGTAAAACATTAGGTTTCTCTCTTACCCAAGACTGTTCGGGTTCTACTTTTATGGTAGTACAGCTGGTTGTCTTTGAACCCTGACCTCCATATCTGCCTCTCGATGATGCTCCTGCTTCATCCTCAACATCCCCAACTCTCGTCCTCTCGGGTCGGTATATTCGTATTTCCATTTCTATTTTCCTATTGAATAACCGTTTAGTATTTCGTTCAGTTGATCTTGCTGGCGGCTTTTCTTTGCACCAGTTTGCCAAACTGTCCTGCCGCCTCGGTGGCCTAGTGGATAGCGTACTGTGCTTTCACCCCGAGGACTCGGGTTCGATTCCCGGCGTGGGCTTGGCATTTTCATACGCTATAAATCATCCCATCGTCTGCATTAGCCCAAATGTGCACAATAGTCGGACGTTAAACACAAAAAAAACCAAACTCTCCAGCTTCAGTTTTCTTAAGACTTAAAACTTGTCGGAATTACTTAATTATGTTACGCCGTAACATAATGTCAGACTAGAGATGTTTAGTTTGAAATAAGAAACGATCGGCATAATTATCATTCATGCCAGCTGAGAAGTTACCTTGTTCAGAGTCGAGCAGTAATCTCCCCCCACCCCACCATTGATGAAGCCCTATTACCTGACCCTCATAAAACAATTAGGTTTGTTTACCGTAGATATGTTTTATTAAAATATTCATATTTCCAACGGTCCGGGGTCAGCTTGGCTCTACACGGCCTCCATCGTTTTATAAACATTCCTTACTTTCTCTTCGAGTTATGATAATAAAACCCAAGAAGGCTAATTTTTATTGAACACCTGTTTCGGAGATTATATTTAATAAGGACAAGTTAAATATCACATTGTTTGCATAATTTTAAGTATTACAATAGTAAACCTATGATAGTGTTTATTTAAGTAAAACATAGACCTACCAACGCAAGTGGTTGCTGACGCTGATGTAGTTCTGATGCTTACGGCAGTAACTGCAGTCTCGAACCTATGACCTTAAGGTGTGGATGTTCAGAGACGCAGCGGACTGACCACCTATCTTTTATACAAAAATTGTATTTTAAGTAATTATTTATCCAAAAATGTTACAGCGTGACAGTCTTGTGTTAAGAACTGCAAATTTATACGGTAATTAAATTTTAAAAAATGGTAAATTTAACTTAATATAAATCCGACTTTTTATTTCCTTGTGAATAAGACACAAAAACAGATGCATTTAAATATACCTATTTAAAAAAAAAAAAAAATATTGTGTATACTTTGTTTCTACCCAAGCATTGAAGTCTCCAACATAATCCAATGACGTCACTTTAAAACTTACAAAACAATTACGCAAATAATAAATATTTAAGAGTGGTTAAGTGATTTATTGAACGTCGATACCAAGAGTAAATCTAAGGACAAGTGAAGTTCTCATTGAGACACAACATTCCTCCGTACTCCGCAGTCCAGTCGTGACCAACCGGTTCCGCCGCGGCAGTATTTGGGTTCCCCAGGTTCCTGCAGCTCTATCAAACCGTCTACAATTATCAGTGAGGTGCGAACAGCAAACACAATCCCACGCATGTCCCGGGACACTCGAGTCGATTGAAACGTTACTCCGGTTGGCATTTCAATGCGTGTTTTATAATCGTAAACTTAAATTTAATCAGCTGACTGAGGGAAAACTAAAAGATTCTATTAGCCAGCTGGTACAGTATAATATGTCTTCTGCAGTGATTCATTTTATGGTATGAATGAACCCTGCCATGACTGGTCTGCGGGATAAACGAAAGTATGACCAAATATGGCCGCGTGTATGTAAACAAGGTCTCATTCATACGTTGCTTGTTGCAGCCTGCGTTATGAAGTAATACTACTTCCAGATATTTATTGTCCTAATTGATAGGTTTGTTAATTAACTCACACACTTTTAAATACTTTTTTGATTTTGTCATTTTGTTGTAGCGAGCTGTACACGCTATACAAATCTGTTGAACCGATTTTAAGATATTTAGTCACTTTAATAAATTGCCTCATTGTCGGTTTTCATCAAGCACTCCTGAACTAGATGGTTTTAAGAGTAGACATTTTGTTTTTGGCGCTTCAGTGCTGCTTCGAGTATCGAGAGGAAGACTAGCGCGAACACGGGGGGATCTGGACTGAGTAGTTGGTGATATATTGCCTCACAAAATGAAAAGAGTTGATGCAGGATTAATTCAATAATTTATAATAACACAAAGAAGGACCGGCGACACCCACGCCTTCCCGCGTGGTCCACACCCTCGGCTCGGGCAAGCTGCTTAGCCAAATTTAGACATCCGTCTTGGGTGAGACGCCGCAGTGGACTTTGTAAGCCTCTCCTTTGTGAAACTTTATCGTTGGATCTGATTTGTCAACCAATTTAATATTCACCACCGACTGTGAAAGAAATTAAAAAAATATATCGCTGACCTGATGGAAGCCAATCACCAAAAACTAACGAGGACATAGGCACAGAGTGTGTTATAAACGACCCAGACAAAACGTTCGAGTGCTCCTTCACGGGGCCTACCCATCGTGGTCTTACATAGTCCATCATGGAAAGAATTCCAGTAGCTTATTTTCCAAACTAAAGTCTAATTGAATCATTGCTTACTTGTACTTTGACATACCAAACACATGAACCGATTTTGCTCAAATTAGGCCCTTTTTTTAGAGAGACTAAATACTTTTTTCACTCAAAACAAGAAATTAATATAAAACAATTTTTTGCATGATGCGAGTGCACAAATTTATTTTGATATATAATAATATATTTTGCTCGCGCAAGTCTCATATTAAATTAATTGTGATTAAAATGTCCTGTGTTTCCGCCCGTGATCGAACAGCAGACCTTATACGTGTGAGGCGCACGTGATAACCACTACAATAAGGAAACTACGAAGAAGTGTTATCGATGTAAATATACGAAACGAATTGTTAATTTTGATAAATATGTAATAGTAAAAGATCAGTTGTTTTATATTTATTTATAATACTTCTTCTCAAAACAAGAAATACAGTTTTCCGGGTTAGAAATCCAAACTACGGCGCAGATTGTCATAAAAGTTCGCGTACAAATATTTTAGATAATAGCTCAGGGGTTTTCAGTCGTCAAATCAAAGTATATATTCCATAATTATTACAATACAGCTGTATATAGGCAGGCCGGTGGAAGCTTACATTACCCTCTGAATTACTGCGTTCTTTATAAATCATTCACTGGCACTAACGGTAGCAAAACACAGATCGTAAAGTAAATCTACCAAATTTTACACAAGATAGGTTTATTAGAAGAAAAACTACAATAAAAATTCATTATAATAACTTTTAAAATAACAAAAAATACAGATTTTTTACAAAATTGTTATAAAATCCTGAAAAATAGGTCGGCACTTTTTGGTACACTATGTGAAAAATACTTTCTCGATAGTGCGTGCAGAAACACTGACGGCCATCTTGAATCTATTCCCTGTTCGTTAATTATTAATAACTAAATGACTCCGCTATTCCATAAGATACAGTTATATTTGATATTTTATTTTAAACATATGCATTTTTAGTCCTGTATTATTAAAAGCAATAATATATATATATATATATATATATATATATATATATAGAATATAAAATAATATCTCATTTTTCACATACAAACATTTGCAATAAGGTTAATTAACATTAGTCTTATGTGGCATAGATTCAATATGGCCGTCAGGGTCCACAAACATTGAAGCAAAATCCTATACCTTACAATATCTCGTCTTTGCCCATGTTTATTTAAAAATAACTAAAAATATATAAAGATACAACACAAGCACTTCTGCCTGATTTGATAACACACTCACATTTAATGAAGAACAAGTACTAGCAGAGGTAGGGCCAAAACACCGAAACAAACTGATCGTTTGGTGCCTTAAAACTGGAACCTTAACCGTAGGTTGGACGAATTAAGCATACCTCTTTAAGGATTAGTTTTAATGTCTTAAGAATAACTTAACGGCCATTAATGTTTTAATGTCAGCCATAACTTATAGTGTGGCAGCCGATAGGTTGTGTTAGCTATAAGCAGATTTATAACGTAAAACGAACTTCTGACCGTATTCGGTTATGGCTGGAATCGGCAGTAATGAATATAATTTATACCCGTGGATGTTATTACAGCACTTGTGCCTATAGTCGTAGAGTGTAGACAAAGGGAGAATCTTACAGGCTACAGAGAACATCACACACCGCGAACTGAACATGAATACAGAATTGTCCAATGATATCTGATGTGTAGGGATCATCCTCAGCGTGTAAACAAACTGAACAGATTTTAGAAATTAAATATATATAAATATATATTTAAGGATATATATATTTATAAATATATGATCATTCATTATAATAATGAATGACATATGTCATTATATTATCGTGTGTGTGTGTGTGTGTGTGTGTGTGTGTGTGTGTGTGTGTGTGACATGTATGTGTGTGTGTGTGTGTGTGTGTGTGTGTGTGTGTGTGTGTGTGTGTGTGTGTGTGTGTGTGTGTGTGTGTGTGTGTGTGTGTGTGTGTGTGTGTGTGTGTGTGATCCGTAGCTGAATAGAGGAGCTGCCGCCGAAAGCAGTTCCCATCTTCTACGTGAGATAATCCAATTTAAAAAATTAAAAAATAAATATATCAGAGAGAGTGTGTGTGTGTGTGTGTGTGTGTGTGTGTGTGTGTGTGTGTGTGTGTGTGTGTGTGTGTGTGTGTGTGTGTGTGTGTGTGTGTGTGTGTGTGTGTGTGTGTGTGTGTGTGTGTGTGTGTGTGTGTGTGTGTGTGTGTGTGTGTGTGTGTGTGTGTGTGTGTGTGTGTGTGTGTGTGTGTGTGTGTGTGTGTGTGTGTGTGTGTGTGTGTGTGTGTGTGTGTGTGTGTGTGTGTGTGTGTGTGTGTGTGTGTGTGTGTGTGTGTGTGTGTGTGTGTGTGTGTGTGTGTGTGTGTGTGTGTGTGTGTGTGTGTGTGTGTGTGTGTGTGTGTGTGTGTGTGTGTGTGTGTGTGTGTGTGTGTGTGTGTGTGTGTGTGTGTGTGTGTGTGTGTGTGTGTGTGTGTGTGTGTGTGTGTGTGTGTGTGTGTGTGTGTGTGTGTGTGTGTGTACGTTATATATATAACGTTATAATATACGTTATATATAAATATATATATATATATATATATATATATATATATATATATATATATATATATATACGTATAAATGTATATAAATCACAATATAAGTGATTTGTCTTCTTGAAATGTTATTGTTTCTAACTGTAGACAATGCAATAGTTTCAACATGTATCGTGTGTTTACGGCTGGTTGTGATGTTGGATTTTGCGTGATGCGAGTGCACACATTTATTTTAATATACGAGGTGTGTTCAGAAAGTAACGAGAATTTTTAAATTTCGCGGGCTTAGAGAGTCCGATTGTCAAACATTTTTTTTATGTTAGTATACATGAAAAACGCCCGGATCTGTGGAAAAACAATTCGTGGCTTTTGCACCACGATAATGCACCAGCTCACACTTCATTGCTTGTTCGTGAATTTTTGGCCAAAAACAGTACTGTAACGACGCCCCAGCCTCCATATTCGCCAGACATGGCTCCGTGTGACTTTTTCCTATTTCCAAAAATAAAGAGAACCTTAAAGAGAACCTTAATAAAGAGAACAGCCGTAGATGACATTAAAAGCGCATCGCTGAAAGAACTAAAGGCTATCTCAAAGATCGAGTTTGAGAAGTGTTTCGAGGATTGGAAGAAGCTCTGGAACAAGTGCATAATCTCCAATGGGGACTATTTTGAAGGCGACAACATCAATGTAGAAGAATAAATAATTATTTTGTTCAAAAAATTAAAATTCTCGTTACTTTCTGAACACACCTCGTATAATAGTATATTTTGCTCGCGCAAGTCTCATATTAAATTAATTATAATTAAAATGTCCTGTGTTTCTGCCCGTGATCGAACAGCAGACCTTATACGTGTGAGGCGCACGTGATAACCACTACAATAAGGAAACTACGAAGAAGTGTTATCGATGTAAATATATGAAACGAATTGGTAATTTTGATAAATATGTAATAGTAAAAGATCAGTTGTTTTATATTAATTCGTAGAGAACAGCTGATTTCATTAAACAGCTGATAACTTTCAGGTTATGTTGTTAAAAACTAGCTATGACTAAAATGAAAAGGAAGATGAAAACACGATACATGATTTTTATTTTTGGTTCAGTTTATTATTACCGGATTTACATTTGAAAATGAAATTTTTGAGCGGCTGTGGTGATAATACTCGGACCCGCTTGAAATTAGCGCCTAGCGCCGATCCTCACTTGTAGGCCACTTCCTGAGATAGAAAATGCATCTATCTAGTATCTAGATATATCACAGCTGATTTATCACTGCCACTGAATATGCAAATGAAATTATCTCTCTGTCAGCTGAATAGAGGAGCTGCCGCCGAAAGCAGTTCCCATCTTCTACGTGAGATAATCCAGTTTAAAAAATAAAAAAATAAATATATCAGAGTGTGTGTGTGTGTGTGTGTGTGTGTGTGTGAGCTTGTGTACGTGTGAGTGTGTGCGTGCGTGTGTGTGTGTGTGTGTGTGTGTGTGTGTGTGTGTGTGTGTGTGTGTGTATGATATGTGTATATATATATATATATATATATATATGTGTGTGTGTGTGTGTGTGTGTGTGTGTGTGTGTGCGAGTGTGTGTGCGTGCGTGCGTGCGTGCAGTGTCAGTGTGTGTGTATATATATATATATATATATATATATATATATATATATATATATATATATATATATATATATATATATATATATGTGTGTGTGTGTGTGTGTGTGTGTGTGTGTGTGTGTGTGTGTGTGTGTGTGTGTGTGTGTGTGTGTGTGTGTGTGTGTGTGTGTATGTATACTGTGTGTGTGTGTGTGTGTGTGTGGGCATTCTAGCTTTCGCAATGTTTGTCCAGTTTTATTGAAACTTGACACAAAATCGACTTTGGTAGCTAACAGACCTTGGGCACGCTCATTAGTCGGTGAATCGGTTGGACCGGTTCAAAATGGCGATCATTTCGAATATTTTTAAAATAAATTTTGTTTCTACACTTTTTTGTAAATCTGATCTCACCATTCTAATTACAGTTAAAATCTGCACAAATTAAAAAATTGAAATCAGATTTTTAAAAAAAAAGCCGTCGTCTTCAGGTCAGAATGGACACTTATTTCAAGAACTAGAGTACAGGTCTTATCATGATGGCCACTCCAATAACTCATTTTCAAATGGCAATCCGGTAATATATTAAAGTTGAAAATAAAGGTATTTACAAAGCCGTGTAGCAGTCGTAACCTTAACATCCTATCGCATAAGTTTCTGGTTGTATTTATTGAACTCTCGGTCGTATCGCGTCCACCAGGCTCGCAGGTAAGTCTTGGATTTATGCTGACAACAATCCGACTACGCGCTGTAACTTTGATAAACGATCACAGGGTTACGTACCGTGCGCATCAGTTCGGAAAGAGGACGCGAGGATCTCCCCATTACGGACACCGTTTCAACGACGTCTACATAAATACAGGTCACTGTTAGTAAGCGCCCAAGTCTTTGTCCTGTCCATTTTTATGACCTTTTCGACCTTGACTTTCCACAGCTGGTACCGCTGTCATGCAGCAACGTGGTTCTACCGACACGCTCTCCGTGTTCCATAGATAAACCTGTCAACAGTGTGCAGTCTATGGTCCATGGCAAAGCACAGAGGAAACACAAGACATGATGACGAACTTTGGCGCAATAATGGCGGCCTCTGTCTCGCTGACATCGTGTAAGCTAATTCCCCAAAATATTTTTTTATCTTTCCATTTTATTTTTAATGTCTGATTTCACCATCACAATCAGCATTAAAATCTGCATATATTAGCATTTTAAGCTTTCAGATTATTTTAAAAAGACGTAGCGGGTTCGGATAGTTGATTGTATAACTTACAGTATACGTATTGTCTGTAGTACAAACCTTACAGATAGGGTAATAAGGAACGTAACTTCCACTTGTTATTATACAGTCATCACGGAGACTACACGTGACAGAGAATAAGTTAAGTTTTATGTTAGCCTTTCCCGTTAGCTCACCACAACGTAAGAGATAACTGAAGTTCATAGAACCTCTTCCTGAATTTTGAATTGTTTACTTTAAGAAATATTTTTCTTTTTTGTTATTTTAAGGCGAAAAGCACATTGAGGCTATTATCGCCTCCCTAAATGTAAGTGTGAACGTAAGGTGTTAAAGTCGTAAGTGTAGTGTTGTAAGTGTAAGTATGTGTTAGACTCGGGTACCGCGAGGGACGTCTAAATCCTTTCAGTAGGTGCAGCGGGGACTTAAGGAATAATGTATTCCATATAAACAAAATTTAAGCTTTGGGTTTGTAATACATAGGGTTTCCATACGTCCCGGTATCCCCACCGTATTTGTGAATGTCCCGGTGAAGAGTCAAAATGGCAGTAAAATAAAAATTGTAATAAAACTAAAATCTTATATTTTGAAATCCAAACTGTTGTGAATATTACTGCTAGGCACAATAGCAGTAATATGTTAATGTACATATTAACAATGCACGTGTTAATAAGGCTAGTTAATAATAATGATATACACTGGCGACTAAAAACAGAATATTAATTCGGTTGGCAGTGATCAGCATAATATAGAAAGAATATTTTCGTTAATGAACAAGACTTGATGAGAATTTTTTTTTTTTTTTTTTTTTTTTTTTTTTTGTGTTTAACTCCGACTATTGTGCACACTTGGGCTAATGCAGACGATGGGATGATTTATAGCGTATGAAAATGCCAAGCCCTGGTCGAGAATCGAACCCGGGTCCTCGGGGTGAAAGCCCAGTACGCTATCCACTAGGCCACCGAGGCGGCTGAGATGATGAGAAAAAAGTTCGATGCGTTGTCTACTGTAAGGGCTTCAATGTTGGGCGAGGTTCTCTTCTGCTCATTGGGAAAAGTATGAATAATTTGTGAACAAAAAGAGTTCTGTTAGTTTTGCTGAAGAAAACAATAATTTAGTTACATTTAAAAGCTATTAAATAGAAAAAAGCCCCGGTATCATTCTTTGGAAATACGGCGATCCTAGTAACACAGCACATCCTACGTAATGTGCCTACGTAATTGTAATAGTGACGTTTATAATGTAAACGAACATGTAAACAAAATGCGAGTATTTTTGAGCTTTAAAAAAAACATGAAAAACGAACTCTAACCGCCGTAAAATTTTTGGCTTTTATTTGAAACAATTTCTTGAACTAATTTCGCAATGGCAGTCACCATTAAAATGTGAACCATGATCGCGTCAGATTGGTTTCCCCATTAATGAAGGAATCTGAATTTAATGATGATTAAAAAATTTGCTGCTGCAAACTGCAGCGTCCAGTGACTGTCAATTTTTACTGCGTAAGTTGTTAAAAAATCAGCACGACAGAAGAGCGCAAGAAAATTACACTTGGCACTAACATGCTTAGCAGAACTTCTTCGGACTCACCGTTCTTCATCGCTTTATGCTAATGGGTAGAAGAATGTCGCGTGCATTGTGTGTGACACAAGACAGACAGACACCAACATGCGAGTCCAATTACAAGAGATATATGTTGTACTTGTGCTTGTGCTTGTGTTTGCACTGTGGCGACTAATCTTCGTAGGCTACATCTGTTTTAATGCGCCAACAGTGTGTTGACATTTACACGTCACTAGTCCTTAGAAACATTAAACTTTAGTGGACTTGCACATATTACAATGCACACGTTACAATGCACACGTTACAATGCACACGTTACAATGCACAATGCACACGTTACAATGCACACGTTACAATTCACACGTTACAATGCACACGTTACAATGCACACGTTTCAATTCACGTTTCAATGCACATTACACACGTTACAATGCACACGTTACAATTTTCAACAATGTTACAACAATGCACACGTTACAATGCACACGTTACAATGCAATGCACACGTTACAATGCACACGTTTCAATTCACACGTTACAATGCACACGTTACAATGCACACGTTACAATGCACACGTTACAATGCACACGTTACAATGCACACGTTACAATGCACACGTTACAATGCACACGTTACAATGCACACATTACAATGCATACGTTAAAAATACACATTACAATGCACGTTAAATGCACACGTTACAATGCACGTTACAATACAATGCACACATTACATGTTACAATGCACACGTTACAATGCACACATTACAATGCACACGTTACAATGCACACGTTACAATGCACACGTTACAATGCACACGTTACAATGCACACGTTACAATGCACACATTACCAATGCACACGTTACAATGCACACACTAAAATTCACACATTACAATGCATACACTACAATGCACACGTTACAATGTACACGTTACAATGTACATGTTACAATGCACACGTTACAGTGCACATACTAAAATACACACATTACAATGCACACATTACAATGCAGTCAATACAATACACGTTACAATGCAGACAATACAATGAACATGTTACAAAGCACACATTACCAATGCATACGTTACAATGTACGTTACAATGTACACGTTACAATGTACACGTTACAATGTACATGTTACAATGCACACGTTACAATGCACACATTACCAATGCACATGTTACAATGTACACGTTACAATGCACACGTTACAATGCACACGTTACAATGCACACGTTACAATATACACGTTACAATGTACATGTTACAATGCACATGTTACAATGCACACGTTACAATGCACACATTACCAATGCACACGTTACAATGTACATGTTACAATGCACACGTTACAGTGCACACACTAAAATATACACATTACAATACACACAATACAATGCATACGTTACAATGTACACGTTACAATGCACACGTTACAATGCAGACAATACAATGCACATGGTACAAAGCACACATTATAATGCACACAATACAATGCACACATTACAATGCACACATTATAATGTACACATTACAATGTACGTACACGTTACAATACACACATTACAATGCACACGTTATAATGTACATATTACAATGTACGTACACGTTACTATGCACACGTTATAATGTACACAGTACAATGCACGTGCACGTTACAATGCACACATTACAATGCTCACATGACAATGCACACTTTACAATGCACACGTGACCTTTCACACAGTACAATGCACACGTTACAGTGCACACATGATAATGCACACATTACAATGCACACATTATAGTGTACACATTACAATGCACACGTTATAATGCACACATTATAATGTATACATTTTGCCAAAATTTAAACAAAAAAATAGCAGATATTGATTGTAACTTGCTTCAGTAATATCGTATCAAACACCTCCCAAAACTAAAAACGTTTTGTGTTATATTAAAAAGACAAACAAATGTATGCCTACATGTGTGGAACTCGATGAGGTACCGACAGAAGTGAATCTTTTGTTAATGATATCTTTGCTGAATATATAATTAGTTTGAAGGTATGTTTACAAATATCTTGTTTTGTTTAAGTAAATAAATTTGTGAACCTGCTGAATTCATTATTACAGTTGTAGTAAAAGATGAGCTGTTGTGTATTAATTCGAAACGATCAGCTGATTTCATTGAACAGCTGATAGGCTACAATAAGTTTCAGGTAATGTTAAAAACTAGCAATAATAACAACAATCATTGTAGACTTTTATATTAATTTCGAATGTATTATAAACGGTTACAACGTGCACGTGTTCTTCAACTAAGGAAAAATACCGAAAACAGAGCAACAGAATGTTTTTATATAATACGTGTGTAATGTTATCGATAAGGAAAAAGAAAAAGAAAGAGACAGAAATAGAGACACGAAATTCGTTTACTCGTTTCCGTTTCATATTTCTGTTACATTAAAAGGTTCGTGACACGTTTTTTCTCCTCTCGCCAAAGCTAACAGAAACGCGACAGCGGTCCAGGGTTTTTTTTTCGTTTCAAGTTCACTACGACGATAAGAAAGTCAAGTGTTATTACGTTCGTTCCATTTATTTTCCTAGCTTTGTTTGCACAAACATTAAGACCAAGGAGCAGAACTGTAGCCTACATATGTACAGCTAAGTAAAGAAATAGGGATGATGTCAGAAGTATGTGCGGCGCGGTGTGGGAACGGCAGAACTATGACGTCATCAAACAGCTGTTCGTAACAACCGCCTGACATCAGTGACATTATGCCTTCTAGATTTAGTCAACACTGGCGGGCTTAGTTCAATTTTTTGACAACAAAAATCAGTTTGTTTCAATCTGAAACCGTTCAGTGCACTAAATTACTTTAAATATCCTTCCGGTAGTGATTTTATTCTTAGCCGCGCGGTGGTTTTGGGAATTGTGGGAAAAGTAATTTGAAACAATCTTCCAGTTGCAGTTACGCGCGCGCGAGAGAGAGAGAGAGAGAGAGAGAGAGAGAGAGTTTAACATTTGTTTAAAATTTGAGAGAGAGTGCGTGAGTATGTTTTTGCGTGTGTATGTGTGTGTGTGTGTGTGTGTGTGTGTGTGTGTGTGTGTGTGTGTGTGTGTGTTGCGTGTGCGTGTGCGCACGTGTGTGTGTGTGTGTGTGCGCGCGCGCGCGCGTGTTACCTGCATGGAGGGAAATCACGGGTACAACGAATATAAACTTAACTTAAACCCAAATAATCACCGCACGCTACTGTCTCGACCACATGTGGAAGCGTATAAGGCAGATTTATTTTCTCCCGAAAATTCGGCTGAAATTTGTGTTATACTTACGTGAATTGATAAGATAACCAATAAGTTTTTTTTATAACCATGCGTCCGCGTTTTTATGGAACTCCCTGTATTATCTTGTTTGTAACTTACAGCATTGCATACACTTAGATTTTTAGTGAATAAAAAAATAGTTTCAAAAAAAATTGCCTCTGTTTTGTCATAAAAAAACAAATATTTCCGACCTGAATTGAGGTTAAAACATTGCCGGCCGCCTTAAATAAATGTATGTCATTTTCGGGAAATACACGAAGCCCGAAGCAGTGCGGCTAACGATGTTACCAGATGGACGGAACATATGTGCGGTAACGGAGACCATTAGGTTAACAAGTTTGTTACCACATTTATCATTTTGTTTGGCAGTGATGGTCCTGTGACGACTGAATGCCATATATTTATTACTTTCAGGATTGCTAAGTGCACTTGAATGTTTAGTTTTAGCAGCTGAATGTCTCAGTTCGCCAGTAAACTTCCCTGTATTACAAGATGAAAATAACCATTCACACGTACTTCTGTACTTCTCGAGAACAACAGAGTTATGACATATGAGATCACATTTAAAGAAGTTCAAAACAATATAGGCCTACATTCATATAGAGTGACATGTAAATTTACCTTTCACCACATCAGTTGTGTTTATCCTGCATCTGATTATATGCATACGTATGGCTTGGTGGTCGAAGTGGTTAAAGCATCGGTCAGTCTACTGCGCCACTCAATTGCGCACCTAAAGATTCTTAGTTCGAGCCGCAGTTGCTCCCGTTGCTTTTCTCTTACCGTTAACACTGATCCCTCGTCCTCACTAGTCTAACCGGAATAAAGTACGGAGTTTAAGAAAAAGAAAACGTATGGCTTGTTGGTCGATGTAGCTAAGAGTTTGCTGCGTCTCGGAACTGCATACCTCAAGGTTGTGGGTTCGAGGTGCAGTTACTGCCGTTGCTTTACCTTTACCGTTAACACTGATCCCTCGTCCTCACTAGTCTAACTGGAATAAAGTGTGGAGTTTAAGAAAAAGAAAACGTATGGCTTGTTGGTCGATGTGGCTAAGAGTCTGCTGCGTCTCGGAACTGCATACCTCAAGGTTGTGGGTTCGAGGTGCAGTTACTGCCGTTGCTTTACCTTTACCGTTAACACTGATCCCTCGTCCTCACTAGTCTAACTGGAATAAAGTACGGAGGTTAAGAAAAAGAAAACGTATGGCTTGTTGGTCGATGTGGCTAAGAGTCTGCTGCGTCTCTGAACTGCATACCTCAAGGTTGTGGGTTCGAGGTGCAGTTACTGCCGTTGCTTTACCTTTACCGTTAACGCTGATCCCTCGTCGTAAGTGTACGGAGATCAAGGTCACTAGCCAGACTAAGGCAAATTTCAGTCTGCATTAACTCCTTTGCAAATAAAAAACGGATCATTATATTGTTCGGAAAGTTACCGACAGTTGTTACAGTTTCCCGTGACAGCTGTGAGTGCAGTTTTGAAATGCCATCATCGCTGTAATAATAATAATAATATTTACATCGATGATGCCAACTTGATTACGTAAGAAACCAACGTACAGACGGTTTCAGCTAAGTTAATAACATTTTTTAATTACAGCTGTTTGCACATTTGTTCTAAGTATTTTTACCCTATTAATGGAGTAGGCTGCAAGAAACAGTAAATTCGTTATGGGACTGTTAGGTTACAGGCTGGCTTTAAGACTGCTGCAGCATTATTGTTCCTGCACGTGCCTTATCACCTGCCGGCCTCGCTTGTAACGACACTGCTGTGCGTGGTTCTGCATAAGGCAGATAAAGTAGGCCTACATTTCATACTTCGACTTTCCAACTTTCTAGGCTATTAAGTGATTTA
Source organism: Callitettix versicolor (assembly GCA_022606455.1). Taxonomy (NCBI): domain Eukaryota; kingdom Metazoa; phylum Arthropoda; class Insecta; order Hemiptera; family Cercopidae; genus Callitettix; species Callitettix versicolor. The sequence goes on along the minus strand of CM040189.1, from coordinate 105,842,667 downwards.
AAACTGGTGAATAATTTGAATGAATGAATGAATGTTACCGCGACCTTCATAGATCTATTGTGCCCTCTTCATATATTCCTGCGACTCCAGTTGCAGTACCTTTTCCAGTCCTAGCCTCTTTTTGAAGTCGTGGAAAGTATTCAAGGTAGATAGATCCATCACTTCCCAAAATATAAGCTCTTCTCGTAGCAATCGTTTCACGGTCTACCAGCAGGTGATAGTTTTCTCTTCCTTCCCGCAGTATCTGCAAGAATCTTCTAAGACAAGATTTCCATTAAGGAAACCAGTCAGAAGTTTTACTAAGGCCTGTCTTAAACCTCACTTATCTTTCCAGAGCTTAGATTTTCTAGTCTCTTCTTCCTCTCTAACCATTATCTTGAAGTATCTGTCCTTAAGTCTGCAAAACGGTTCTGGTTATAAGTTGGGTCGATGCCCCCTTCTTTGCCAGCTCACCTGCTTTCTCGTTTCCCTCTACCCCAGCGTGTCCGGGTACCCAGGGAAGTGCAACCTTATTGCTCTGGCCCAGCATTTCCAGACCTTTGCCGAGCTGATGACTGCTTGACTGTCTGACATAATGGCGATGTTTTCCTATTTCTTTGCATACACCTGTCTTTGCAACTGCCTCAAAGTATTTGCCGGTCCAAGTACTCCGGCTCCGGTTCCCTCAGGTGTCTTGGACCCATCTGTATATCATATTATGGTATCTTCTAATGTAGCGCTGTCACGAATAACTTGCTGAAACGATACAAGAAGGATCCGTACGCACATTGACCAGACTCCACTGTATTTAGGTATTCAGTAGTTGCCTAACCCACAAAAAATCGGTTTCTATAAAATGATTTATAACATTTAAAATGTTTTCCTTTTGCAGCATTAAATTCCTTTGTTTTACTCTCCGTTTGAAAGTTTTTTAATTAAACAGTAGGCTGTGTGACACTGTACCTGTTAAGTGCGGAAGTAATGTATTCAGATCGCTAGTCGGACGTCCCTGGCAGTGTGTTCGATATCTGCGTCTATTTAGTAGTTTATCTATGGTTTACGTCTAGATCGTGTGCACCAGAGCGCGGCACTGTCACTACAGCCATCACGATCCTTTGACTCGTATATTTTATATTTTATCTATGTACGTAAGCATATTAAAAAAAAATACGATAGTTTTGTTTGCTAACTTAGCCGCTATTGGCATTACTGCAGTTACTGTACTTACGTAGGTTCATCATCTTTCAAAAATAAAATAAATAAAATTGATTTATTAAGTTTTTAATTTTAACGTATAGATATACTAACGTGTTGGCCTTGTACCACTAAAACTATTAAATATTACCTGTTTGTGTGGGTTGTATAGTGGAAGCTGTATATTTTCTTTTTTCAAATTTGACGCGTTTTTCTTCTTCCGTTCCAAAATGTTAAACAATATTAAGAAAAGTTTTAACAGTTGGAGAAAATATGCACCCATATATCAAAAAGTCAGAGATACTGTAGGATGTCACAGATCCTCTTACAAAAGTAAGGGTTGTGTGATAAATTTGGAAATATATAACTGAAGATATATTACTGTGTGATGTATTCGGGTCTTCTAGAGATCCGGGTAAAATATAAACAAATCTTCAAAATCTATATATATAAAAGGCAATGTCCTGATTGACTGACTGATCAACGTACAGCCCAAACTATGAAACCTAGAGACTTGAAATTTTGAGGATACCTTCGTTTTAATATGTAAGCGCGTATTAAGAAAGAATTTTGCAAAAATACGATTTTCACGCCATTAAACTACTAACCCAGTCCAAATTTAATAAACAACGTACATCCAATACTATTATAGCTAGAGACTTGAAATTTTCAAGGTACATTCTTACAACAATGTCAAGGTGCACTAAAAAGGATTTTTAAAAAATGTGATTTTAACGCCATTAAACTACTAACCCAGTCCAAATTTAATAATCAACGTACAGCCAATACTATTATAGCTAGAGACTTGAAATTTTCAAGGTACATTCTTACAACAATGTCAAGGTGCACTAAAAAGGATTTTTTAAAAATGTGATTTTAACGCCATTAAACTACTAACCCAGTCCAAATTTAATAATCAACGTACAGCCAATACTATTATAGCTAGAGACTTGAAATTTTCAGGGTACCTTCTTACAACACTGTCGAGATGCACTGAAAAAGGGGTTCACTGAAAAACGATTTTCCAGTATGCAACCCCTAAAGAGGTAAACATGAGGTAAAACAATTTTTATTGGAAAAAGTATGTTTTTCATCTGACCTTCTTAAAACGTAACATAGTCACTCTAAAGTATAAGTAATGAAATATATTTTTCACCTTTTCCCCAAAACGCATCCCCTAAAGAGATTGAAAGAAGGTATAAAATATAAAAAAGGGGTACAATTTTGTATTGAAAAAATATTTTTTTATCTTATATTCTAGAAATATGCTACGAAACACATATTTCAACATTTTTCTGAATTCATCCCCTTAAATTAATAAAAATGTAAAAAGAGTTATCATGGTAGAAAAAAGAGTGTTTGCATTGGAGAAAAATATTTTTTATCAAATTTTCTTAAAAGTAAACAAAATATTTTAAAACACAAATTATGATACACGCAATTCAGTATTTTCCCCCGAATTCATCCCCTAAAAGGACAAAAATATAGAATAGGTATAAATGTTTTTATTGGACAAAAATATTCTTGATAAGATTTTCTTAAATTCGAATGGAACACGTTTGAAGAAAATAAAGCAATATATTCAGGTTATAATACTTTTTCATATTCACTGTAAAATAATCACGAGTTTAGATGATCACGCTTTTATTAATATATTTTTTTATGTTTCTAAATTATTACATTACTGAAACTGTTTAAGTTTCGTGGGCGAAGCCGTGACGGGTAATGCTAGTTTATTTATAATATCACAGTACCAATTAATGTAGCTTACCGTTTTACTTGGATTCTTGTTCCATTTTATTTCTAATTGATGTTTGACTGAAGTTTCTGTTGTTAGGTTTATAACTTCTGCCAATAAGCTACAGCTAGTTAGGCCTAATTAAGCTAGTCGCTGTTTATTACTTTTGATTTAATGCTTTCATATTCATTGTAATGTATATCATCTGCATTTTGCTTTTCGTTATTTCACAATTTTAAAGGGTAAATGTTTTGCAACGTGCAGGGGTGACTAACTTATTAAAATTAAACACAGAAATTAGCGATTGGCAATATTGTGAGATGGGGTGAAGAGGCACATTAAGGTCCGGTAAGCCTGGCTATAAAGCCTGCAGATGAAATTTCAACAGTGTAACATGGAAGTTTAGGCCTTGCAATAACTAAACCCTATCACCATGGTAACCGTGACTGTTATTTTCTACGTAGGTAACAGTTATTTGGAATCTGTGAAAAATGGTTGTAAAACTTTTACGTAAAAACTTAATCCATTTTCTTTCCGACTACAAAAGTTTCTAACGTTTAGACCTTCTTTTGTCTTCTTCTTTTTTCGATTGGCGCTAAAACAGTAATAAGTCTTAAATGGTGTAAAAACGCATTGCACAAACTTTCTTCTATTCAGTTAAATTATTCAAACCTAAAACAGGCCAAAATGAGGCTCATAAGCAACCAAACGGGAGCGTAAAACCACAGATACAGTTAAAACGTTCACGATTATAATAAATTATGTTAATCAGATTAGCTAAGCTTTGCACTTCCTGCGCTAGACTACGCCACAGTAGCAACACATCGGGCAGTGTTGCCAAGTCGCACACGGTCCATTGCAGCACGTGCGCAGGGAAGTTTAGCACCAGCTGGCAACAAAGACCACGTGACCTTCAGTTAACGTCTCCCCAATACTGGTGAGAATTCTGTATGCATTCAGTTTTCTATGGGAAGACTGAAGCCCAGATGAGTTCAGTGTAGAGTAATTAATTTGAACCTCCACCGTAACATGGATCGCAGTCCAAGTTACTCGGAGGACCTGGGAAAGAAGAGGAATAACCATTTTCACGACTCAACCCTTATTCTGGTGCACCCAAGAACATATTCGCTTTACCGACTCGCTTTTCTCTACTAAATTCATAATCGATCCTATTTTAATTAAGCTTTTGTGACCGAAATGCTTTAAACACTCAAATGTTTTAAAAATAAACATGGTTTCAAATGTCGGAGTAATTGAAATCGGCTGAATATATTACTCAATGTTGGTTTTTTAATACAAAATGTTCACGTTGACACAGACACACCCATACATCACGATAAAGTGCAAACACCAATTTTTCAGAAAACGCCGTGCAAATATACGTGCAGTATTACCTGAAAACTAAAAAGTATTCTTTGAAATAATTCAGTATTTATTTTTTATGAAATTACATTGCCCTTTTTACGGGGGGGACCTATTTCGTATTTTGTGAAAATAAAATTGATTTGAGTTGTTTAAAATTTCGTGAGCGTACTGAGTTGTGTGTTTGTATTTTTAATTTAATTCGATCGAGTAGTGCTAATGAAATGTTGGATTCTCAGTTATTGTAATGACTTAGGCTTAAATTATCAGTATCAGAACTTGCGTCCGCGATTGTACTATACAAAGGATAAGCTAGGCTATGCTACAATCATTAAGCATCGACCCATCGCAAGTCGCAAGGTTATCGCAAATAAACTGGCCGACAATTCATCAGGGTCGTTGCCCTTCTGTGTTCTGGGAAGTCACGTTTATCATCATTTGCTGCTTTATTTACAGAATAGATTTATAGAGAGAGGTAAAGCAGAGCTGTAAAACTATTATTTACTACAGCTATGAACTGCGCCCGCAAATACCAGGCCCACGTAGTATTGTGTAGCCTACTACATAGTGCAATCAGCTTTAAAATCTGCAGAAACTAACATTTTTAAAAATTTCATTGAAAATACGTAACTGTAGGCCTACGTGACGTGTGTTTTTATTGTAAAATATATAGATTTAGCCAGTTATACCGATAAGGACTAAAATATGGAAAATTTTAACTAGACAAGAACCTGCACACAGTCAGAGTTGTAGCGACCAAACGACATCTACCTATCCGTTCATATAAACGACAAAAGGAAAAAACATTATGCGATTGGGGAAATCTAGAAGGCATCTTTTTCAAATCTACTCGTCTGAATTTCTTTAACCATCTCCGACGACGGTTAGGGTTTGACACATTGACACACATATTTTTGTGAGAAGTCTATCTTAATCAAAACGTGATAAATGACCGTAAAGCCTTTCTTAAACGACTTCCTTTCTTTAAATTTGATGACCGCAACAGAACAAAATAAAAGATGTTCTGGCTTGTAGCCGATGATGCAAGTTCTCTTGTTCGAATCTCGTGAAAGACGTTCTTTGATGCTTTTAGGCCACGTGTTCTCCAGACTTTGTTTTTGTTTAATTTCAACTTGAGGCATGCGCAGTCGTGCACTTTGGCCTATCCAGAAAATAAATGTCAAAGTTATTTTGAGATTAGTATAGATTTGTTAATTAAAACTTTTCTCCTGCTAAAATTTTAAGAAGTTAAGAAACAACAAAAAACTTTTTAGATTCAGTTAGTAAGGAGGCCTAATAGTGATAGTGAACAGTATTCACAACACTTTTATAGGTTATGTCAAAGAAAAACAAATCAGCTGTTTTGTAACTATCATAGTCTCACTTAATGGTTGAGAAAAGCAGCTGTCCCATTGTAACTGTAATTAGTAATCTTATAAGGCTTTTTTAAAGCTGTTTTTCAACTTAAAAGAACTTATTATGTTAAATTTAAGAAAAATATAGGTTAATTGCCTTTGATTTAAATTAAAACATCGAAAAAATTGTGTTAGGAGCTTCGTTGGTTGGGAGAACGATAAATCTTATATGTTCTTTGCTCTATGCAACATCCCATTTATTAATCACCAATAACAAGTGTGTTTTCTATAACATCATTCTAACAACATTATCACTGCTTAATCACCACAAAAATAGAAATAAATATTGTAGAAGTTTTGCTAATTGGTAAATATTGGTATTTCTTTTGTGTTTCTTACTAATGCCATCTATTCCTTTCACAGGCGTGCAAGGGATGTTCGAATCCTTTCACTTGCGATTGTACAGGCATAAAAGGAGAAACAGGAATAGATGGGATATACGGATTGCAAGGTATAGAAGGAAATCCTGGAGAAATCGGACCAGATGGGCCACCTGGGCCTAAAGGCGAGAAGGGGCAGATGGGTGAATTTGGTGACAACGGAGAGAAAGGAGTCAGGGTAAGTACTTAATCATTTTTCTTTTTTGATTTGAGGACTTTAAGAGTTTATGATAAATATTTTGGTTGAAATCAAAAATATATTCGTGTGTTATATAATGTAACATTAAAATAAAAGCAAAATTTTGTCATATTTTTAAGGAAGCAAGAATGATTATATTTTCTTGTTTTGTTTGTAAATCTGTTTAGGTGCAGCACATATTTTAAAGTTACTCTAATGGTAACTGATAACTCTACATTATAAATGAGGATAAGTTCATAATTATTGTTTGCTGTGTGCAATATTTTTAGGGCTTTTATGGTAAAAAAATACTTGAGCATATTTTAGCAGAAGCATCAATGTCTATCTGGTGTTTTCATGTCAGTTTAACTGGGATTAGGAGATCTAATAACCTGATACTTTCATCACTTGTATAACATTATCTCCCATAAGACTAGTGGCAGTTAAACTGTAGACCTTATCATCAGTCTTACCCGGCTTTATAAACAATGCAGAGTTATTTCCAAAAAAGCAACTGACTTGTTTCACTGATACTTTAAAACGTTTGTTCTGATACTGGTCTTGTATTGTATATCTGCATGTCATATCTGTACACAAAAGGAACAGGATCCTTGAGGGATGCCTGAATTTTACTATACACACTTTGAGTCTTATACATCAAACATATTCATTAATTTTTGTTCTTTTCCAGAGTATTCACAAAAAAAAATCAAATGTGTTTGCTATTGTACCAATGATAGATTTTCTAGTCCGAAAACCATACTTATTTTATACCAATAAATTGCTAATCTGACTGAAGTCATGTGTACCTTACGTGTTATGAAACAACACATATCTTTGTTAGCATATATTGTAAAAAGCAATTAAACATTAATATTACAAAGATTAAAATATTTTCATAAACCTTCTCGTGCATAATATTTTTAATTGTTTCTCTAATTCATCTGCGTTTAAATTCTGATATTTGTTTATTCCAGGGTGACATGGGCATGCCAGGATTCCGTGGGTCACCAGGTATTCCTGTAAGTAATCTATATAAACTTGTATTTACAAAGATTTAAAATATAATATTCAAAACAGTATGTATTTATTTCTTATCAAATATTTTGCTGTTTGAAAAATGTACTTTATTTCCTCGTAATGAACCATTTGCAGTTTCCTTTTGCACTTAAAATTAGCTATACACTTATGTCTCATACATTATGTCTCAGGGATACCCAGGAGCACCTGGCCCAACTGGTCCTAAAGGCCTGGATGGTTGTAATGGTACTGATGGCTTGGCCGGTTTAGACGGTTCGATTGGTTTTCCAGGATTAAGAGGTGAGCCAGGAATTGATGGAGCTCCGGGATTTCCAGGTGAGCCGGGTGAAGGAGGTGCTAACAGTAGAGGCTCTAAAGGTGACAGAGGAGATGATGGTTTTCCAGGATTGCCGGTAAATATAAAAGTATTTTGTCACTTTTGTTGATAAAAAAAAATGAAAATGAAATGTACTTATTTTTTAAAATGAAACAGAAGTTAATTTAGCTTAACATAAAAAAATTTGTGCTAGTTTCTGAATGTTTATTACGTTTGATTTGTGTAGGGTAGTGAAGGATTTAGAGGAATACAAGGTCCTACAGGATTTCAAGGAGAAACAGGATATATGGTAAGATATCAGTTTAATGTTTGTATACTTCATAAATATAAAAAAGTAACCATTGACTAATATTACCGTTATTTCCATTGTTAATAATTAATATAATACAATATCAATGAAATTATTATTAATTGTATTTGAATTATTAAAATTGAAATTCTTATGTGTTTTATTACAATGAATACAAACAACTAAATTGGTTATTTTAATTAATTGTGTTTTAGTTAATTAAGAACAAAATTAATAATTAAATTGTTTAAGCTTAAAACAGTATTATTTAAGAGTAATGGTTAACCTAATTGAAATGATTGTAGATGGGAATTGTTTATTGAAAGACTGTTAAGCAGGATGATAAGCCATCAAATATACATGTTTAAACATTGACATGCACAGTTATTAATAACTGCATTACATTGATTAATAATTAAATGTTATTTTAATTGTTTGTTACGTTTAAAACAAGTGGAGATGATAGGATTAAATTAAGGTGTACTGAGTGAATTCCTCTGTAAGATAACATGACCTGTAGTCACCTCAGTAGAGTTCTGGTAGCCTTTGACATAAGTGATCTAATCCTGAGCAGTCAGTCTTGATATGATGAATTGTACGGCTAGGCAATCATTCTAAAATTTGCCACTGCTTGGTTTTTGAGTGAATTTATTTTATGTTTTTTCTCGCTTGTGTCTTATATTATTTTACTGTGTATCCTTACATGCAAGGCTAGTTTCATTGGTGAACCTTTTTCTAGGTTATGTTCTTTGCAAGTCATTAATTGGTACAATGTTTTCTTGCAAGCATTGTTAGGTTAGGTGAGGTTAGGTTAGGTTAGGTTAGATTAGATTAGGTTAGGTTAGGTTTATCATTTCGGTTTGTTCCCACATGTAAGAGGAACCATTATCACAGTGTTAGTTTCCATTGTTGTATTACCCATCGGATGTGTCAGACTAAATGTAGAATGAACAAGAAAACCTAATGGTCTAAGTACAAGTTATAGTGTCATTGCTTTATTTTTCAGTTGAAAGTACTTAAGTTTTGTTTTATTTTGATATGGGGTCACGTAATCTTCCATTGTAGATATCGTGTAGGTTAACAGCAGTGTTCATCAACTCTGAAATTCCTTTCCAGCTATAGTGGCATATTCACCATCTAATTCTTCTAAACAGTTGAAACCAGGGTACTGGGATTTATTTTACTCATCTCTTGTTATTTTTCACTAAGTTTTAAGTGTTTAACATCATGTTTAAGTGTTTTAAGTGCATTTCTTCTATCATTTTATTGTCAACATTATTTGTGTTTTGCCAAGATCATTTCTGCCCTTCTTTTGACTGTTTCAAATATCCACTAAACATTTATGGGTCCTTCTATATGCTTATGCCTTGCTGAATAGAAAGTTAATTGTGAATATATTCACTTTAAGAGGTTGTGATGCAAGAAATATTTATTGCCAACCTGTTCACTGTATTTTAAAAATTTCACAACCATAAATGGCTTGTAAGTGACGCTGAATATCTGTTTGCTGTTATGAACATTGTGCATTGTCATAGCTTGAACATTGTCTTGATCACAGTAGTTACTAACAAGGTAATAGAATTCAGTAAAACTTCCATTACTTGTTTTGAAAGGGTAATTTAGCTTCAAACTGACAAGATTTTTGTAAGTTCATTGCACTGTTATAATAAGATTTGATTTTTGTAAGTTCATTAAGATGTTATAGTGTTATAGTAAGAAAGTTAATCTGCATACCCATTTACATGATTTACATTTTATAACTCAAATTAAATATAATAACTTGTTATATAATTATTTAGGGAATGGTTGGAGATATTGGATTGCCTGGTCCTATAGGAGAGCCTGGAGAGTCAAAGTTTGGTGTAAAAGGAGTGACCGGTGATGATGGCGACCTTGGAGAACGTGGTCCTCCTGGAAGGCTTATTGAAAATGGAAATAATGAAGCAGTTGGGAATCCATCAGGTACTTACTACAGAGGTCCGATTGGTCAACCAGGAAGCTCAGGAGATTTTGGAGATCGTGGGCTAAAAGGAGAGGTTGGAGTTCGTGGACCACCTGTAAGTATTTTTTTTACATCTTTAAATTTTTAATAATAATAAGTAAATAATAATAATAAATTTTATTATTTTTAATAATAATAAATAGGCAAAGTTTTCTGAACATATTTGTATTAAATAATAGTTGTTTTCTCCAGGGTTACCCAGGTAGTCCAGGAATCAAAGGCATTAAGGGAGAACAAGGAAGTGACGGGCTTATCGGTAAACAAGGCAAGAAGGGAGTTGATGGACCAGGTGGTTTGAAAGGTCAAAAAGGTGCTCCAGGGTTTAGCGGTTTACCTGGAGAGGATGGTTTAAAGGTAATCTTAACAATTATCTGACAGTAACTATTTTATTTTACAACAAACCTTTACATTATAAATGTCACTTAATTTTCAATACAAAAAATGTCAAAGCAATCCATTTTCCTTTTTTTTTTTTTTTTTTTTTTTGTTAACCTCAATTTATCATCAATTTAATCATGGACACAAGCCAACATGAATGTCATTTGCTGATATTTTCCATGTTTTAAGAAACTGAATCACAGATTGCATTCCATAGTCAACAGGCTGCTCAACAAACATCCTCTTAACATTTTAACCTCAAAGTTAAACCATATGAATTGATTGGAAATAGCTACTGCTTTAGCATACAAGGTATGTGTGGAGCCAAAGCACATTTACCTGCTAAACACAATCGATTCTTACTTAAAAAATAATCTTTATATTTACTCTGATATCAACACTATAAAATAAATATTGTCCAAATAGTCCCAAATTTGACAGAGGGGGCTAAGTTATTAGTCAGTCTGTTGTGTTTCAGAACTTGCACACCTCAAGGTCATGTGTTTGAGACTGTACTTACTATCAAAAACTTTACCCTTTTCTTTAATGTCATATGCTCAGCCTCAATAGTATATCTTAAATATTATTAATGAAAGATGTAAATTCAGGTTTTGGGTTTAAATATTACCTCTTTAATTGCATCGTTTATGTAATAGGGTGAACGAGGAGAACCTGGAAGATTGGGATACCCAGGACAACAGGGAGTTGAAGGACCACCTGGAGAATATGATCCAACTTTGAATGAAGTATCTTATGGATCTCAAGGAAGACAAGGACCAGTAGGTTAGTATACAACTTACTGCTATGGTAAGATATAGCAGTATATATATATGCCATATATACCATATATATGTCATAGCAGATGTACCATATATATGCTATGGTAAGATATATGCTGAACTAAACATAGTTCAGAATTATTTTACAGGCTGTGGTATATTAATCAATTTAGGCTTCTTTGTTCAGGTTACAGTTGCTTGAACATTGTGAGTTATGTTATATCTTAAAATATAAACAAATAATTATAATTAAATTTGAATATTGTGTTCATTGAAAAGTCTCCTGCTGCTAAACGTTAGCAGGAAGGGTCCTGTAGTCACTGAGACTCTTCTGTGTTGTGTTTTCCCAAATAGCCTGTTTTGGGGCTCTTTCAATTAAAATTTAGGAACCAAAAATAAGAAACTATTATTTCTAGCTTTCAAATTTAAATTTAAAGTTAAAAATTATGGTTCATTTTGTTGCCTAATACTTACTAAATTAATTAATTCATCAATTTGTTTATGCTGCTAAGTCTTGTTCTATTAACAGTCTATGAAAAATGGAATTGTATTTTAAACTTTTATTTAGGACCTGAGGGAGAGCGTGGATATCATGGTATTCCTGGTCAAAAGGGTATCGTTGGTTATATTGGACCTCCTGGACTTCCTGGACCTGCCGGTATTCCTGGAGGAAGGGGTCCAAAAGGGCTTTCCATCAAAGGTGAAAGAGGGGATGATGGTAAGTACAATATATCAATTTAGGTCAAGCAATAATATGATTGTATGTTTCGGTATATCAATCTTCAGCATTTGAGAGAGCCTTTGTATGTGGTATAACAATGAAAGATGAGCAGGGGATGATGGTTAGTATTGTATTTGTATAAAAAGTGAGCAAGGAGATATTGGTAAGTGTGTTAGAACAATCAAAGTAAACAGAGGATTATGGTCAGTATATCTACCAAAGGTGAAGAAAGAGATTATGATAAGTATATTAATGTTGTTAATAACATTTGTGTAACTAAATTATCATAATATGCCAAAACACATACTAATGTCTATCAAAGTATGGTGCATGCCAATTTGTAGTCTCTATAATAAAATTTCAAATTTGCAACAATGTGTAACATCAAATATGGATAACAATAACTACATCCAATCAAGGATTAGCCCTACATGTACATTGTATTTTAATATTTTATTTTATTTTATTATTTTAAACTTCCTCTTTAACAAAGAGAAATTCATCAATTAGAGCATAGATTGCTCACAGTGCAGAAAAATAAATGCAAACCTTTTCTTTAATCTAAATCGTACTCCACATGTACAAATCATACAAAATCGTACAATAGTAACACTATTGTAGTTAGTGCTTAACTCTGTATTCACAACCATTTGTCCTTTACCTTTTTTTTTGTAAGGAAAGTTGTTTGTATATAAAATACAAGAAATATTTTTTTAAACTCATTAATTTTCAGATTCTGCAAACTTTTTGTTTTTATTCTGTACAGTTTCCATGTCATTCAACAAGATTTTGTAAACTTTCATTTAGAAGTCGGCCATCTTTGATAGTAGCCATGCTTTTACAGCTGTTTTAATTTATCCTGAGAACTGATTAAGTATAACTGATAGAATTAACTATTCAAAAGAGATTTTATGTAAAGATTGGACTAAACAGATTATTGAATATTTTTGTGAAGATATTGTTTTTGTAAATTTTGGTGTCAGCTGCACCTGTCAAATTGTCCGTAATTACATATAGGTTTCCAGAACTTGTGAGCGTACAAATTATTCTAAAGTTCAAGTATTTATGGCTTTCTTTGAAGTAAGAAATTGTATATTTTGTAAACACAATACTGTGTTGCCTCAACTTACGAATTTAATTTGTTCCAGAAGTCTTTTCGTTTTACATGTAAATTGCCTAATTCATTCCACCACCTCAAAACTCCCCCCACAATGAAAAATATATACATTTATATAAAATATGGAAGAAATATGCATTAATAAAATCTGAAATAAAAAATGTATTAATTACACATAATATGTACTGCATTACATATACATAATATGTAATATGTACACAATAAAATTTCTTATGTCTAAAGATTTGGATACAGAAAAATGTAGAGAATTTTGTGGGAGGAGGCGGTGGAAAAAGTTACAGATATGGAGGAGGAGGAGATGATCGTGGAGAGCTGAGAGAGTGTACATGCATGCATACACAGTGCGTTACAAAATAAAATTTAAGACTAAAAATTGAAAATAATTTAACACTTTTGTTAAATTTTTTAACTTTTTAATTTTGTTATGATTTTTTTACACTTTTTAGAACTTAATTTTTATTTATCATCTAATTTGTTTGCCTTTTTGGGCTCACTCACCTTCCCCAGTTTCTTCTGACGTACGTTTGGTGAAATAACGGTCCAGCAACGATTGTTTTTGCTGACTTTTAAGAATGCTTCTGAAATGCGTTAGGCAAATGTCATCAAAACGTGCAGCTGCCCTATTCATAAACACTTTTTGGGATGTTTTTTTGTGTTGTTTCATCAATTGAGGCACGTTTTATAAGTTAGGGCAGAAAATTTCCAAAATCCCATTTCGTAAGTTGAAATTTTCATTAGTAAGGTCATTCATAAGTTGAGGCCCCACTGTATTTAAAATGAGTACATAATGAAAATAATATATACTATTAATAAAAAATACTGTAAAATTTAAATATAATTTTGAACAGGTGTTGCGGGACCAAAAGGAGATATGGGACCACCAGGTGCTACAGGACCTCCTGGACAAGTAGGAGAAAAAGGATATCAAGGACTCACCATCTTTGGTCCACCTGGACAAAATGGGTATCCAGGACTCGATGGATTCAAAGGTTTGCCGGGAGATCGTGGTGAACCAGGCTCTACAGGTAATCTCACTTTGTTTTATTGTTTTATTTTATGTACGACTTTTTTACTTTTGTAGTTGTAAATGTATTTATTATTAAAATCTGGTATAACGTTGTTTTTTAAATCAAAGAGCAACATTACGACTTCACACTAAAATATATAACAGCATAAAAAAGTTGGGAAATAGTATTGCCCATACTTTCCTAGTTTTTATGACCACATTTTAATGTATCATAAAAAAATCATATACATTATTAACATGACATCAACATTTGAAATAGCAGTATGATAATTTCTATCTAAAAATAATGACACATTGTTCAGTCTGTTTTAAATCATTTTTTTTTTTTTAAAAAAGTCACAAAGTTTTGTTATTAAAAGTCTATTCAATGAGTTTAAGTACAGTTAATATAAAATCTAAGAACTAAACATTTAGCTGTATTATTCTGATGAACAATGATAGAATAAATTGCAAATATTTTTCATTATAAATTCAATTGTATTAAATTTTATTATGATGTTAGGCCCTAAGGGTTTCCCTGGCGTAGGGATACGTTTTGTGGGACCACCTGGTCCACAGGGTCCTCCAGGTGTTGCTGGACTACCAGGATTTCCAGGTATTCCAGGAGGAAGGGGATTTGATGGCTTTAAGGGCCCTAAGGGAGATGATTGTGGAATTTGTAAACCAGGTTAGTATTTTTTTAAAATATAAAACTGGGATTTAGTCATTTCATAGTGTTTACAACATAAAGGCCACTTAACTATTAACAGACTACTGAATTTTCTTGTGAAATTTTTGATATTTTTTTTATAAATGCATTACTACTGGAACAAGTAAATATTCTATACACTATTTATACTCAGTGGCATCGAGATGTACTCGTAATTGAATTTTTTATAGTGTAAAACACAGGTATTAATTTTAAAACTATTTTATTCTTATACAAATTACTTACAGTTACCGAATTATTATTGACAAATTTTTAAATGAGGAACATCAAATAACTAAACTATGTAATAAAGTTTTACATTAAGAATATTAGCACATGTGTTAAATGAAATGTTATTATATGCATTCTAATACATCAGTTTTTAATTTATCTCAAGGGGAAAAGGGTGCCAAAGGAGACCAAGGAGATGAAGCTGTTGATGGTCTACCTGGTCCTCCAGGACAACCAGGATTAACTGGGCAAAGAGGTTTTCCTGGAATCAAAGGATTACCTGGAATTCCTGGGGCTAAAGGAATTGAAGGAAGACCTGGATACAGAGGTTAGTAAAATATGTTTTGAATACAATTGCTTACAGTTAAATAACTTCAGAGATGTTTATAGTTAGTCGGAGAATTTCAGTTTCAGAATATAAAGGCAAATTTTAACTGCTTATAACAAGTTTAATAATTGCACTATTTAGTTCAAATAATATATCATACAGTATTTTATTTGTTAATAAATTGTAATACACTTTTGGATGTTATGCCTTATAAGTCCACACTGCAGGGTATTATACTATACATCAAGGACCCGCCTCGGTGTGGGTTTTGTAGCGAAACCATCACAGGAAGACATATATTGCTAGACTGTGATGGTTTCCACAATATACGGCGTGTATGTGGTCTGGAGAATAGTATGCAGAGGACGTTGGGAGATAGTGTCTCGGCCATTGACCGGACGCTGAAATTCTTTCATCGTCTGAATTTGTTAAATAAAATTTAACTTAAAATAATATTGCAGGGTCTCTTTACAGCCCTGCAACAAGTTGTATATTTGTGGCTATTTATTTATCTGAATTTGTTATTGTTTGCTTTGTTTTCATTGTTATTTTTTTGTATTTTTTGTTATATTTTATTGTTAACTAGTTTTAGGAATAGTATTTATAATTGTTATTGTATATTGTTTTAAATTACTGTTATTTTTTATTTTGTGATATTCCTAAATTTTATTTTATTAATATCGTGCCTCAACGATGATAACCTTACGGTTTTTCGCCAGAAAAAAAACTACATCAAATAATTATAATAAATAATAAATTCCAAACCAGAAATGGAAAGCATGAACACAAAGTAATAACATTTATTGAAATGGTTACATGTTTTACTAATTTTGCACTAACTTTGGATAACAGTTACAGTAATCAGTTACTTTTTGTAGCGCTAAGTATAACTTGTAACTGTTATGTTTGTTAACAGTAAAATTCCCACTGTGACCACTTACTTTTATTTTATAATTTCCCCAAGTTTGATCTATACACCACTTCTAGAATGTTACCAGAAACACTTAACATGCACTGAATGAGCGTGGGATCATAACACAAACTAAAAATCTTATTTTCACATCTGTTTTGTTAATTTGAATTATTTAACATTGGAAATTGATTATTCAGACAGGTGATGAACTAAGCATTATTTTTATGATTTAAGGGTTGGCTGGTGCATATGGACCAAAGGGTGAACGAGGTACGCTAATAATACCATCTGGACCTAGACTGGAACCTGAGACTGGAGACAAAGGTATGAAAGGTTTCCCAGGATTTGAAGGGCTTCAAGGATTAATAGGGCCTCCAGGTCCTGATGGCAGAAGTGGAGGTCCTGGAATTACAGGGGAAAGGGTAAGTCATTTTAAAATTATTGAGTACTTACTTCTGACAAATACTGTATGTTACAAAGCAACTGTCAAACATTGTATCACTAATAGTACTATAAGTATTAGTATTACTAGTAGTATTGTGTAGAGGCATAACTAGGCGTTGGCATTTGGGCATTTGCCAAGGGCACAACAGTCCAAGGAACACAAGAATCTCTTAAGGCATATTGTAAATTCGTATATTAACATTTGGCTTTAGCTACACTGATTACATTATTGTGTAATTCAATGAAGAAAGTAATTTGTTTATTAATTATTTTTCTTTTGAAGTAAATATGAAGGTATGTAAACAATTTAAAATAAGAGTTGATTTAAACAATGGCGTAAGAAATAAAATAAAACTAGATAAAGAAATTATAAAAACTTGTTTTGTTGTTTATAATAAACAGATATTTTATCAAGTAGTTTCATTAATATTAATATTCATTGCAGAGCATGAAGCTCAGCCAGTAGTTTTGTTTATTTTAAAAACACACAAAAGATATGGGGTTCTCTGACGTGATTATCTTTAAAAAGTTAAAAACATTTGACATCATCTAATATTACTATACTAACAGTGCATGGCATTCATTCAGGTGCTTCATAGTGTTTCGTTTGGAAATATTTTTCTTTATATAATATTTTTATGCAAATCAGTGAATGATTTTTAAATTTATTTATTTTTTAAATTTATTGAATTAATAGAAAAGAGAAAAAGAAAAAAAATTGCCATACGAATTTGCTGAAGATGAAACCGGAAACTTAGATACCATCAAAACAATTTCAAGTCGTTCACTACTTGATTCTGTGATTTTGCAACTAACTGAACGATTTGAAAGTCTTCAGATTATTTCAGAAGATGTTAATTTTTTTAACAGCAGAATCATTTAAAGATTAGACTGAAGAACAATTACAAAAACAAGCTGAGTTATTATTTAAGAAATATTCTGATATCCGTGAGAATTGGGTAAAAATTGAAGTTAAATGCTTTCAGTACCAAATTGCTCCTATATTAAAATACCAAAATGTGAAGGAGATTTACCACTTTAAAAAATCTACGTCTTAACAAAAGCATACATCATCGCTAACACTTCTTTCAGTTGAGACAGCCTTAACAAGAACAACAGATTTTGATGGTATTATTGAAACATTTTCTAACTTTAAGGGAAGGAAAATTAAAGTTAATTAGAAGTTGTTAGTTAATCGTATTCATGGTTCTTGTAATTACATTTAATTCACATGTTAATAATAACATTGTGTTGTTGTTTTTTATAGCAGTAAAAATTTATGATAAGAAGCTTGACATGTCTGTTCTTTAATTTGTTTCTCTCCTTATTCATTATATTCTTATTATTTTTCACAAAAAATCATGCTTGTTTTAAAAAAACATGAATTTTTCTCTTTTTTACTTTTTTTTTTGCAAAACAAAAGAAAATATCCTTTTTTTGCCAAGGACGTTAAAATCCTAGTTATGCCTATGGTATGTCACTTTTCTTATGCATTCAATTTAGTGTGAGAGAGTGAATAATTATTTAATTATTTGAATAAGGAAATGAATAAATGAATATTGGTTGAAGGAAATCAGTAATACCCCTTAGGGAAAGAAGTCCTGTGGATATATATATATATATATTATATATATATATATATATATATATATATATATATATATATATATATATATATATATATATATATAAAATCAAACCTTTCATAGATTTTTTTAAAATGATTTTAAATATTTCAAGGAGGTCTGGCTGTTACTTAAGGGCACATACGAACAATTAGTTATTAAAAAAAATAATATTGTATGTATGGTGTGTTATTTTAAAGGGCCAAATTGGAGAGACAGGTAATCCAGGAAAAGAAGGTGTTCCTGGATTTGACGGTTTACCTGGAGAAAAAGGAGATAATGCAGACTATTTAGGAAGAGAATATGAACTACAAGGTCAACCTGGATTTGATGGCCTTCCGGGAGAAAAAGGAGAACAAGGAGATCAGGGAGCTCAAGGACCTCCAGGAGATGAAAATGAAAACAGTGAGAACATGAGGGGTGATAAAGGCATTAAAGGCGAGCCTGGAGATCGAGGTTGGTTTATTATAATGCTATTGAAACAGTAATATTGTTAATTTTAAATGTACTTTACTTTTGAAGTTTTGGTGTGACAACCATATTCTTACAGAACAGTAGTAGGTAAGTCATTACGGAATTTGTAATAAGATAATTGTGTACAAGTAGTATTGGCTATCGTAGCTGGCTTAGATAGGTAGTATCACGAATTAAAAAGTCATGAATCAATAGTAAGCTACTGTTAATACCATTCCATGATACTGTGTTCATTTGTTTTCTCTTTATTTGTTTCACCCAACTTTGGGGTACACTAAATCAATCACTTTTTAATATTCTGTGCCTTCCTCGTAGCCCAGTATTGCTTCATTTGTTGTGATCTTGCTTTTCTTTCTTCGTCAGAGATTTGGATCATTCGCTTGGATTTGACTTTGCCTTGGAACCGTTGCTTCTTGTCCTTGGTTATTGTTTTGGCTGTTCTGTCCATGAGCATAGTGTCAGTGATCTGCAGTTCTGTTATGTCTTTTTCCGTTTCTCTAAACCAAAGTGGTTTGGCTCTTCTATTGCGAAAGTAGTCAAATATTTTTTTGGTTAGTCTATTATGGATGTGCCCATAAAAATCAATTCTCCTTTTTCTTATTGTGTCTGATAGTGTTTCAGTTTTTTTGTAAAGAGTTTCATTACTGATGTGGAGTAATTGGTTGTTACGGAATTTGGGGCCTAAGATTTTTTGTAATATCTTTCTTTCTTTGATCTCCAGCCTTTCAAGTGGGCCCTGGGTTGTGAGAGATAATGCTTCAGCTACATATAAGGCTTCTGGTTTAATTACCGTATGATAATGCCTTATCTTTGTATTCCAGGAGAGGGACTTCTTGTTGTATGTGTCTTTGGTAAGTTGGAAGGCTAATTCAACATTTCTCCTAGATTTCATAGCTTTTTTCTCTAGGGCGTTCCAGCTGTTCCATTCCCCCAGGTATTTGAATTCTTTGACTATCTCAATATATTGTTCTCCCACTTGAAGCTTTTCTGGTGGTTATTTTCATTTGTTTTATTACAAGTTTTTTTCTCTTAATTTGTAATTTGAATTTTACCTATTTTAAGTAGAAATAAATTATTTTACTATTTTACTCAAGACTAAAAGCAGCCATCATTCTTTTTGGTAAAAACCAGTTGCTACTTCTTAATCACACAACCAGGGTAAACAAATCCGTGTTATTTTATGTTTAATTTGTCTATGCTCATGAAATACCTATCAGCCATCTTCACTATAGTCCATATACTGTTTCTGAAGTAATTATTAATATATTGACCGCTCTCTTCTTATTTTTGTGTTTTTTATTTTCTTAAGGAATAAAATCATCTCAAAATAAATTAACAAAGACAATTCTAATGTAAATACATACGTTTTTTATGATTGCTAGGATTCACTGGTCGCAAGGGAGAAATGGGCTTCGCAGGGGAGGAAGGACAACCTGGGTTTACTGGACCTACTGGTGCTCCAGGATTAAGTATTATGGGACCAAAAGGTGTTACCGGATGGGTTGGAATTCCGGGAGATCAAGGCCCTCGAGGAAGAGTAGGTCAGTCAGGACTGCCAGGGTCTAAAGGTTTTCCTGTAAGTATATCCTCTTTAAACTACTTTCAAGATTTAATAAAAGTGACATTATCTTAGAAGGGAAAAAATGAAAAGCTAATTTTGTAGAATATCTCTTTCTTCTTTTTTAATCAATTTACAATACAGTAATTTTTGTCATTTGTAACTGTCTGACAATGTTCAATACAGACATATTAATAAATTAAAGTAGGAAAAGATTGTATATAAATTAATTTAAAAATCTTTTGATGATCTGTGAATGCATTGTTGTTTTTGTTTTGTAATCAAATTCACACACACACACACACACACACACACACACACACACACACACACACACACACACACACACACACACACACACACACACACACACACACACACACACACACACACACACACACACACACACACACACACACACACACACACACACACACACACACACACTTGAAGTTGCTGCATACAATTATATTACTATTTTAATAGTATCACACAATAATTACTCATAATCAAAAGTGTGAATTTTTATGGTTTTGCTAATATTTTTATACTGAAGTGAATATGCATCATTTACAATCCATTCTGGTTTATTCTAAATCATAGATAGATAAGATAAGGTTATCAGCAGTTGCATTTTCTATGTAACAGATTGTACTATTTTTTCTCTTTTTTTGTAATTAAATGTTTTGGTTTTTCTATTTGGCGTTGAATTATCTATAGTGAACTGTACATATAAAAATACAGTACTATTATCAAGAAAATCTTAGAAAAAAAGATAATAAAAAAGCAATGACTAAATAAAATAAATTTCGTTGCTTATTTTTTTTCAATTGGAGTAAAATAAACCATATAATACTATTATATACATACATCAGTTAAATTTCTTTATATTAGCAGTAAAATTTATTTAACTTTTAGGGTCCAAGTGCTCAAAAGGGGGAGCGAGGAGAACCAGGAGCAAGTATCCTTGCTGGATATGTAGGCCCAAGAGGCTTTAAAGGCCAGAAAGGTGAACTTGGAGAAGAAGGACCTGAAGGATTTAAGGGTAACCGTGGCTATGATGGAGCTAGTGGCTTAAAAGGAGAAAAAGGTGCTCCTGGATATTACGGCAGCAATGGACCTGTGGTAAGATGTTAATAATTCTGAAACTAATTTATGTATTGTATTAATATTGTATTGTTTTTTAGGGTTTAGGCTATCCTAAACAGTTATACAAATGTTCAAAACAATGGCAGCCACTCAAAGTGCCTGATTTATTTTAAGACATGGTATTTTTAAGAGCTTTAGAGCTAAACAGATTGTCTGTATTGTTCATAGATTGTGTACATTAGATATGTTGGAAAAGCCAAAACTGGTTTTAAAGAAGTTTCTATCTAGTGAACAAATTATCACATAGAAGCAGTGGTACACAGATAATATATATTTTATATAAAAACAAAAGTCACTGACTGACTTATCAGTATAAAATTTTGAATGATAAAATTATCACTCTTTATGGCATAGTTATGAAAAAAGGCTGGATTTAAAAAAAAACATTTTTAAGTTTTTTAAAAAAGCTTTCTTGAACATGAAATCTTGATTTTGTTTACACTATTTCTCTGGTCTTTGTAGGAAAATGTCTTTGTATAATAAAATGTTTTCTTTGTTATATAAAGCTGTAATGAGGTTTTAAGCAATCTCAAACTGACATTCACCTAACTGAAAAAAGTGCTGGGCACTCGAAATGTCTGATTTATCTACTTTATACATTTTCACTGGGAAAAAGTTTCACACATTTCAGTGAAAAAGTTTTGCTATAAGGAGCTGTGACAAAGTTTCAGGCAATCACAAAATGTCGTGAATCTATTTGAAACAAAATAGTTTGCCCAAAATGCTTGATTTATATTGAAATAACATTTTAAAGTAAATTTGATATTAATCAAATGTATTTTTTTCCTGAAAAAGATTCTGCAGAGAATCACTTGAATACAGGTAGCAGAGTATAAATTTATAATTTAAAACAAAAAGTTCCATTTCAGATATCCAAAAAATGATTTCTCAGTGTTTTTTTTTTTTTTTTTATTATTGATTTTATTTTTATACCAAAGCCATTAAAATTCAGAATACGTTAAGTTAGAAGACATGTTTACAGCATAATCAGGGGCAATTTTGATCACAACCTTGAACAAAGCCTGCCAAATATCTGGTTCCATGATAGCAATGTTGGAGGTTACAAAGTAACCTGTAACAGTATTTCTTTTAAAATGTATCAAGGAAGATTGGCCAAATTTTAGATAATTATTTTTTAGAGTCCCACTGAACCATAAAACTTAAACTGTAATATACATTTTACATACTTACATGGAGAAACATTTTATAAAATTATTCAGGTGAAACAGTTGCCACAATAAAACCATTTGTATTAATAACAGTACATTATGTTATCATAATGTAAACAAAAGCTTTTCTTAACAAAAGCTACTGTAATCATAAAAAAATAATGTTTAGTAAATTGTGTACTTTGGAAAAAGGTAGAATTAGTAGATATGAAAACCTTTTTATTTATACCAAGATTTCACTGCATATTATTTTAATAAACTATAACAATCCAGTTTGAATATAATTTTTCCCTCTTCTATTCATAAGGTTTCTTCAAATTTATGTAAAAGAAATTTAATTAATAATAACATTTACACTGAATAGGGTCCATCTGGAGGACGAGGTGACATGATTCCTGGACCACCAGGAATGCCAGGAGCTCCAGGATTTGATGGATTACCTGGAGTCTTTGGATCATTAGGTCCTCCAGGTAATAACAAAACAAAACTTTCACTATATACATAAATATTTGATTAATTAATTTAATTTTCATTCAATGCATTTATGGAACAAATCTTGTAGGTTTGTTGTACTGTACTTTAAGTTTATTTATCTTATATATTAAGTTGTTAATTTAATTAAGGGGAGTTAAACAGCAAAGAACATAAAAATATATCTGTTTATTATATTTTGTAAATATATGAATTTTCTGAAAAAGAAAATAAAACTACAAAAAGCTTATTACAACATGGGTAAATAAATAAAATTATAAATGTCTGCTTGTGATTACAGGAGAAATTTAACAAAGCATATAATATAAACCCTTTGCCAGATTCATATGGAATTAAAAAGTATTCATCTGTAATAACAATACTGTACTATGTGTAACTAATTATGTTTTTGTTCAGATGCTATTCATCTGTGCAGAAGAACAGCTTATTGTTGTTTTATAAATAAGTAAAATACCTTACCTATATTTCAAGCTATAAGCCAAGTCAATTCATAGAATTGGATTTGGAAAATTTAGTATTTGTGACGTGGTTTTTGTGGTATATGATTTAGTATAATATGATGGTATTGTTAAGGGTTGTGTTCAAGAAAAAACATTTCAGTGGAAATAAACTTCTAAAGACATCTATTATGGAATATGAAAATGCAAACTTTTTGAACCCTCAGCCTAGGCCAAAAAGTACTGTTACTCCTTCTAATGTTACAAGAAAGAAATTATTCAATATAGTTGAGAAAGATAGCCTAAATATGCACAGTTTGAAGGAAAAACAATGGTATTTTTTACTTTTAGAGACTTTTGCAAATATGATGATTTTAATGATTTGCTTGTATTTCCTTGAGAGATATTAAGGCATGAAAGATTAAATTTATTACAATAAATTATGATCTGTAGCTATTTATTACTAGTATATTTTGACCCCATTGATGTTTACATGTTAGGTTATGTAGTTCTTTTTTTAAAACAAAATAATATTCCTTTCATTATTAATAAAATGCATTTAATTATTAGTAACATACATTACATTTATCATTTTTGCCATTGAAAACACGTTTCTCACTTTCATATGGTAATCATTTTGAGGTTATGTAACAATGTTAAGGTTACATTGTTACAATTACTTTTTGGTAACTTCCCATTGTTTCCGTACTTTTATATTTTGGATTATTAATATTGGAATATAATAAAGCATTTTAGTGAAAAAATTACCAAAACTGATAAAAGTTCCTCAAACTCAGTTTTACCAAACTGACAATATTTTCACACTGCAATATTTATTTGAAAATATTTCTTATAAATAATGTGGTGTCCCTCTAAATATTTCTGAAAAAGATAGTCAGAGAAATGGTTTGGCTTGCAAATGTCTTGTTTCGTGCAATGAATCATGTTATTGGATATCACAAATATGTTTACTAAAAGTGATGAAACTATGTCAGGCTTTTTATTATAATGGCAGAAGTCTCGAGTCCAGCAAACTTCTGTGCCCAATACCATTAACAATAGCAGACAGAACTGAAATAATTGCAAAACATGGGTAGCAATCAAGATTACCAAGGAAGGAATGGAAGAGGATGACGAAACACCTTTTGATAATCTGCCCAAAGCATGGATTCAAGTAAAAAAAGGCTTTGGGTACAATCGCTGGCAATTGTTTACTATTTAGGAGTTTCAAGCACTTTTTCGGTATTGAGATGTGTTGTTTATTTTTGTTTATTAACAACAGATTGACATGTTTAAGAAGTCAGATCAACAAAATAATGAAACAAAAAAATATAACGAGAGTATCTCATCTCATACCCAAAACGTTGAAGGGATGTGGCATGGTACAGCGACCAGAAATATAATTTTGTAGTTCATCTGGCTGAATTTATCATTCATTTTTGCTTACTAACAACATATTTAAAAATTTGTCCAAGCAAGATAAGGGGACAACATTATTTCTATGAATATCATATTAGTCTCATTAAATGAGGGCTCATTTAAAAAAAACAAACTTTTTTTAAAACAAGTAATTAAATTTAAGGCTTTAGCTAAACATCAACTGATTGTAACAACTAACAAACTACAGCCAGTAAAGTTTTGACATTTTGTCAACAGGTCCGGATGGAGAGGAAGGCTTCAGAGGTTTGAAAGGACTTAAAGGTGAAATAGGTTTTCCAGGTCGAAGAGGTTTAGATGGCCTTCCAGGTATCGAAGGTATAGCCGGTAGACGTGGACGTGAAGGTCTGAGAGGCATGATCGGGGCGGATGGGGAAAGAGGAGACATGGGACCTCCAGGTATTATAATCACTACTTTACTAAATTGTGACAAACCAGTTTTATAAATGTACTTAGTACATCAAATTTTAAATTTCTATTTCAGGCATAAAAGGTCAGCAAGGACCACCAGGTCCACAGGGATGGATAGGAATAAAGGGATTTAGAGGAGATCGAGGACCTCAAGGTAGTTTTGGACCTCCAGGCCTACAAGGTTTAAAGGTATACAAACATACACACTGTATTTATTTGAAATCAACAAATCAATTTTATTTTATATTCACTTATATAAATACAAACAGTTTATATAGTCAGTTATATAAATATATACAAGTACACACAATTAGTATATTCAGTTATGCAAACAAATTAAATTTTCAAATTTATATCTTGTATAAAAGTGTTATGTTTATTATTATTTTATTGAAGAATGCGATTCATTTAAGATTTTCATAAAGAAGTGGAATAAAATTAGAGCTAATTTTTGAAATTAAACAAGAATTTTCTATTATTTTTTTTTTTTTTGCCTCAGGAATGAAAAATTTTATCATTTGTTTTATCACAGTACTCAAGAGAAGCAGGTAGGCTTGTGGCGAGGGATTATCTATGAATACACGCCTTGCCTAATGTCATGACAGTCTAAATATGCCCCCCCCCGCTGAACGCCAAGGAGAAGTGTTGTGATAAAACAAATTACTCATAACAAGTAGTCCATTTGTTATGTAAGGGTATATAAGGGCTGTGAACCAACTTTTTAGAGTCTTTACACAAAAACAAAGACCCTTAAATTAATTTACATGCATGCCCATCTGTTGAAACACTCCTATTACTTGCAAACAGTATGACTAATCACTATAAAATTTGATGAAAATGAACTTTTTAACCAAATTGTAGGAAATTGAGGAAAATTGTATGAATCAAAGAGATAGTATTTAAGGACAGTTAAGAGATAAGATGTTCAAGTTAGAAATATTTTTTACTTTTATTTATCTATTCTACATTATCATTTGAAACTAAATGTGATATTGATTTCAAATTTATAAAGGTTTTGCTCATAAAACCTGGTGCTTTACATAGAGGCACCAGACCTTCAAAATCTCAAATTTTCGTGTCTAACCCGTCTAATTTTGACATGTTTGATCAGAAAAATTTTGTATAAACCTAGTTTTATCAAAACAAAAAAATGTTTTTTAGGATTTTTAAAATTTTCTTTATATTTTTTTATTAATGGTCCTTAACGAAAGCATATTTTTTTAAAATTCACAAACAACTTAATTTTTTTTAAACCTCTCAACATTTTTCAATGTGGATAAACATAAGTAGAATAAGATTAAAAAGCAATTTTTATGTTTGAGCGTCAAATATGTTCTGAAAAGGGCACTTAAATAGTATGCTACAAGCGGTACAGTCCTCGTCACGGCAGTGCAGAAGACACAGATGTCAGTTGATCCATTCTTTTTAATAAATTGTTTATATTTGAAACAAGACGTCTGCTTAAAATATCTGTACACTTACATGTGCATTTGTTTGACCATTTTATTAGTGCATATTCTGAACATCAGGTAGTCTGTGCAATGTACGATGTTTTAAAACCAAAATTAACTTAGTTATAATTAATTAATTTTGTTATATGTGTTGTTAGGATCTTTCCTACATAAATGTAATAGATTGTGTATTTGCTTAGGGTGCAAGTGGAGATATAGGCTTTGATGGTTTGCCAGGATTACCAGGAGACTCGGCTTTCAGTGGTCCCAAAGGAGACACTGGAGATGACGGTCAGTCTAAGTCTAGGACCAAACAGAATTAATTAATATTTTAATTGAATGAAATACTTATATTACAGGCTATTATGATCTATCAAACCTCGATTCTGTTTGAATCAACATACAGTCTAGTATACACAGGGATATCAATCATCCAGATTCATTGGACATGTTTAAATTTCAAGGTTTAAAAATTGTTCCTGGGCTGATTTATCTATGAAATGTTCTCCTTATTAACAGTCTTAACTCAGAACTACTAAAAGATGATTTAATTACATGTTGAAGGGCTAGTACATCCTAAAGTAGTATTGTAGCAATACAGTAGAGTCTTGCTAATCTGACCTAATCCAGGTTAAATTAGCGGAAAAGTCAGATTTTTACAGAAAATCATTAAAAAACGTTTAAGAGTATTGAGTTGAATTTATTACATTAAAAAAAACTTTGAAGTATGTATATTATTATTAAATGCATTGTACTAAAACATAAAACAGCACACAGAATCTCACTACAGTAAAAAAGAGCAGTACATCAGACTTGACAGAAAAAGTTTGTAATTGTTTTTTGTTTACCAACTGTTTGACATTTTCTCGCTGCTAAATCTCGCAATCTCGTGAGAAGTTAAATATCTTTTACCTTTTAGAAAACAGCGAATAAAAAATATTTGAAACGTTATGAAACATACACAAACAGAATGCGCTCTAAACGTCAACTCTTCCACGAATCTGAATTGATACTAAAAGATGAAATTGAACGAATAGAGCAGGTATAAGAGTGGCCGACTCCCCTCTTTTTTTTGATGAGAATATGATGTTTTTCAAAACATCACTCTTTTTTGTAGTTCAAAAACGACAACTTTTTTTTACCTACCATCAGCTGAGCGCGCAAGTGACATGTAGGCATAAAGACCTGACACGAAAGTGGCATGTGGGCATTGTACATTCGGTTTCGCTACAAATCTTTTAAATTGCTTAAAATATTATTTTATAAGGCTAGGTCAGAATAGCAAAGGTCGGAAAAGCGGGACTGTACTGTAATATGTTGGTTTTAACAAACAATTTAACCTCATTGTTGTTTGTGAAGTTTTTGTAGTGGGATTTGTACACCCTGGCAAACACACCACTAAAGTATGCACCGGCAATTGAACAACAAAACCGGCCTTCACATTAAAACAAAACAACTGATTTTATTTTTGCCTTTAACATATTTCTTTTTCAGTGAAATAATAATATTGTTTAATTTCGCTTTACAGCAAATTAATCAAATCTTATATATTTACAGGATATAAATATCCTTCCATTGTTCGTATCTTATCAAACTGATACGAACAAACATGAATGTACATTTTACAATTTAGAATTCCATCTAAAGTTATATTTCTGAATCAATATAAAGGATCGAGCAACTTTTTTCAATCCAATGCAAAATAACAATTATGAAAATCAAAATTTTATAATAGTTATATTGAATGTGTATTATAATTTGATTTTTTTGTGTGCTTACACATGTGTGTGTTCTTTAAGAAATAATGAATAATTTCTTTTTATTTTATATCATAGTTGATGATACATAAGTATTCTAGGTTTCACAAGTTAATATTCAAGGTTGAACATTGAAGTAATGTAATAGTCTAGAAATTCTTTTTGTTCAATGTTGGAATTTTCCAATCCTTCCATTGTGATTGAAAATATGACAAATTTACCATTTACTATCTCCTGTAAATATATAACAAATTTATCATTTACAACTCCTGTGAATGTATGACAAATACCATTTACTATCTCCTGTAAAAGTATGACAAAAATTCCATTTAAAACTCATGTGAAAGTATGACAAATACTTATTATTTATATTCTCCTATGAAAGTATAACAAATACTTACCCTTTATAATCTTGTGTAAAAGTATGACAAATACCATTTTACAACTCCTGTAAAAGTATTACAAATACCATATACAACTCCTATGAAAGTATGATAAATACTTATTATTTATATTCTCCTAGGAAAGTATAACAAAACCTTATCCTTTATAATCTCATGTAAAAGTATGACAAATACCTTTTTACAATTCCTATGAAAGTATAACAAATACCCTTTATAATCTTGTGTAAAAGTATGATTTTTTTTTTTTTTTTTTTTTTTAACGTCCGACTATTGTACACACTTGGGCTAATGCAGACGATGGGATGATTAGCATATGAAAATGCCAAGCCCTGGCCGGGAATCAAACCCGGATTCTCGAGGTGAAAGCCCAGTACGCTATCAACTAGGCCACCGAGGCAGCTTGTAAAAGTATGACAAATACCATTTACAACTCCTATAAAAGTATGACAAATACTTATTATTTATATTCTCTTATGAAAGTATAACAAATACTTACCCTTTATACTGTTGTGTAAAAGTATGACAAATACCATTTTACAACTCCTGTAAAAGTATGACAAATACTATTTACAATTTCCTGTAAAAGTATGACAAAAACCATTTACAATATCTTGTAAAAGTGTGACAAATACCATTTACAATTTCTTGTAAAAGTATGAAAAATTTACCATTTACAACTCCTGTGAAAGCATGACAAATATCATTTACAATCTCCTGTAAAAGTATGACAAATACCATGTACAATCTCCTGTGAAAGTATAACAAATACCTTTTTTACAATCTCCTGTAAAACTATGATAAATACCATTTACAACTCCTGTGAAAGTATGACATACCATTTACAATCTACTGTAAAAGTATGACAAATACCATTTACAATTTCCTGTAAAAGTATGACAAAAACCATTTACAATCTCCTGTAAAAGTATGACAAATACCGTTTACAATTTCCTGTAAAAGTATGACAAAAACCATTTATAATATCTTGTAAAAGTGTGACAAATACCATTTACAATTTCTTGTAAAAGTATGACAAATTTACCATTTACAATCTCCTGTAAAAGTATGACAAATACCATTTACAATTTCCTGTAAAAGTATGACAAAAACCATTTACAATATCTTGTAAAAGTGTGACAAATACCATTTACAATTTCTTGTAAAAGTATGACAAATTTACCATTTACAACTCCTGTGAAAGTATGACAAATACCATTTACAATTTCCTATGAAAGTATAACAAATACTTACCCTTTATAATCTCATGTAAAAATGTGACAAATACTTAACCATTTACAATCTCCTGTGAAAGTATAACATATATAAATACAATCTCCTGTGAAAGTATGAAAAATACTTACCATTTAGTCTCCTGTGAAAGTGTGAGCCATTTCAGAAATCCTGTCCATAGATAGATAAAGATGCAACCAGTTAGACTGGAATAGTATTATTCTAAGAGAAGTTTTGCTTAGTTTTTGTGTACATATTGTCATGAAAATTTTTGTAGTGACCAAGTGATTACTACATACATTCAGATTCCTTCTATATTTGCGGAAGTGCTCATTAATTCATATTTGTTAATTTAGTTTTCCTTTGAAACAGGATACTTTGGGCCTCCTGGAATCCCTGGTCTGCCTGGAATGGACGGTATTCCAGGTCTTCAGGGAGACGATGGTATTGTTGAACACGGATTTGATGGACCAAAAGGAGATGTAGGCGATGCAGGATATAATGGTATTCCAGGCTCTAAAGGAAGTTATGTAAGCAATGCTAAGAATTTTGTTTTTGTGATCATGTTGATAGTTTATGAAGATTTAATAGTTTATAAAACAGAAATTATTTTAGGAGCTATAACATTTTCTTTCTTTTTTGTTTCTAAAAAGATTCACTTTAAAATTATTAGTCCAGTGCTACTTGATATATTTATGTGTTACTATTTCATCACTTCTTACGTGAATTATCCATAGCACATGTTTCAGCATATTCAATACTTACGTATTTAGCTTAGTATTGCAGTATGTATGTGCACTGCTCCGTGCTGTGTTATATGCTACCTAACCTAACTGCATGTGTCCTGTAAAATTTTATTTTTAAAACATTTAAAAACAGTGTTATGATTGATTGTCTGAATGCATGTCATGTATTGGGGAAATTATAAATTATTTCTAGTTAGTAAATGAAATAACATTTAACATTGTTTTGTTAAAACATGTAGGTCTAGTAGTATATATGTGTTATGTTTGGTCTGTCTGCATTAATTTAAATGAAGATCGGATGTACAAGGTCCATTTTAAAAATAAATAATGCATGTTTCTGTAGACATGTTTAGTTAAGATAATGAAACATAACTCATTTTACAACACGCTTGATACTTTTACTACTTTTCTATAAAGTTGGCGTACAAATTTAAACATTTGTTGTAGTGTTTCACCAACTTTTATATGCCTTCTGCCATCAAGTTGTTGAACCAGTCATTAACCCCTTAAAGATCATTGTCATGACAAGAAAAGATAGTAATCGCCGAGAGCCAAGTATGAGCTGTAAGGCGGATATACAGAAACTTCACTTAAATTGCTGAAGGTAGTTCAAAATAGCATGCGGCCATGCATTATCATGAAAAGCACAATGCTGCAGGATAAAAATTCATGCTGTTTGTTTTGAATAGTGCTACACATAGTCAACGAAGGGTGTGACAGTAGTCCACTGCTTCATGATCTCTTCTGTAGCAGGAGTGGTGCTCTGAATTTGTCTGGCCCTTAAACATACGCAACACCGAAGCTTCATTCATCACATTACCATAAATTGGTTATGTGTCTGTGCATTTCAATAGGACAACATTTTTTGTATTCAAAAAGCTTATTACACTATGAATCTCGCGCTTGATAGGTTAGTCAATTTTGTCACACATTTTCGAGTTTCACAAATTCACTTTAAACAACTTGCTTGTAGCATCAAACTGGTGCAAAAGAATGGGAATTTTAATGACATTGTAACAGCATGGATCATCAGGTCAAAATGGTTTGTTTTTTAATTTTAGAATGAGCCGCGTATTTGAACAGTTATAAGTGAAAACCATGTAATATATAAAACAGAACATACAGAATTAGCCATAGGGTTACAGTATTTACGTCTGTTCTGAACAACTAAACTTAGAAGGGGGAGAGGTCAACCGTCCAATGGAAAAGATATTTTTATCAAGACCAGACAGCCTAAGATCAAAATGGAGTTATGGAATTGTTGGTAATGTGAATGTATATATGTTCAGAGCTGGTGAACAGTAGCTCAGGATTGGAGTGGACAGAGATTAGAACAGGTTTAAACTCTTTGTGAACATTGCAAGAAGTAGATTGACGAAAAAAATTAACAAATAAATTTTGCTAATTAAAAGTCATTGTTATTTTATTGTATTCTTATTAATAAAACCATGATTACATTTTTTTTTAATTTAAAATACAAATAATACCTATAGCTTCTTAAAAATATTTTATTATACATATTTTAAATTTAAATTTTTTTAATTTAATTATTTATTATAAATTTAAAAAGTTTTTACATTTATTACAGGGTCCGATGGGAGATATTGGAGCCATTGGACAGAAAGGAGTACGAGGTGATACTGGGTCATCCGGACTACCAGGCAGGAAAGGTCAGATAGGATATGCAGGTATAAAGGGTAAACCAGGAATTTTTGGATATACAGGCCCACCAGGACCAAAAGGACAGCCCGGAATGAGTGGTGATCCTGGTGAAATGGGATTTCCAGGTAAGATGAACATGTCCAGTTCATTGTTAAACATCTTGCATTTAATACATGTCTCACCTCGGCCACAGTATTATCAACAAATTATTTCCCTATTTAACCTCCATCGTACAAGCACTGACCCTCTAAAGTTGTAAACAATGAGAAAAGCAGAAAAACAGTTACATGAGCATGAGCACGAAATCAAAAAAATGAAGACATCTCAACAGTAACTGTATTATAAAATTGTTTACATCATGATGTGATTGGTTCACATTAAATAATGAATGTGATGTTATAAATAAATTTTATAGATAAAATCTCTGGGCTCCTATGTATTTGCTTCTTCTGCCCTCCCTCTCAAAGACCCTGATTTAATATAAAAATTTAAAAAATTATTACATTCTCATTTTTTGACAAATATAATAAATTTTTTAAACATTTTTCAGGTCTACCTGGTGACGTTGGAGAACCAGGGCCACCTGGATTCCTAGGACCTAAAGGTAACAAAGGAATAATCGGAGAACCTGGATTTAACCTTTATGCTCCTGGCACGAAAGGAGAAGTTGGTGAAAGCGGTATAAGAGGT
The DNA here is from genome assembly GCA_022606455.1 of Callitettix versicolor. Taxonomy (NCBI): domain Eukaryota; kingdom Metazoa; phylum Arthropoda; class Insecta; order Hemiptera; family Cercopidae; genus Callitettix; species Callitettix versicolor. The sequence continues at coordinate 105,809,434 of CM040189.1, read as the reverse complement.
TTACCTGGCGAAAAGGGACAACAAGGCGACATAGGAGACCATGGATACGATGGGCTTAAGGTGAAGTCAATGTGTTGCTATATTGTCGAGCGTATTTAGTCAGTTTAAGGCATTTTGAACTGGAAAAGTTTTTCAACTTTGGGTAAAAAGTGTATGCGCTTCATACTACAATTTTATGAGTTGATTTTGCCTTTTCTTTGAGTGATAATGGCTGGCTGTTATTAGTGATAGGACTGCAGGTAACAAAAACAAATATTTTGTAAAAATTATTCAAATATGAAAATATTTGAAATATTTTATATTTTTCAAATATTTATAAAAATATGAAATTGTAAATATAGTATCTTTCAAGTAAGGTTCGTTGTAATGATGCATTCATGACTCAAAACACAGTCTCTGCATGCCTTATGAACAAGCAGGTGTGCAACAGAAACAAACAAATTAGCTGTACTCACTCATGACCAGATACTGCAAGTGCAACTGATGACTGTAAAGTGTAAAAATTGATCGGGCTGTTCAACGATGGCTATTCATGATATGTGGAAAATGATTTAAAGCACTCGTGTGAAACAATAAACGTCACAGAAATAGTATATTCACAATTTTTGCTCTGTCAGTTGAATGCCCACAAGTTTGTGTTATGGAAGTTTTAAGGTTAACCTACATCTAAGTTAGTTTACAGTCTCTGTTTATTCAATCCTGCTTTTTACTCTTGTGTTCCTTCTATGAGTCTACCAGTTTCAGCAGTCATTGTAGTCACAGCAAGAACTGAAGAGGAAAAAGGATTGAATAGACAGAGACTTATAGAATAGGCTAACCTTATTGAATAACTCTGTAGGTATAACAAATGAACATGTTTGAATTTCATATCTTCAGAGACAAACTTTAGAAGTGGAAGTGGTTGAGATTGACTTTCTTTATACATATTTGTATAAACATTTAAATTGTTCCTTTTTTTAATGTAACAGTAATATAATAAAACAGTAATTCTGGCAATGAAACCTGTTAATTCTTTGAAAATTCACTTCCAGCCATGTTAGCAAGTCACCATCTGTTGTGCTTATTTTGAGAACTAGGAAAACAGTTTCGAGGGAGTTTTGATGTTTATGTAGCATTTTAATACTATTCATTGTTTTATTTCTTGTTTTAAAGAATAATTAAAATATTGATCTTTTTCTTTGTAGGGAATGAGAGGTAATGTTGGTGAAGTTGGACCAGAAGGCATCCAAGGAATACCTGGGCCTGTAGGCTTACCAGGAGATCGAGGTCGAGATGGAAATCCAGGTACTTAGGAAAATATTACAATATATCAGTTATATATTAATAATATTATTTTGGTAGTAGTTGTTTATTGTTAATTTGACATTTATAATTTAATTGGATTTAAATTTACTTTGTTTAATAGGTTTATATATAGGCCCTACATAAACGTACTAGTATAAAAGTTGTGCAATTAATTAATTGCGATTGTTGTTTTTCCCAGTGACATCTTCAGTGTTTGCTTACTCTGTCTTGTCCAAGCTTCTCAATATAGTCCCGATAAGTTCTTCGTAATCTGTTTCTCATAGTCAACATCTCATGACAAAAAAAAAGTAAAAGGAATTAGTTACTAATGTCACCAGACTTTTGCTTGTATCATCTGACATGTTTATAAAGAAATACTTAACTTTTTTTAATAGAAACGTTTTTAAAACAGTGCATTGGACTATCCTGTTTTGTATTACTTTAAAGTACACATACTGTAATGTACAGCTTTTATTTAATTTATTATTGTTATTTTTTTAGTTAAATAAATTTTACCTTTGTATTTATGTTGTGTGAGGTACTACCCATAAGTTTGGAGACTTATAATTTTGCACTTGAACTGTTTATGGTACAACCTGCTGCCGGTAGAGTTGACAAGTAGTATTCTTTGTGAATTAGTGTACCAACAACTGTGCATTTGTGTTGTAGTGTTGCGACAATTTTTTAATCTTGTATAAATAGCAGATTGTAAAGAATAAAGAATATGCATCAAATTTTGCTTCAATCTTAGAAAATTACTAAAAAGCAATGATTTGTAAAGAATTTAATGAATATGAGTCATCAAACTTTTTTGTGGTATAAACACTTCAATCTTAGAAAATTACAACCATAAACAAGAAACCCAATAACATAGTGGAAGTGTGATACTTGTCTTGTCAAGCCAGTTTGGGAATGAGACAAGCATTTAATGGCTGTAATGCTATGAGTCAATGGCCAAATCATTGATCTTTTTTACATTAAAGTAAAATTGTGAAGTTTTGAAAGCTAAAGGAAAATGAAAAGAACGAACATTTATTTCTTGTTTCGATTTATTTAATGCGGTAAGGGTAAAGGAGAATAGTAGGAAATATGCAAAACACAGTTTTTTAATACTGTTTTTACACTAGTTCACCCTGGCTTGTCTTCAATCTGTGACAGAAGATAGTCTGCCCTCAAAAATAGTTCACTTTCCGTTTGTCGGAGCCTTAATAATACCAATCGGTTTACAGTACATAAATGAAGAATATAACAAAAGACGGCAAGGGTAGGAATAATACATTTTTGGGTGAACAGGAATAGCATAAAAGAACTTGAATGTTCATTATTTAGACAGATATACTTTATAATTATAACCATATCGTAGTTGTGTGTTTGGTTTACAGTTTAATTTCAAGGTTACAAATTAGAAAAGCTCTTGCTGTAATATAAAATGTAAAAAATACTAAATATGTTTTATACGATTAGGGTTGCCTGGTATCGGAGCAGAAGCAGGAGAGCCAGGATTTCCTGGAATTGATGGCAGACCAGGTATTCATGGTTGGCCAGGACAGAAAGGAGCACCTGGAGAATACGGAAATGATGGGCCTGATGGTATTGAAGGACCAAAAGGATTTAGCAGAAGAGGTCCAAAAGGCCAACCAGGACTTCCAGGTTAGTAACTTAATGAAAAGTTCCTTAGTATGTCACAGATAAATAGAACAAGTTCTCTGATCTGATTTGTTAGTAACATTTGCCCTTTTTATCAGTCTACATATAGAATTGTCTTTGATCTGAATTAATGGACACTGTTTGTCAAAAAAAAATAAAATAACTTGTGTAATAATAACATATTTAGATTAGATTAGATTATTCTAGAGGAAGGGATTTGTTCTACCCCAGGCACATTGATGAACTGACTTATTGTGCAACTTACCTCTTAAAATACCTATTCCAGCAGATTGGTGCCCCTAATAAGTTCCAACAACCCACTGACTAGCTCATTCTGCTGAAGACCCTAGGGTCTTGGAAACCAAAAACCCCTAGCCTCCTATTAGCAAGAGCCTCACAATCATAAATTATGTGCCCTGCAGTTTCCTCCTCCTTCCTGCACAATCTAAAACATGGTTTCTCCGTGGTACACACCTATCCTGTTCATGTGCACCCTCAGACCACAGTGCCCTGTTATGAGCCCCATGATCCTCCTGAGTTGTGCTCTGCCCAGGACATCTGCTGCCCCTTTGATTCCTTGTACTAAATTAACATATTTAATACACACTTATTCTATTAACATTTTTCCATTTAGGTAAGAAAATTTTAATTATTTAAAAGTTAACTAAATTTACATTATTACTTTCAATTTAAATTATGTTTACATTTTTAATAACTTAATTTTACTTTGTTTGGTGTATAATTTGTCATTACTTATGTTAAAGGATTGTCGGTAAGAGGAATGCCTGGGATGCCAGGTATTTCAGGAGCGAATGGCAGAACAGGCGTTCCTGGACCTAAAGGAATCAGGGGAGAGCCAGGATTTTCCAGAAACAGGTAATTTGTAATAAAAGTAGGCAGAGTGGAAAAAATTCAGAAAACAAAAATCTGTTTTTACTACTTCACTTTTGTACTCCAACAAAAATATAAAATATAAGAACAAATAAGCTTAGTTTTACCTGTCCTATGAATCAGTTGTTATTTTAGTATTATATATATATATATATATATATATATATATATATATATATATATATATATAAAAACTATGTTTTTGATTGCTATATATTTACCAAAATAATTGCATAAATTTTATTGCCTTTTGTTACACTTACCAGTCTAATATTTTCAGTATTATTATTGCAATTTTGGACAATTCTGTAAAAAAAGTTAACAGAATTTATACTATAAATTTAACCAATCCATAAGCTATAGTGTTAGATTTAATTTTTTTTCTTTAGTAACTAACAAATTTTAATTGAAAGTCGGTCAGTTGTAGTAGACCATTAAAATAAGGTGTGATCGCATTTATCAGATGTTCTGTCTAGAACACGTCTTAAGACATCTTTAAATTTATATTACAAGTTTGTTATCTAGCAAAATCTTTTCACCTGTTTCGAAATGATAGCCATGTTTTTATCTTAAACGTTATTAAAAATCTGATTTACCATCATAATAACTGTTAAAATGTGAATTAATTAATACTTTTAATGAAATTTGATAATACTTTAGTTAAGTACAATTTTTGTTTAGTTATTTCTGATAATTAAGATTTACATGAGTTCTTAGAAGCAGAAACCAACAGTTGCAGTTGTGATTGACTTTCAGATGTATTTGACAGAAAATTAGGTTACAAAATTACTAAAATATGTAAGAATTGTTGTAATAATTTTAACTGCAAATTTTAGGTCAGTTAATTACATAAGATATTTCAATGTAGCCTAATAAGTAATATAACCTATGCCTGTTTAAATTATTATTATTATTCTAATTAAAGGATGTGTTATGCAATGTAGAACAGTTGTAATACAGTTTCCTTACAGTCCTAAAGGTGCTATGGGAGATGTTGGATTAACTGGAGTGTTTGGTGATCGAGGATTGCCTGGCCCGATGGGAGATTCTGGAACTCCTGGTCTTCCTGGTATTCCTGGTAACAAAGGTCAACAAGGATGGCCAGGTCAAGATGGAATAAACGGATGGGCTGGACTAGAAGGACCAAAGGTATGTACAGTACAAGCATTGTAGTTTGAAATATATATTTTACTTGTTTTACTTTAAATTTGTTATCTCCATATTTACAAAATATTTTTTTTATAGATATGTAAGTTGGTAAACTAAACATTGATCTCAGGAAAACTGTAGAGCTCATTAGGGGGCACTGTGGTCTAAAGGTGTATCTGTACCGGATATGAATGTACTACGGAGAACCACGTTTATGCTGTGGTAGTATAAATAAACAGGCTACTTAACTTATTGTGAGGCAAAAGGTGTTTGGCTCCCTGAGTACCTTTAGCTGAATGAGCTAACTCAGACTCATTTATAGAACCAGTCTACTGAACTAGAATCCAAAGGAATTAGTTGTACAATAGACCCTTTGGTCACGATGTCGGGGGCTGCCAAACCCTATAACCAATTCTTGTTCTAGCTGCTAAAGTAGAAACCAATCAAAAGATTTTTTGTGAATTTTCAAGTTGCCAAGTGTTTCGAGTAAAGATGACAACCACTTTTTTTGCTATATTTCTTGTAGAGCTCTTGCCAGTCTTGATACAAAGAGCAAGAATCAATTCCAGGTCAGCAGCTAACTGTGGCTGTCTGCTTCTTCATTACTTTGCATGTCACAGTGTCCATATTGTTTAACATTTTGAATATTGTCTACTCTGTTTTAGTAGTTTGATTTGTCTGCTTCAAAAGTTGTACAGCATTTATTGAAATTAAGCCTTAATAAAGTTGGTTATTTCCTTTTATCCTTACTTACCTTTGTATTTACTTGGATAATGGCGTACTTAAATTTGTTAATGTACACTCAACTCTCTCGAGAAGCTTCACAAAAAGCATGATTAAATACTGATTTGATTAATTATATGTTATATTTGTCCAGTAATTTATTTTAAAGAGATGACTTCAATATTGCTCGTAACTAGTTTGTACATAATTACTATAATCTGTAAGACCAGCAATTATCTATAATTGCACACACAAAAACATTTTTTTTTCAAAATGGGACAGCCATAAATATAATATAAAGGGTACACAAAAACATTTTTTTTTTCAAAATGGGACAGCCATAAATATAATATAAAGCATACACAAAAACATATTTTTTTTCAAAGTGGGACAGCCATAAATATAATATAAAGGGTATACAAAAACATATTTTTTTCAAAATGGGACAGCCATAAATATAATATAAAGCGTATACAAAAACATATTTTTTTCAAAATGGGACAGCCATAAATATAATATAATGCGTACACAAAAACATATTTTTTTCAAAATGGGACAGCCATAAATATAATATAATGCATACACAAAAATATATTTATTTTCAAAATGGGACAGCCATAAATATAATATAAAGCGTACACAAAAACATATTTTTTTTCAAAATGGGACAGCCATAAATATAATATAAAGGGTATACAAAAGCATTTTTTTTTTCAAAATGGGACAGCCATAAATATAATATAAAGCGTTTCCTTTATATTGAACGGGTTGCAAAAATTTATTTTATAAAAAAAATTTATTTTATATTTATGTTGCAAAAATATTCAAAATGGGACAGCCATAAATATAATATAATGTGTACACAAAAACATATTTTTTTCAAAATGGGACAGCCATAAATATAATATAACGCGTACACAAAAACATATTTTTTTTCAAAATGGGACAGCTATAAATATAATATAAAGCGTACACAAAAACATATTTTTTTTCAAAATGGGACAGCCATAAATATAATATAAAGCGTATACAAAAACATTTTTTTCAAAATGGGACAGCCATAAATATAATATAATGTGTACACAAAAACATATTTTTTTTCAAAATGGGACAGCCATAAATATAATATAAAGCGTACACAAAAACATTTTTTTTTTTCAAAATGGGACAGCCATAAATATAATATAATGCGTACACAAAAACATTTTTTTTCAAAGTGGAACAGCCATAAATATAATATAATGTGTACACAAAAACATATTTTTTTTCAGAATGGGACAGCCATAAATATAATATAAAGCGTAAACAAAAACATATTTCTTTTCAAAATGGGACAGGCATAAATATAATATAAAGCATACACAAAAACATATTTTTTTTCAAAATGGGACAGCCATAAATATAATATAATGTGTACACAAAAACATACTTTTTTGTCAAAATGGAACAGCCATAAATATAATATAAAGCGTATACAAAAACATTTTTTTCAAAATGGGACAGCCATAAATAGTTGAACTGGCAGCAAAACATGTTTAGAGTTTGTTGATATAAAAAGGTTATACCAATTAATTGTTCATAGACTTCTGTTCAGTACATACAGAATATTATAATTTCCTTTACTAAAAGTGTCAACAACTTTATTACAGGGGGAGAAGGGTAACCAAGGCGATTCACCAGAGTTTACATTTAACCAGATCAGAGGGTTGACTGGAGATCAGGGAGATAATGGTTTTCCAGGTAATAAATTAGTGCAATTATCTAATTTTTTAAATTTTATTTGTTGTAAACCAACGATAATCTGTTGCCACCAATTCAAAACAGGCTATGTTAAATAATTCCTTTTCACTGTTAACGTGTTAAAAAGGCAGTAAATTGCACATTTCTGGTAAATCCTTTTTGTTTTCAGCTCACCAATTTTGAATCCACTGTTGAAAAATATCTTAATAGTTATAAACCTGATTTTTTGCTGAATTATGTAAAACAGACACGGTTTATTATTATTATTTAATAGGAACTATAATAATACCTATAGGAACTATTTTTATACAGAATATGCAACTTACTATATTCAAATATTGACTTGGTTCCTCACTAGATTTACAAGAGGCCTGTTGTGCGTGATGGATAAGTGACCTTGTGTCACAGTTATGAGCAAGTAGCCTCGATTAAAGTTGATATAGCCTGAACATAGACGTCAGCCAACATTGTGATATACCAGGGTAGATTACTGCTCAAATCATTCATCAAAATATTAAACATTGATAGGAACATAAAATTAATTTAATTTAAGTTTGTTTTATAGCTTATACTTCTGTTAAGGTCTTTCTGGAGAACCTGGTGATGATGGTCGCAATGGGTATCCAGGTGCTAAAGGATTTGCTGGAGAACCTGGATTTCCTGGACGGCCGGGCTTTGCTGGATTCAAAGGTGTACAAGGAGAACCAGGCTATCCAGGCACTATTGGTATATCAGGTGTACCTGGTCCTCAAGGTATTTAGATGATTTTCTGACATGCATGATAAAATTAGCTTTGTTAGCCTTCAACCTTAATCAGTATTGTTGTTAGAGAAATGATAAGGATTACCTTCTTTAGTAAATAAAATTAACACTTTTTTATTTTTAACATTTTCTGTAGAAATATTCTGATCCTATACAATTTGATTTTGAGACTTCAATAATTTTCAGGGTCCTTAAGTTTATGAAGTGTTTTTTTCTGAACCCTTTCTGTGATTAGGGTGTTTGGTAAAAATCACAAAAATTACAATTAAATTTAAAACTGAAGGTCAGTTTGTAAAACTCCTGTTCACTGTATTATTTTTCAAACACTTTTTTGTGAATTTTTTTAAATAAACATAAATTAATTTTTTTTCAAAATCTGATTTAGTAATTTTAATAAAATTTTACTTAAATGTATTAAAATACAAAATTGTATAATTAATGTATGAAGTTGTATTTATACATTTTTACAGAACAAATAAATATGAACAAACAAAACAAATATATGAGTTACTCTATTTTTGGTTGAAAATGAAGCTATTGAAAAAAAAAAAAAAAATTAATTTTTTTTTTTTCAAAGTGGGATCAATTTTTATCCAGATTTTTATTAGCTTATATACAAAATGTCATATACAGGGTGCTACCCAAAAGCTTAGGGAATTTGAATTTGAATTCGTTGTGCGAACCATTTGTAGTATGCTGCCGGTAGAGTGGGCAAACATCTTCCAATAACAATGAGCATCCAATACAACCATAAACAAGCACAACACCAAAAAACATAGTGGACGTGTGAGAGGTAATTGTTGCAAATTGTAGATGAACAATGCATGATGTTTGAGCAATCATAAAAATGTTGTATGGATCCGTACAATGTATCTTGTCAGACGATTTGGGCATGAGACACATTGCTGCACAAAATTTGTACTAAAACTGATGAGCAGCAACATCATTGCGTAGTTGTCAGCACTGAATTGAAAATTGCAATAAGAGATGACTCCAACTTCATCTCCAGTGTCGTAACAGGTGTGAAACATGGGTTCATGACCCTGAAAGTAAGCAGCAGTCATCACTGTGGAAGTTGCCATCTTCACCATGGCCAAAAAAGCTTGTCAAGTTCATAGCAACATTAACGTATCGTTGATTGTTTTCCCCTGGTCAAACTGTCAATGAAAAGTTTTATTGTGAAGTTTTGAAGCAGCTACATGAGAGTAATAGGTGCAAATGTCCAGAATAATGAGGGCACAAGAGCTAGGTTCACTATCACTATTATGCGCCTCCGCACAAATCGTTAGTTGTTCAGAATTTTTGGCTTCCAAAAACACAGTAGTGATTCCCTATTCACCCTATTTGCCTGGCCTCATCCTATGCAACTTTTTTTCTGTTCCCTAAAATAAAGTTGAAATTTAAAAGCAGTAATTTTGATACAATTGAGGACATCCAGGCAGAATCGCAGGACATGCTCATGCTTTGAACACTTACACTTGCAGACTTACAGGGATGAATGGAATCTTACAAAAAACACTGGAGTCACTGTATCCATGCCTAATGGTACTATTTTTAAGCTGATGGAAACTAGGAGTTGGTAAGTAATTTAATTTTTCAGAAAAATTCCTCCGATTTGGGTAGCACCTCATGTTATAAAAGTTTACATGAAATTAAATTTTACAAAAAGAAAAGTTATGGTTCAGGAGCTGTGAGAGTCATTTGGACTTGTTTTGGTTCCTTTGTGATTGATAGAGCATGAGAAAGTTTGTGCAATGTTTTTGCATTTTTTATTTATCACTTTGTATTTTACATAATTGAAATTCATATTTAATTTCACAGGTTATGTATATGTCAATATTTTCTTCCTTGTAAGTAACACAAGATTAACAAATTTTTAAAAAACAAATTTCAGGTTGTTATGATTAGTATACTTAAACCTTTTATGGTTGGAGTCGTTACAATAAAGTTGAACTTTTGAGGACAAGGGATTGGTGTAAAACTTACTGCAGTAACTGCAGTTTTGAACCTAAGACCTTGAGGTGCGCAAGTTCAAACTGACCTGTCTCCTTACCATCTCGGACATATTAACATAATAGTTTATTGTTTGCTATGGGCTATATTACAGTTAATTACAGGTGAGGAAGGTCCAGTCGGTATTCCAGCGGCTCCTGGAAAGCAACCACCTTCCCGAGGATTTTTCTTCACTTACCATTCACAATCTGATATGGTACCTGCATGTCCAAAACACACTACAAGGATGTGGAGTGGTTACTCGTTGTTACATTTCATGGGCAATGAGAAGGCACATGGTCAAGATTTAGGTAAGTGTTTACATATATATTCATATTCTTTACTTAAAATGAATGAATATTTATATAATCTCCATAAATACTTCTTGGGTAACAGATGAACTCTTCATATTACCTTTGGTTGTTATGCTGATAGTGTACCTGACTATAACACCTTATCTATAGATAATATTAATATTGAAAGAATATGTAACGTCAAATACTTGGGTGTTCGAATGGACCATAATCTTAAATGGAATTTACATATTCAACATGTTGTTAATAAAGTCAGATATTTTTTTATTTTTAGCTTTATAAGATGAAGCACCTACCTAATAAAATACTTGTAACTATATACTTTTCATTTGCTGACAGTTTAATCAATTATGCTTTAATTAAATGGGGTGGTGCATATAATACTGACTTGAAACCGTTGATATCGATACAGAATAAATTTATTAACTTATTGGGCTCCAACTCCACTCCCACCTTTGAACAAATTTATATAACGAATTGTTTAAATTATCATTATTCTTACCTAAGCTCTTTATATACGAACTGTATTAGTATGACACGTGGTAAGGATATCAGAATACCACTTTATACTAAAGCAATATGTAAAAAGAACAGCATTTATACTGCCATAAAATATATTTAATCGACTGCCTGCAACACCAAAAGAATAAGTGCATTTATTTCCATTGTCTGTACATAATTTTTATTGAAATGAAATAATTCTTTTGTTTGCATTGTGTATCATAATTATCCCTTTTGTTTTCTAGTTTTTAAGTGTTAGTTTATAAGTTTTACCTCCCGATCACAAAGAGGTATGCCTCTCTCTTTCGGGATACATTGTATCTCCTAGGAGTGATGTATTTATAGTTAAATAAATTGAATTTGTCCTTTGTAACTTGATCAGTATAATCAGCTGATCAGATTAACCAATGAATGTATAAAGATGTGTTTCATGTTACGTTGTTGAAATGTTTAGGTGCACCAGGAAGCTGTTTACTAAGGTTTTCCACAATGCCGTTCTTGTTCTGTAACCTGAACAATGTATGTGATTACGCCAGCCGTAGTGACTACAGCTATTGGCTTAGTACTTCGGAGCCTATGCCTATGATGATGACACCAATTCCAGCAGAAGAACTGAGCAAATATATATCAAGGTATGCAAGTGTACTGCCTGTTATTACTTTTAAAACTAATTAGATTTTCTTATATCGGATGCAGTAAAAAATGACCTAATTCAAAAAATGTGTTACAGCCTAGTTTACATATTAAGTGTTATAGTCTTGGAAACCGAGGAACACAAAACGTTTTTTCAAATCAATTTTGAAAGATATTTAAAAATCAGTATATTGATTTTCAAGTTGTTGTATACCACGACTTTAAAAAATAGTGAACATAATTAGAAAGAAACTATTTTGAGTTAAAAATAGTTTCCCTAGAGTTTGAAAAAAACTATGAAATACAGTTTTTTTAAATTCAACTATGTACTAAAAATATTCTCTAATATGAAAGTTGTTTAATTTTTTAAGACGGGTGATATGTTTTGCATCTCCAAGACACATCAGGCGCATTGGAGTTTTTTTGCATTAAGTTTTTATTTTATCTTCTTTAAGTTATGTAGAAAAAATATAAGTGAGCTTGCCGTTATTTTTTGACTTTTCAGACTTGAGTTCGCCTCAGTTTTTTGGTTCTTGCTGAAGTTTAACTTAAACATTTACATCAAGGTTAGCATCTGTGCGCTGACTTCTGACTGTACTTTCCTTGTCGTTACTAAAAATTAAAAGTATTTCCACTATATTTTTGTCATTGAAAGTTGTTGGATTATTGTAAGGTATTCAATGAAATAAATTTGTTGCTTTTACTTTTGCATAATTCTTTGTAATTTAATGCCATATTTGGTTCCGACACGCGCCTACAGTTCTGTTTTGGAGCTCTGTGTGCACCACAATCTGAATTTGGTTCCGACACTCGCCTACAGTTCTGTTTTGGAGCTCTGTGTGTACACAATCTGAATTTGGTTCCGACACTCGCCTACAGTTCTGTTTTGGAGCTCTGTGTGCACCACAATCTGAATTTGGTTCAGACACTTGCCTACAGTTCTGTTTTGGAGCTCTGTGTGTACACAATCTGAATTTGGTTCTGACACTTGCCTACAGTTCTGTTTTGGAGCTCTGTGTGTACACAATCTGAATTTGGTTCCGACACTCGCCTACAGTTCTGTTTTGGAGCTCTGTGTGTACACAATCTTAATTTGGTTCCGACACTCGCTTACAGTTCTGTTTTGGAGCTCTGTGTGTACACAATCTGAATTTGGTTCCGACACTCGCCTACAGTTCTGTTTTGGAGCTCTGTGTGTACACAATCTGAATTTGGTTCCGACACTCGCCTACAGTTATGTTTTGGAGCTCTGTGTGTACCACAATCTGAATTTGGTTCCGACACTCGCCTACAGTTATATTTTGGAGCTCTGTGTGCACCACAATCTGAATTTGGTTCCGACACTCGCCTACAGTTATGTTTTGGAGCTCTGTGTGTACCACAATCTGAATTTGGTTCCGACACTACAGTTCTGTTTTGCTTCAGTAACAGTCAAGGCATTAGCCAGCCAATACCAGACCCACTCGTATGCTGTGATTAGAAATCACATTTATTTATACATGAATCTATTTTATCATTTATAAGTTTATTTACATCATTTGAATCTAAAAATCAATACATCAGATTCAATAATTATGATAGTTTATGTTTCGTACAAAGTAGACAAGTTTATGCGATTCCTATTTACCAAAAACATGTTTTCTTGCTTCCTTCGTGCGCTCTTCTCCATTCTTTTATACCACAGCTCAGTTCCATTTGAGAGTTTGAACTGCACGTTGCAAATTATTGTGAAATATTGAATGAAGTCTAGGTAGTACAGCTCGGTAAGCATGTCATGTTTGATTAGTATCAGTCTGTTTAAAAAAATAAAGAGAGTACAGAAATACTCTGGTATGTTTAATGTTGTTAAATTGTTATACTTCATTATAGTAACAATTGTACAAATTAAATTTGTAAAAATACAGTAAAATTAAGTATTACTTGCTTTTATCTTCAAAACAACATTTGATTTTACAATTAAACTGATAACATGTAATTTTGCAGGTGCTCTGTTTGTGAAGCTCCTACAAGAGTAATCGCTGTCCACAGTCAGTCTATGGCCATCCCATCGTGTCCGAATGAGTGGGAGGAATTGTGGGTTGGTTACAGCTTCCTTATGGTAAGTGAATCATAAGCAGCTATATTTTATTTTATTTAAATTCTACTGAATATATCCACACAGCAAATTTATTAAACAAAAACCATTCACGGTTAGCCCAAAAAAGTTAATTTTTTTCATTTTAAAACTTTTTCTTTAATGCTCGTGTGTCCAAATGTCAGTCTGTCTGTCACACTTCTTACTCATAATGATGTGACAGATTAATATAAGCTTTGAAAATGGTCTTTATAGCAGCCTGATTCCACGCAAATATAGAGGTTGATGACAAAAAAATATTTAGGAATAATTAAGAGGTGAAATTTAAAAAATACAATTTTTTTATTCAATTACTGTAGGGTATTCTTTGAAACTACCCTACATAGTAAGTGGATATCAATTCTGAATATAAGCCTATGTAGTTTTTGCACATAAAAAGTTTATATAGAGCTTCTAAACCTCTTCAAAAGTTCAAATCTTCATGTCCTGCTCTAATTTCAGTATGTTAGGTTAGAAAAATCTTGAAAAATTTATATATCTAGTTTATATTGAAAAAGATGTTTTTAATGTTTTACATATTTTTGTGTTTTGGATTTCAATAAAAAAACTTCTTTTAAGAAATTCATCAATAAAATTATTTTTTTTAATGCTCAGCCTTTTGTAAAGTGAGTAAAAGCAAGTAGGAAACATTCCAAAATAGTTCTGGGCATCGATCAAATACATTTGCAGTACCTAAAGCAGTTTTGAAAGAATTAGGATTTTGAAAGACTGCCACTTTGAAATGAATAAACAGATTTTATTTCATGACAAACTTGTCTACGATTTATTTGTTATTGAATTCTGTTTGGTGCTTCTTTCATTCAGTTTGTAATGTGTATGTTACAGCACACAGATGCTGGGGCTGAAGGTGGTGGACAATCGCTTGTGAGTCCTGGTTCTTGTCTTGAAGACTTCCGACCCACTCCATTTATCGAATGTCATGGCATAGGAAGATGTAACTATTTCACAACAGCTTATTCGTATTGGTTAGCCACTATTGAAGACCGTGACCAATTCCGCAAACCTAGACAGCAGACTCTAAAAGCAGGCTCACGCAGAAGTAGAATTAGCCGGTGTGCTGTATGTATACGCTCCAAACCAAAGAGTAGGCAAGAGGAGTTGCGACAGCCATCAACTGGTTATCAACAGCCGCCACAATACCAACCTCCATATAGGCCTCAGTATCAGCGTCCCAGGTATCAGTATCCCAAGTCATCATGGCAATATCCCAGAACCTATTCACGATCACGAACACAACAAGGACACCAGCCTTAAAGAAACTAGTCATGTATAAGAATTTTAAAACTGTAAATTTAAAAACAAATAACTGTTACGAAAGTAGGTATTAAAATTCTGTGGTCCTTGTCTACTTAAAAATTACATTCAAGAAAATGTTTGTCAATGTGATAATTTAGTTTCTTATTAATATTTTTAATAGATATTATAATTTGCTTGACCTTTTATAATGATCAACTTCTTCCAGTTAATAATACATTTATAATAAAATTTAAAATTAAGAAAAGTGAATGGCGTACATTTAGTGCATATAACGCTTTAGTCTTTGTCAGCCATTTTATTTATGTCATGTAAATGTAAATATTGTATAAGAATATTGTCAAGGTTATCACTGCCAGTGTAAGCTATTAATAATTAGTTTTAAGATTGTTAAATGTTTTGTGTTTTATAAATAAATAGTCATTATGTAATTTAATGTCTGTCATCACCATTTTTTAAAAAATGTATAAACACTACATACAAATTTGGACTTTCAATTTCAATTCTGTTGCCATTTAATCTAGGGGACCATGCCATTTTGCGAAACTATGGTTTTCAGTTGGATTACTTAAAAAATACAAGAGATATTTAAATGAGGAAAACACAAATGAGGTCTTTAGTTTTTAAACTCAGTGCTATTTGATATTGCTAATTATATATATATATATATATATACTTAATTATGACAACAGTTAGTTTAATGTTGTTAAAATCATTTTTTTGCAAAATCCTTTCTAAGTGCAGCTTGACATTCTTGTAAGAAGGTATCCTGAAAATTTCAAGTCTCTAGTTATAATAGTCTCGGCTGTACAGTGATTATTAAAGTTGGACTGGGTAAGTAGTTTAATAGCATTAAAATCATTTTTTTTTGCAAAATCTTTTCTAAGTGCAGCTTGACATTGTTGTAAGAAGGTACCCTGAAAATTTCAAGTCTAGTTATATTGGTCTCGGGCTGTACGTTGTTTATTAAATTTGGACTGGATAAGTAAATAAATGGCTCAAAATCAAATTTTTGCAAAATCCTTTTTAATGCACCTTGACATTGTTGTAAGAAGATACTTTGAAAATTTCAAGTCTCTAGCTATAATAATATTGGCTGTAAGTTGTTTATTAAATTTGGACTGGGTAAGTAGTTTAATCTCGTTAAAATCAAATTTTTGCAAAATCCATTCTTAGTGCACGCCTATATGGTAACATAAATGTATACTGAAAATTTCAAGTTGCTAGCTAAAATAGTTTTGGCTCTGTGTTGATTATGAATCAGTCAGTCAGGACTTCTTCTTTTATATATTAAGATTTTTGAACACTAGATTCATTTTATACTAGATATATTGATATTATGCTGCGCTTTAGTGTATATTTCAACTAAATAAATATTAGTTTCAACTAATTAATTGTGAAACACGACAAAATGTTGGGAACATTTCCGTTCATAGATAAACCATTTTCTAGGTGCATCGATATTACGCTGCGCTCTAGTGTAAATTTCTTCAATTAAATAAACATTAGTTTCCATGAATGCCATCAGAGAGCAGACCCGTATTCCATTTTTAAGATTGCAATGTAAAATTCCCGCCAATTTTTGCCAGTTTACCAATAAAAATCTTCCGCAATAAAATTTTAACAGAGAAACACGACAAAATGGCGGGAACTTTTCCGTTCATAGGTAAACCGATGCATCGATATTACGCTGCGCTCTAGTGTAAATTTCTTCAACTAAATAAATATTAGTTTCAATTAATGTCACCAGAGAGCAGACTCGTATATTGTTTAAGAAAGCCATGTAAATTATTCGTATATTGCAATGTAAAATTCCCGCCAATTTGTGCCAGTTTACCAATAAAAATCTTCCGCAATAAAATTTTAACAGTGAAACACGACAAAATGGCGGGAACTTTTCCGTTCATAGGTAAACCGATGCATCGATATTACGCTGCGCTCTAGTGTAAATTACTTCAACTAAATAAATATTAGTTTCAATTAATGTCACCAGAGAGCAGACTCGTATATTGTTTAAGTTTAATGTAAAATTCCCGCCAATTTGTGCCAGTTTACCAATAAAAATCTTCCGCAATAAAATTTTTACAGTGAAACACGACAAAATGGCGGGAACTTTCCGTTCATAGGTAATTCGATGCATCGATATTACGCTGCGCTCTAGTGTAAATTTCTTCAACTAAATAAATATTAGTTTCAATTAATGTCACCAGAGAGCAGACTCGTATATTGTTTAAGAAAGCCATGTAAATTTTTCGTATATTGCAATGTAAAATTCCCGCCAATTTGTGCCAGTTTACCAATAAAAATCTTCCGCAATAAAATTTTAACAGTGAAACACGACAAAATGGCGGGAACTTTTCCGTTCATAGGTAATTCGATGCATCGATATTACGCTGCGCTCTAGTGTAAATTTCTTCAACTAAATAAATATTAGTTTCAATTAATGTCACCAGAGAGCAGACTCGTATATTGTTTAAGTTTAATGTAAAATTCCCGCCAATTTGTGCCAGTTTACCAATAAAAATCTTCCGCAATAAAATTTTAACAGTGAAACACGACAAAATGGCGGGAACTTTCCGTTCATAGGTAAACCGATGCATCGATATTAAGCTGCGCTCTAGTGTAAATTTCTTCAACTAAATAAATATTAGTATAATTAATGCCACCAGAGAGCAGACTCGTATATTGTTTAAGTTTAATGTAAAATTCCCGCCAATTTGTGCCAGTTTACCAATAAAAATCTTCCGCAATAAAATTTTTACAGTGAAACACGACAAAATGGCGGGAACTTTCCGTTCATAGGTAATTCGAAGCATCGATATTACGCTGCGCTCTAGTGTAAATTTCTTCAACTAAATAAATATTAGTTTCAATTAATGCCACCAGAGAGCAGACTCGTATTTTGTTGAAGTAGTAATGTAAAATTTCCGCAAATTTGTCCAGGTTTACCAATAAAAATCTTTAGCAATAAAATTTTAATTTTGAAACACGACAAAATGTTGGGAACATTTCCGTTCATAGATAAACCATTTTTCTAGGTGCATCGATATTACTCTGCGCTCTAGTGTAAATTTCTTCAATTAAATAAACATTAGTTTCATTAATGCCATCAGAGAGCAGACCCGTTTTTCTTTTTTAAGATTGCAATGTAAAATTCCCGCCAATTTTTGCCAGTTTACCAATAAAAATCTTCCGCAATAAAATTTTAACAGAGAAACACGATAAAATGGCGGGAACTTTTCCGTTCATAGGTAAACCGATGCATCGATATTACGCTGCGCTCTAGTGTAAATTTCTTCAACTAAATAAATATTAGTTTCAATTAATGTCACCAGAGAGCAGACTCATATATTGTTTAAGTTTAATGTAAAATTCCCGCCAATTTGTGCCAGTTTACCAATAAAAATCTTCCGCAATAAAATTTTAACAGTGAAACACGACAAAATGGCGGGAACTTTCCGTTCATAGGTAAACCGATGCATCGATATTAAGCTGCGCTCTAGTGTAAATTTCTTCAACTAAATAAATATTAGTATAATTAATGCCACCAGAGAGCAGACTCGTATATTGTTTAAGTTTAATGTAAAATTCCCGCCAATTTGTGCCTGTTTACCAATAAAAATCTTCCGCAATAAAATTTTAACAGTGAAACACGACAAAATGGCGGAATTTTTCTGTTCATAGATAAACCATTTATACTTTGTATCCATATTACGCTGCGCTCTAGTGTAAATTTCTTCAACTAAATAAAATATTAGTTTCCATTAATGCCACCAGAGAGCAGACTAGTATATCGTTTTTAAGATTACAATATTGTAAAATTCTCTCCAATAAGTTCTGGTTTACTATTAAAATTCTTCAGCGATAAATTTTAAACTGTGAAACACGACAAATTGGGGAAATTTTACGGTTCACTGATAAACCTTTTATACTTGGTACATAAATACTACGCTGCGCTCTAGTGTAAATTTCTTCAAATAAAGAAAAATTAGTTTTAATTACATCCACCAGATAGCACTCATATTACGTTTAGAATTACTATGTAAATTTTTTGAAGTACATTAATTTCAAGTAATACCAAAGAGAGTAGTACTTAATCATAAATATATTATATTTATGAGTTGTAAAAAAGAAATTTTTTGAAACCACATGCAGATTCCTGCTAATTTGTTCTGGTATACTATTATAAACCTTCTGTAAAGACATTGTAACAGTTAAAAGGTATAAGTCGTCCAGAGATAATAGGAATGTTCAGCCACTTAGTAAAAGGTCTGCAGGAGAATTTCTTGCCCCTGTATTTCCCTCCAACAGTCCAATGACACAGAACCTACCAATCTGAGTCTACAAGCTTTTACTACTCAGGAATAGTGAAGGAAAATGAGGGAGCTGTGGTGAGAGAGTGTGGACTCAATATATCTCGCACACATTTTTTCTCTGTCCCACTGGTGTTCTTAGCAGGCTGTTTTTAAAAGGTTGACCTATAGTGTAATCAAATAAGTGGTGTTTCATTTCAAATAAGCCTTGTACATCACTGTTATTTCAGAAATGCAACATGAAATTTAGGTTAATCCTGTGGCAGTTTACTGCAAAAATTACCTTTCAAAAACTGTGTTATATTGCTAATAAAAGGGATGTTTTGGCATTTTTACTAAACTCCATCAGGAATTGCTATCTCTCATGACATTAATTATTGTAATTTACAAAAATTATTCATTTCTGTTAATTTTATGTGAAAAAAATCTTACTCAGTTGAAAATAAGAACTATGTACTATATATATATATAATTTGCATAATAGTACAAAGTAGTGCGCCCTAGTGGGGACCTTGCACATGCACACAGCACAAGAGTTTGATGTTCCAAGTTTTAATTAATTAACCAATGAACTACCAAGACAATAAACTTAAAAACTAATAAATGCATGTAAAAGTAAAACTAATAATTTAATAAATAATAAACTAAAGTTTGATGTTGAAAGTTTATACTAAGCAAAAAAAAAAAAAACTTACAAACTAATTAACTTGGAACTATGAACTATTAACTATGTCATAAATTACTAAACTAATAATCTAATAAACCAATAAATTAATTAACTAAAACACAAAGTATATAAATTCATAAGCTTACAACTGTTAAATTTATGAACTAAAAAATTGAAAAACTAATAAAATTATAAAATAATAATCTAATAATAAACTAATAAAGTTTAGAGATAAATTTTAAAGTTTAATGTTTAAATTTTGAACTAATAAACAAAAAACTAATAATATTACAGATTAATAAACTAATAATATTATAAACTAATAGAGTTTGAAGTTTAAAGTTTGAACTAATAAATTAACAAACTAATGAAATAATAAACTTATGAAGTAAAACTAATATAATTTAATTAAGTAATAAACTGAATAAATATATAAATTGATAAACTAATACTGTACTACAATATAATAATAAATTAATTAACTCTTAATCTTATAAACTAGTAAACTAATAAAACTAATTATTTATTAAACAATAATTTAACTAATAACTAATAAAATAAAGATTACATTTTTAATATTTTAATGTTAAGTTTAAACAAATTAACTAGTAATTTAATAAATTAATAAAAAATCATTTTGAAAAAACTAAAAAATAAATGGTTTTTAATGTCAGATAACTCAAAAGCCACAAGAGATATTCAAAAGCTTGAAAGCACCATGTAAAAATTTAGACATTTTTCTTAAATGTTAGTGCCACTTAATCTTGCTGAGAATTGCTTCATAGTGCTAACACCTACGAAAACTTTGTGAAAACTATCATCCCAGGTGACGAAACCTGGGTATATGGATATGATGTCAATCGTCACAATGGGTTGGTCAGCATTCGCCATGTCCGAAGAAAGCACTCATGAGTCACTCACTCAAACATGTAAGTCAACTTGATGGTTTTCTTTTCTCCATACTTTGATGGTTGAGCCGTTCTTCTCCATACTCCAGATTTGACCATACCGCCAGATATGGCTCAAACAGATTTTTTTCTATTTCCTAAACTAAAATTTACCTTAGAAGGACGCTGTTTTCAAAGTGTAAAAGAAATTCAAGAGAAATTGCTGGCACGGTAAAAAGACATCACGCCAAACGAGTTCCAGGGAGCATATGAACAGTGGAAAATGTTGGGACTAGTGCACAGCAAACAAGGGGAGACAACCATGTGTAAAAGTTGTTAGTTTTGTGTGAAAGTAGGTGTTTGCAAACTGCCAACTGTTAAAATGAAAGCAATTTTTTATGCATTAAAATACTTGTAACTAAGTAAAACCATTAGAGCTTAACACGTTCTTTTATACATCGATTCTAAATTAAATTACAACTCTATGGTATTACACATCAAAATATTTCAAAAAAATATATTTTCAAAAATCGGAAGAAAATTGATCTCGAAAAATGTTGAATTTTGAAAAACGGATACTGCAGATAACTTCTTTTTTTTAAATTAAGGCTTTTGGTGAAAAGCACATGAAGGCTATCATCGCCGCTCAGATCAATTTTAAAATTCTATATCTAAAAAAGTATACAATACAAAAAATAAGGTATGCTGGTAATTAGTCACATCATTATTTTGTGTATATTTTTATGCATAAAAAAAATTATTAACTTATACTGATATTCATGTTAACACAATGCTTTGTGTTTTATAAACAAATAGTCTATAAACTTGTCTGTACAAACTCATACAAAATAATGTCTGAAATAAACTTTTTAATTTAATAATTAACATTTACAAAATCAACATAAAACGATAACATTTAATTAAAAAAACAAAATATTCTTTATTTGTAAACAAATAATAATTTCACATTATAAATACATTGCTATACAAATATTCTAATGCCTAACACAAAATATATTAAAGAATCGTATATTGCTAAGGTAAAAGTTAAAAATATTTATAAAACCAAATTACCTTAAATCATCGTATATTGCTAACATTCTTTTAAATTTTTCAGTTCCAATTAATCATTTAACCGGCATTGCTTTAATTGGTAATATCAGATTATATTAAAGACTGTACAGTATTGTTCTTCATTATCAAGTCGGTACATTTCTTTTTGTTGTGTTCAGAAATGAAATCCAATGTGATGATGGTACAGGATTATTCATTTCCCAAACCTCCGCTTACGACATCTGTTTTATGTCAATTGTTTTGTCATCAAACTGCATGTGATTATCTATGATCTGGAATAATTCTGGAGGCTGTGGAATTCTTCCTGTTTCTAGTTTAGACCAAACTGGCATGTCTGTAATATAAAAATTTTATACTGAATAGAACAACATTATTAGAAGCTAAAGATAACACAGCCGCTTAATACTCTGTTAGTTCCTCACAGTTTTACAAGTATTTTCTCAAGCAACAAGTTTAATGGTTTCAGTTACATTTCACTCACAAAATATTTGAAGGTAGTCTTTAATCGAAGTTGGAATACTTGAAATGTTTCAAATGACACAAGAACTATCGTACAAACATAACAAATGTGAAAATGGGAGAAAGGGTAGCAAAATTTTAATAGCACTTATTAGAAACAGGACCATTTTGACCTTAAAGTCAACATAACAGTTTGCATTTTGAACTGAAAAGTATGAAACTAAAATTTTGTCTTTGATGCAATGTTTGGGTAACTATGGGCCCCACAATGAGTGTATTAGAGTATTACATTTGATGACACAATATTTTACTGGGTTCCGGGGCCACAATGTACTAGTCTGAAAGGGCCAGTGATACAGTGTACATCTTATCACTTCAAGTCTGTCTTTGTGCTTGCTAATCCTGAGGTCACATCAATTCACTTTATAATATATAGCGACTTGTATTAAAATTTTAAAAAGTTTTTTAGCATGTCCTTGATAATCCTAATAGCCTGAGCAAAACAATATTCACTACCTCACTGTATTTTAATTCACCTGTTATGAAATTCAAACTTAAAATCAACACAAGTACAGGTATGTTTTCATTGATAAGGTATCTCAATAACAGCTGTGATAAGATAAAATTGTATTCTTTGAAAATTTAAAAGTAACTACCATTCAAATACATATGTTGTTTCCTTACTGACTGTCGAGTGTTTAACCAAGTGTAGTGTTTTTGCATGTTAAATTTAAATTTCACTTTTTTAATTTGCCCATTACAAAATGATGTATTGCTTGTAATTATAGTTAAATAAAACAGACTCTCATATCAGTTTTTTGGCTGCTACTTAAAGAAATTTGTGATAAATAATTTTTGGCCAGAGTGTAATGAAATGTTTTTACAGCTAACACTAGAAAAAAAAGTGTAAGAATCACTTTTATTCCCACAGAATTACACGAGTGAGGTAAATTTATACGGCAGACTAGCACAGAGAGTATTTCAATAACTAATAATAATAATAATCACCAAACAGAAGTGGGTGGGGGGAGTTTCCCATCTTGAGTTCTCTCCAAATCCTAGACTTTATTAACAGATTACAAGCTGTTATAACTGAGCAAGTCAGGATTACAGAAAGGGGGCACAACAGATCTACAAGGTCGCAGTACAGAGCAGTAACACTAGAAATTCATTCATTCAATTTAGTGAAATATTAATTAAATAACATATGGTACCGAAAAATGATTCCATTTCAACATTTAACAATTTTTCATTTTATATTGCTAACTTACACAAGGCATTCTTCTGTTACAAAATCTATTTTTTTCTACACCTCTGTTTAAAAAGATAGATTTTATGTTATTATTTTCCATTAATAGGAAAAAACATGTTTTTTCCACTTCAACTAATCTGTTGTTTTCGATATCCAATAAGACATAATTACTACTACATAGTGAACTGTATAGCTAACTCTTAAGCAGATTAAAAGATTTTATGTACTTTTATTCTATGTTTTATAAGTCTGCATATCATTTGGTTTTCTTACAAATTAAAAGTAAAAAAAAAACCCTCTTTTCAATCAGAAGGTTGTTTATTCGAAGTCAGAATTCTTGTTCCGCATTACTGTAACTACCTATAAAAAAAAACCTGCTCTAGTTAGGTTAGGTTTTGACGGCAGCTTTTGTCATGCCAAGTTATGCTACAGCACGTGTCCAAAATCAATTCCAAATAAGGTTTTATTTTTTGACTGGTACAGTTTTAAAGTTAAATACAATAGCGAATAACGTTCACGTACCAGTATGTGTAGTAAGCAATCTTCAATGAAGTGCAATTGTTAAAGTAATTAACAATACTTACCGTTTAGTGAAATTTCAAAAGCACCCGTGGACACAAGATGGCCTTCGATTGCATTGGAAAGTAAAAGTATCATCATACAAGAAAATAATTTATTTTCCGTGCACCAAAGCCACCATGAAGGCGGATTTTGGTTTTGGCCGAAAAGAAAGCCGGCAACATTGGCTCCGCATAATATACACATTACTATAATAAATTTTCCAATACCCTGAAACAATTCCCAAAATTTAGATGTATATTTATTTCTATCGAAGACTAATTTTACTAAAATGAAAAACATTTACATAATAATTTCACTATAAACCACTTTTCAATGAGTATCAGCAAATACAATTACCAGAACAATGAAAAATTACACTATAAACTTCTTAAAACCAGATTTAATTATTTTCAAACGATCGAAGAACATTGAATAATTTCACTGTTAAAATTTTTGGACAACATTCAATGAGTATAAAACTCTGTAATTGTAAACAATTACAAGAACCACAATATAAATTATTTATTAAATTTAATTATTTAAATGTACTAATTAATTAAAAAATTAGTATGTGACTAACAACAGACATAAGCAAGTAATTCTACTTATAGCTGGCTGTGACAACAGATTTTTGGCTAATTCCATAGAAGGCACACGTTCAAAATGTGATAGATGCGTGTACCAAATTATTTTTTCCCTCAACATCCATATTTTATGCTAGTAACATTAATGAGGATCAGGGATCAGAATTAATGGTAAGAGAAACTTAAACTTAACTCCTTAAGTTTAAGAAAACTTTTTATGTCTTAAAAAATATACATATAAAAGAAATACATTATCTTATGTATAGTCACAGCTAAAAACATAATTTTGTAGTAACATTATAACATTATAATGTTACTAATTTCTAAAATTATAATTTTTTTTAACATAAAATGGCCAACTGTTAATGTAAAATCAAATAGGCATAATGTATAACAAAATTAATTTTAGTATAAATTTGTTATACTTATAATATTTTAAAACTTATGCAGCAGATACTCATGTATCTCATGTTAGTTATGAAAATATTTTTTATAATTTCGTTATTGTAAAAAATTGCATAAACATTAAAACTGATTGTGGAAGATTCATTGAATAGATCTTGAAATGATTTGCAATAAATAAATACAAATTAAAGTATATATATATATATATATATATATATATATATATATATTATACACAGAATCACTTAAAAAAAGAATCATGATTGCAAAAAAAGAACCTAAATTTCTTAATTGAGCTTTTTTATCTAGCCGATTAAAGTTAAAATAAATGTTTGTAGGGGTCTAGGCTACTTACCAATGTTTTTGCAAGGTACATGCTATACCCAGGAGGATCATAGTTGCCACCCTGTATACTAATATCTGGATATCTTTGTTGTAGGATCGTTGTATAGTCATCAAACACTTTTCTGTAGCCACAAGAATAACTGCAATATAAAATTTAATGAATAAGGTATACAAAAACATATTGCCTAACCTATGACATATATGATTACACATACTTGGGCCTACCTATATATGTACTGATGTGTTCTATATGAAGGGCTACTGCGATCAATGTGGCTATGGGACCTGCTAACTACAGTTACTACCATAAGCTTTATACTTTCCATTAACATTGATCCATCTTTGTCATTAGTCTATAAAGGTCTATGCACATCAAGAAAAAAAAGTGTTCCGCTTGTTTGTAATTTATGTTTTGCTTATGCAAGTATGTTTTGCAGGGCCCTGTTTCACAACAGTTACAAGTTACATATTCACTAATAAAGTTTAACAACTAGTGAAAAATAATAGTTACAGGTATTTCAAAACCAAAGTTACAAGACTTATAGTAACCAGTAAATTTTAACTAATTCCTCTGCCAACATTTTACGGTTTCAGACTTGCAACTTTGAACATTTTTCGTGAGTTACAAGTTTACACTGGTAAAACCCCATAAAATTTAACCCACTACTAGAGTCACATAACTTTATTGTGCTATAATTTATTTTTATTTTTGTATAATTTGAAGATGTTAATTATTTTTTTTTTTTTATTTTATATTAATTACAACTGAGGCGTGCCCCGTCTAGTAATTTTTCTTTATCATTGTGTTCACTGTGTGCTGGGGTGCAGTCCGACGGCTGGTCCCAATGTGTTTACAGCCTGGAGAGGTCAATTGGCTTGATCCTCTTCAGCCTTCTTGTTATGTTGTCACTGCGGCATAGTAGTTGGACAATCTCTGTATTATTATGCTGTTCTATCCTGCAATAATGCTTAACCAAGAGCTTTTTAATGACTTCCTGAACAGATTCAACACCTAGGTCCCTATGTATGTTTTCATTTCTCAGATACCAAGGGGCGTTGACAATCGTTCTCAATACTTTATTTTGAAAAACTTGAATAATTTTACTATTGCTTTTTCTTGTACATCCCCAGAGTGGTGCACCATAGGTCCATATTGGTCTTAGAACTTGCTTGTATAGATTAATTATTAATAAAAACATTTATTCTATCACCAGAATTAAGAAATATTTTGTGTTACCATTTTATATAATTTTTTTAAGTTCTTATAAATTTTTGAGTGGTTCTTCTATATCAAAAAGAATAATATTTAATGATTTAAAATTAAGCCTATGTGTTACAAAATATAGGCTACATAATGTGTATGTATAATAATTTATTAAACAGCGTTAATAATTATTATTATTAATTTTAAAAACAAAAATAATATATACAGTCTTGAAATATCTGTTGCATTTAATCTTGATTTTGTTGTTCCTACAATTTTATATATAAAAGTATTTTTAACCATAATACTGCCAATAGGTATCCTTTTTTATAAATTTATACTCATTGGCTGGCACAATACCTCAATCCAAAACTGTCAATTTTGTCATTTACTATAGCAAATTGTATATGCACTACAGGAGTGCATATTGACATCTTATTTTGTAAAAATTACATAGTTTACTCAAAAACACCATTCAAAAACTTTAGACCAATTTTTCTTCTTTAAGTGACACTTCTATGTAATTAAACTAACAATTAATTATTATACAGTATCATAACCTCAAAAGTACAAATAAGAAAACAAATAATTGTTTCTGTGGACTTAGACACACTTATAGGGGTAAAAATGCCTGTGAAACCCCTATACTTGTGAAGTATTTAACTTGTAACTTTCGTGAAACAGGCCCCCACTTAAACTTTTTTTTGGAAGTAAAGGAATTTCACATGCTAAGTGTATTTCACAAGCAGTGCATTTTGTATGTAATTTGTATTTCATACAAAACAATTTTTTTCTTCTTGCAACATGGATTTTACTTACAAAGTTTTATTCACTTGTACATTTATACATTTAAATACACACTAGTTGTACTATTGTGTAATCCATGCTGATTAACATATGATAAACTAACAATGACAAAAGTCTTTCAGACTGTTAAATGGACACAAACAAATTTCTATTTAACATAAAAATAACGATATTACAAGAGATTACTTGCTTCAAAGAGAAATATTTATGCAACATTACTATATACGAAATAGGTACCTTATTAAAGAAATTTATAAAATCAAATAACATATTATGTTCCAGTAGCTTGATATGAGGTCTCCTTCTTCCCTGTTAAAAAATAGCAATTTTGTCTACAGTACAAATTGCCCATTTTGTTCTAATTGCACATTTTCAACACATTACTTTAAGGTAATACAAATTTCTAGCACTTTCAAAAACTGATTAAAATTTTTTTATTAATTTATGAATATCATCATCTTATAAACGTCCACAATTTTGTAGATTTAAAGTAGCTTCAAAAAACCCAAAGGGTATTTTTTTAGTAACATTTTATATTCTTTGTACACACCCACACCCACCCGTGTAGTTTCATTATCAGCATAACGTTAATAACTACTCAGAACTAGGTATCATAATCCCGAGGTTTAGGTTAGTACATTTAAGTAATTACAATACGATATATTTATTAAACCTAATTTTTTAAAGTGTCTGTCACTTTGTAATGCTCTTTAAAAATTACCTATAATTTACAACTGTATTTTACAAAATACAATGCATTTTAGAATCGATGAAATACAGTAATACTAAATTGAGAGCTTCAAGGAATTTGTGTAATTGCATTAATTATAATAATATTAATCTGTGACATATGTATTGTTACCAGTACAATTTTATGTAATTTTTAATGGAACTATTTTGTGACATCATCATTATCTTACAGTTGACAATGTATGAAGCACAAACAATTGGAAAAACTCTGCAAAGTAGTTTGTAATCTGTTCATTGCAAGTTCTTAAAGTGATAACTAATGTGGCAACCGCTAATCATTAAGAACTTCATAATTTATCCCTTTTTAAGAATTTATTTAGGAGTTATTATCTTGCTATAGATTTCCTTATAGTACAAAGCATTTTCCAACAGTTTATTCTGTATTTGAAGTGCGGAAATATTAGCGAAATTGACAAGAAAACTTTTCAACAAAAGCTGATGTGATACTATTGTCGAATCATAGTACTGGTTATGATATGTTACGTTTTTCTGTATTATGGTGATTTGTGCAAATTAATACTTTGGGCTCTTACTTGTAGATTAACCATTCAATTTATCATTTTGGCAAAAAAAGACATTTTTGCATTTTCAGGCCACATGCTAAATAAGTAGTGATTTCAACACTTTTTTTCCATTATGAACCTTTTATTACAATAATAAATATCCACCCTCAGAAGATTAAATTTATTACAATAATTTACGATTTTAAGGAACTTTATTGTGACATCACTGCTGTTTATACTGATGGAGCATGCTAGATTTGATACACAAGATTACGCTTACATTACCCAGTAACGTACTGCTCATGTGCACCATTACAGTATAACAAATCATTTATTATCTTGGTAGTTCTTATAGTGGTTATATGACAGCCGTTATTTTACCCAACAACCTTGTTTACACTTGACAACCAAGTTGTTAGGTTTTTGTTTTTTTTAAAAAAGTTTATATTACACCCAACGACCAAGTTATAAAAAAGGTTACAATACACCCAACAACCGAGTCGTTAGGTTTTTTCAATTTGTATTACAATCAACTACCAGGTTAAATTACGTTTTTAAGTTCTTTTTTTAAAAAGTATATTTTTTCAGTATTAGTAACACATATTTAATGAATAGTGCTTGCAATAAAAAACATGTTACCTACTGTCATGCACTAATCATTTAGAGGTTATGTTTGTCACTATTATTTTTATTTAACTTCCCCTTGTTTTGCTTTTATAGTTTGAATTATTACTATTGTGGATATAATAGTGTTTCAGTGAAAAACTGACTGTAAATGCAATGAGGCCCAAAAAAGCAGTTTTATATTAAAAAAAAAAAATATTAAAAAATTGGAAAAAATAACACATTTACCTAGAAATTTGCTGTTGTTTGGTCTAAGACTCAATTACTGAAAAGTTGAACCTTAGGCTACATAATTTATGCAAAACAATTGAATCATTAATGAACAGTAACAATTAGCTATTATAGTTTAGACCTGTGTATATACACAAAATTTTTAATTTTAGACTTACAAATGCTTAATAATAAGACAAATCAGCCTATTCTTCGGTATAGCCTAAAACCAAGTTTACTTACCAATACAAAAACTTTAATGAGGGTCCCACATTTGTACCTACGAATCCAACTTTCGTAACTGGTATTTCTTTTTCAGCAGACGTATTCACAAATACACCATTTATTACAAGAACTACGAAAATGCCTAAAATGCAACTATTGCAAAATACGCTAATACACTCGACCATTTTAACACAAGAATGACAATCAAACTTACATTTATTTTCTTATCTATTTAGCTAACCTGCAACAAACGGATATTTAAATATTTATGTATTTAACAAGCAGTACTCCTTAATCTATGATCAAGTACACCATTCCCAGAGATAGTATAACAAGATATTATTACTACACCCTCTTGCAGGGACTTTCAAATTTCAGAAGAGTTTAGTAATTTATCTATGATCTAAAAGATGAATAATTCTTCTTCAAGTCAAGTTCATTTAAATTAATTGGAAAACAAGCTGTCAAGTTATTCTATTCCCATCTCTGGTTATGGCCAAAATGAGTTATCGGCCATCATGGTAAGGTCAAGGCTGACCTACAGTGTAGTTTCTTGAGGCCTAAGATATAACAGTTGTTGGAAATAGTTATATTAAAAATAAATAAATATAAAAACAAAAGTTTATAATTGCAAACTATACTTATATGAGGTAGGGTCAAAAGGTTCCAGGAGCGGCAGAACACAATCAAGCAATTTTTTTTACTGGAAGGGTAATTTTTG
Source organism: Callitettix versicolor (assembly GCA_022606455.1). Classification (NCBI taxonomy): domain Eukaryota; kingdom Metazoa; phylum Arthropoda; class Insecta; order Hemiptera; family Cercopidae; genus Callitettix; species Callitettix versicolor. The sequence continues at coordinate 105,778,819 of CM040189.1, read as the reverse complement.
TTTTTGAGATTGGTATCACTATTACTTTGATGCCATTTTGAAATCATGTAATGGTTTGTGATCACTGTAATGACTTCCATGTTTGTGATTGGTAATTCATACAATTCATATTTTGTATAGAAATCTTATAATATGACTAATAAAATTCTACCCTTGTGTTGATTTCTAATGTTACTTTTTTATTTCCTACTTTAACTTGGTTATAGGTATTTTCTATAGTGCAATTGGTTCTCCATAATTTCTTAAGTTAATTGACCTTTTCGTTTTTCTTGAATTATTCCCTTTATGTTCTATAATTGTTTTAATTCCACCTACTGTTAATTTATATTTAATTTGCCAAATATTTTTCTGAAAACATATTTCTTAGTTTTTTTTACCAGAGTCTGGGATGGTCCAGGCTTTCCATGGATTTCAATTCTAATTCATTAGATTTCTAGAGTACCTAGGTTCACAATAGTTTTGCTGGGTGTCACTATAGGATGTAAAAGTCGTTTTGTATGATGGGTTGAATCCTACCTGGATTTCTTTCCCCTGTTGCTAATCTATGGTACATATTCCTTTGTAATTCATCCACAGAGTCAATCATTCTGAGAAAATTAATGGCCTCCTCAATTCTATCAGTGAGTTTTCCCGAATCCAGCTAGCTGAGTTCTTTAATCAAAATAAGGTCTACCTTAAAAATTTCCCTGGAATTTTTCCACTCTGCTTACCATCTTGCAAAAATATTCAGTTTTGTTCATCTGCCCTCATGGATGATATTTACCATTCTTGATTTGATTTCATAGACCCTGTTGCGTCTCTAAATCCTAAAAAATGTTTTTTCTGGAACCTTTATAATCAGTGCTTGATTATATGATTATATTCCACATTTCCCATCAGGTGTCTCTTGATTATCCTTATCCAAACATGGATTTATTCCCTCAAATATCTCTTCCATTTCTGTTAAAAATTTAATAGAGGACTTCTTCTTAAATTCTTTTTTTTTCTTCCTCCTTCATACCTATATATCCTTGAGTGTATATTACCTCTTTAATTTTTGCTACTTTTTTAAATATTCTTTTCAATTATGCTTATCCCTCCTTACTTTATTAAATTGTATTCCATTTTTTTATTGATTTTTTGAATTGTATTAACTTTTTTTATTACAATGGTGCCTAATGGTATATCAAACAGAGCCCTGGAATACCATGTGACCTCCAAGTATACCTTAGCCTTACCCATGCATGGGAGGATCCGTATGGATGACCTTATTTTCCCATTTATTTGTGGTAGCAACATGAGTAAGAATGCAAAACAGAATGAGCTGGATCTCCACACAACAAAAAGCTGGCCAAATGGAGCACAACCTCTGTGATAAGTCAAGAGAAAACAAAATTTAAAGGGAATTAGCAGATCAAGCTTCTAATAATACCTCAATAATAAACTGGGAAGTTATCAATTAGAAGTGGGAAAGTTACACACCTTCAATTCTCTTCAAATCCTACACTTTATTGAGGAGACTAGAGCTGGAGAAGGTGCTGTAGCTGAACATCTCAAGAATACAGAAAGGGGATAATATTTATTAAACACAGAATATCATTGGGAAGCCCATCACAGAAATAAAAAATTCTTTAAGGTTTTATTAAACTACAAAGTATTAACAAATTTTAAAAAAACATTAAAACTGATGTTTAAAGCTAGTTAAACTGTGCACAATTTTAAAAAATGTAAAATTAATACAAAATATGGCTCGTTATAATGCCAAAACTATTGTATACATCTATCTAATCTAGTATCCACAAGAAAGACCAGTCAAATAAATTAAGTTGTTTTGTTTTTACATAGATAATTTACATTTATTACACTAGGAACGTAAATTTGTATTAACCACTTTGTAATAATTTACAAGAAAAACATCTACAGTACATACATGATTTAAAATTATTAAAAATCAAAAATGATGAACAAGAAATGATAATTTACAAATAAAACATTAACTAGGCTATAGATGAAAATATTACACATAAACCAGCCTCAAGGCTTCACAGAATACAAAGAGAAATGTAACCATTCATCGTAGTCAGAGTTAAGTGTCCCTTGGCTAAGATCGCTCTATTTGACTTACGTAACAAATAGGTTAGCTTCAAATTTTAACCTATACGTGCCTCTTTACAGTTCATGTCTAATATTTTCATTAGTAAATAAAAGCATTTCATTTTTAGAGAATCAAAAAATTAGACATCTACAAATTCATGAAATATAATTATACATTTGTGTATTCAGACATATCACACTACAAGATTTGAACAATAAAATTTAATTAGTTGAAAAACAATTTGAGACATTTTTATTAGGACTTTTTGAAAACATTAAATGCAAAGCCATTAATTAAGAAGCTATAATTGTATTATGCATACAAAATATTTACATGTATTTAGTAAATATACTGTTATTTTACACATTTAGGATTTAATGGCTTGAAGAACACAGTCATATTTTGAACTATGTTTTTTAAAATTTATTTTAGTTAATAACGTACACTTAATTATCTACACTAATACAACGGAAGCCCTCAACCGACCCTTACAGGACCAGGCCCCTGATTAAACACCTGAAAAGTCAGTTAACTGCCAAGTGCTAACGTCGTGTTCTGCGATACTGTCCAGCTATTCTGTAGTGCTAATTTAGAGAGCATGATAATTCAGCCAAATCGATGTAACGATACTAAAACTATTGATGCAGCAATATTTTTATATCAAGAAATACATTTGCTGAATATATTACACAGTTTAGGACTTCTGAACACTGAAAAACTTGTTTTAATCAGCTGTTTACTGATGAATAACCTCAGTTATTATAGTGATACTTCAACCATTTGTTGTATTTTAATGGTCTCCGCAATACTTTAAAAACCTGTAGCACTTTAAAGTAGTTAATTCAGAGATGTAAGCTGAATGTATTGTAAATACCACTAAAACGTATATACAAATTCCAAGTAACTTATCAGTTTATATATATATATATATATATGTGTGTGTGTGTGTGTGTGTGTGTGTGTGTGTGTGTGTACCAATTCACAATTTGTGTGCAATAATCTTGGACGCTGTTATTCCGACAATAATCTTACCACTCGCTGTTATACAAATGCTTTACTGATTTTAGTTTCTGTTCCACAGTCAACATACACAATTAGGTGTTCATTTCAATGCATAATCTATAAAAAATCACGATTGCTGTATTCATTACTGTAAATCGAAGAAACACCAAACTGTAGACCGTATTTACCATTTACAGCACAATCTCATACAACGAAAACAAATAGACTTTGAAAATAAAAACTACAGAGCGTCCCCAATGTGATGATTTTTATTCCTTTCCTCATTGTCTTAGAAGTGATAGAAAGACACTAGAAATTGCTGATCTTGACTGTGCATTTTCGTATTATAATAAAAAAATTGTTTCTTAAGAGTAATCAACTAAATCAGAAAACCAGCAATGGGAAGCCTTGTTTCTCTAATCATTTAATCATATTTTGTTCAAATAAAATAAAAACAAATCAATGTACACAATTTAAAATAAAATAAACTTATGATGTAGGAGTAAAAAAAACTAAGAAGCAGCCCTCCAACTGAAGTTTGAACAAATAAGAACTGGGCTGAAAAATCTCAATACAAACCAATGGGCTTTTAACAATTTCAACATGGAAAAAATAAGAATTCCATAGAAACTTGCTAAACGATAATGAATTTCTCACGTCATAATTACGTTGTGATATTTTTACATGTTTATGATATTTTTCAACCACTTCCGTGATTAGCTCGGTCACCCTGTAGTAACTACTAACTTATTTGTTCTGAGGCTATTTTGTAATCACAAACAATAACTAAACTTAGTCTCTATAATTTTTAAAAAGTAAATAAATTATATTATTAGTTTGCAAAAATAAGTCCTGTAAAATGCATTTCAATTTACAAACTAAATATAAACAACTCTACAAACAGTAATACTTTCTTGGAAACATAAACAGTGTCAAATGTAAAAGTTTACAATAAAATAAATTACTTTCAGCTTACTCATATAATAACTGTAAATTTTCAAAATTAAGCTAATTTTGTTTCATCTATTAAAAGAAAGCAAATATTTACAAAAATTAAGATGTTTTTACACTTATCACAAAACCATTGTGCTTGGTTCCTCGTGCTCTATGAATCATTAACCCATGTATTGATAACTTGCGGACACACTCTGAAACAAAAATATCAATTTTAAGAACTACTTTTAGAGGAGGCAAAATGTTTAATACATACAAGTAACAGAAAAATAAAATGTAATCACTTCAACCAGAAAGTGATAAAGCTCTAATTTAATACAAGCACATGCTTTAAGTACATATTGAAGGTTTAAAGCAATAGCAAGATTATATTGAAGGTTAGGCCTTCCTTCTTGTCCTTACAAATTCGTACTATTAAAAATAATGGAAAAGTTGACTATTAATGAACAATATTTTTGTGACATATTGTTAATACTGCTGCGGCATGGACAACATCAATAGTTTCACAGACTTTACAGCTTGTACCGTAAGATTTACGTGCTCATTTTGAAACATAGTTGATGCCCAAAAATGACATTTACTTTTGAATTATATTCTATTTACTTTTATCAATACTGCAAAAGATTGAGTAGCATGGAAAAAAACCTTCTACAGTTGAACGTGAATTTATCAAAGCACGCTTTTGTTAAGATTCAAACTTGGTTTACAAATATGTCAAGATTTTTGTGAAATCAGAGTGGGGGCATTAAGACTTGAACTTCTGGAGAGGTATGGTGGCCCTATATAAACTCTCTACATGCAAAAACTATACATATATTGAATTACTATCACTTCTAGTTTCAAATGATACCACATACTAGATGAATAAAAAAAACCTTCAATATTTTGACCTTTAGATTTTATTCTCATACTATTTAATATTTTTTTTCTTAATCCCTATTTTTTTCTAGTTTTGCCCTGCTACAAAGAACATTTTCACCAGTTTTTAGTAATCCGTCACAACGTTTATGAGTTTAGTGCTTCACCGAGACTGTGTCTTTAGTTTTATATACACTCTATAAACATATGAAATTAGTATTGTTATTTTTAAAGTAATGTAAATGTGGTAACAAAATCTTCGTAGCATCAACATTAAAACTACTCAATCCATAATACACTTTGATAATGAGGCACAAGGCACCCTGGCAGTATAATAAATATCAGTTACAAACAAATAAGCCACTTGTAACAAATTTTTGTTCTTTTTTATTTGTTTATTTAATACTCATAACCAATCTTTACAAGATCGACTAATGGTTTACATTTACAACAAAATCACATTTGTAGGATAGCTATTACATTAATAACTTCCTTCACATCAGTGGATCAGTTCATGAGGTTTAGTCCTCTTGAGGCGGCGAATGTTGCCGGCCACTTCACGTACTGCCTCCATTTCACAATTTTCATGCGTAAGAAGCCGTAGATTATGACTAGTTGCACATTTTTTAACTTCCTCTGTGACAAGCCTGATGTTGAAGTCCTGATGTAAATCATTGTTACGAATATACTCAGATTGGCAGACTCTGTGTCACTGGACTGTTGGAGGGAGATCGAAGGGAATTCTACATACAAGAGAAATTCTCATGCTGTTTACTAACTGGCTGGATTATAGTGAACTATATGAATCAAGTGAGTTTACTGTGATATGCATGAAGTAAATATATTACCTTGGTGTCTCAGTCTACTATACTTTCAAGTAAAACCTTTAAACTTGCTTACCTGCAACTGTCGAGGATGATGACTAAGATGCTGTATATGGCATGCCCTACACATCAAGTGCCCTTCCAAGGGTAGCAGCGCTTGTCCGGCTCATCCGTTAACTGCATGCCACAGTCCTATAAAATAATAATAACAATTATTATATATATATATATATATGTCTTTGTCTTAACCCCATTTATCAAATCACAAAAGAAAGATTCCATTAGTAAATTAACATTATTTTTATGTCAGTACGTTTAACATATGGCGGGTTTTGTTGCTTATTACAATCAAAATGTTGTTAAATATTTCAACCAAATGTAGCCTTCGTTCATTACGATAAAAAAGATTGTGTATATAACAACAGAATCCACATTAGAATAGAATTGCAGTGACTCACTACACTTGTGTGAAGTAGGCAAACAAGATAACACTGTACATACTGATTCAGCGAAGATGAAGAATGTAAACGAATCACAGCAGTACAGCTGCTTTACTGCTGATCAGTAATTTTTTACATGTTATCTGAAAATGTCTGTGACTGTCTGAATGTCTGTTTTACGGTAAGTACAGTGTGGTACCATAAATAAACATCACATTTTTTGCTTTGCAACATTATTCTTCCTTCACGCTGCCAACTGACGACACATCAGTTTATTGATTAGCCAATTCAGAGATTCACAGTCTGTTGCGTTTCTGAACTGCACATACAAGACTTGTAGTTACTGCTAACGCCGACCATTCATCCCCATTAGTGTTTGCATCCAAAAACACAAATGTGCATTAAGGGAAAAATCGTATTTTTTTATACAGTACAGTCCATACAGACTGAAGTATGTACAGAGATTACTGATCATACAGTTAGTAGACGCATTTATGTACTTTTAACTCTGTTTGAAAATGTCTAGTGTTCATAGGAAAAGTGACTTAAATGTTGAAAAAAAAATTTTAATGTTGGAAAAATCGACGAATTAAATTAAAAATTAGTACCACAACTACATAGAAACACTCGCTATACTGCGCATTCTTCTGTCTACTATAAGTGGATTGTATAAAATTAAGGGAAAACTAAATTCAGTATAACTTCCTCAGAAACCAAAAAATAAGAGAGGAGAGAAAGTCATTCTGTGGAGGATGCATTACCATTACTAATGTGGTTTAAGCAAGTTTCCTTTCAAGTAACCATGATTTTAAATTATTTAATTTTAATGTAGTAAATTTATAAGTAACATTTTTGGTAGGTTAGCTTTTTCATAAGATGTGTATATTATCACACTGTTTCTAATTGTAACTACAGTAAAAAACCTTCAAAATTCATTTAATTTTACCATTAAAGGATCCCAGTGTGCATCACATTTCCCAATCTGCAGCTTAATACGTCCAAAACATGCAACTCCCCAATGTGATCACAATAACTAGTTACTTTTACGTGTTATAAAATATTATAAGTCAATAAGTGAAGTGAAATTGAAAAAAATGTATATATTTATTGTGCTTAAATAAATAATACTAGCATTACTTTTCAACATAATCCCCTCCTATGTCTATGCACTTAGTCCATCTTTCAACCAGCATTTGAATTACTTCCTGGAAGGTTTTTAGCCTGGTTTTCAGAAAATTTTGCATCACTTGTATGGCCTTTTCATCAGATCAATAATGATTCCCTCGCAACTGTTCTTTTAATGGGCCGAAAAAAACGAAAATCGCTTAAAACCAGGTCTGGACTATATGGAGGGTGGTTCAGCAGCTGAAAACCAAGATTTTGAAGGCATAGGACTGTGTTTGTTAGCTGTATGAGGTCAAGCATTATCCTGAAGCAAAACCACACCTTTTGAATTTAATTTTTGATTTTAATAAACACAGTAGGTCATAGTAGCTGTCACTATTTACTGTTTGACCTTTAGGTTTGAAGTCAACCAAAATTGGACCTTCCATATCCCAAAAATATCGTCATCATAACCTTTCCTGCAGACAGCTGAGTTTTGAACTTTTTTGCTTGGGGAGATAAAGGATCTTTCAACACCAAACTTTGTTGCTTACTCTCTGGTTCAAAATGATAGACCCATGTCTCATCAACAGTTATTATTCGCTTAAGAAATGAGTCTCCTTCTTCTTCATAACGTTCCAAATGCTTCTGGGAAATTTTGAAACAACTGTCTTTATGGATGCTGGTCAATTGACATGGAACCCAGCTAGCATAGGCTTTTTGAAAGTTTAATGAATCATGGACGATTGAATATGTTGGCTTACATTCAACTCACTTGCAATATTATCCACTGTAATTCATCGATTATCGAGAATCATTTAACCGCTTCAATATTTAGTTTTTTTTGAAGTGGAAGGCCTACCAGGCTTCTGTTCATCACACAGAGAAATCCTACCACTTTTAAAGTGATCAATCCATTCGTTTTCTTTCCATTCAAACAACTCTCTCCATATTGCTTCTGTATTTGACTAATAATCTCTACTGGTTTCACACCTTCTGAATTGAGGAAACGTTTCACTGCTCACATTTCTTCCTTGGTGCAATCAGACAAAGGAGAATTCATTTTATACAGTCTTTTAAACACAATCACAATTAGCTAACAATGAAACAGTACTTTCAATGAACATCTGATAGATGTTATGAGTTATAACAGAACAATCAGTGCTGACATAAACGTGAATTTAAATTTTCCTTCACTTTTTGACTTGCCCTCTTAGTCACATAAAAATACCAAAATATTCAAAAATAATTACTTTCTAATAAAATTCTAAAGAATAAGTTACCAGTGATAAACAATTTGTGTACACAGACTATTAGTTTATTCAAATAAGAAACCATATTTATTTTATATTTTGGCAAAAGTTTAGCTTTTTGAAGGAAGCATTCTCTTGGTAACAGTACAAAATATATCTGTTTCTACTGAAATGAATACATAAATGTTAGCATTGTTAGGTGATTGTATTGACTTTATTGTAATAATACAAGACTTTTATTATTTTGGACATTTGATACTTTAGTTAACCCTACTTACCTCACAAATATAACAATCTACGTGGAAATCTTTATCCATCGATACAACTCTTACAGTTTCTTCAGTTCCCTGATAAACAAAAATGAGTTACAGTTTTATTTCGATTAAAATTTATATGATAATTTAATATCTGAAAAACTTAGTCTAATTAGTGTTGTGGATAATTTTACAAGTTACGTCATAGCCTGTTAGTTATAGCACTATTGTAGTTACATTATGCTACCAGTGGTATCACAAAATGGTGCAAACACTTCAAGCTGAAAACGTCACTGTGCAGAACTTGGCAAAAATGGTTAAATATCAGAGTTCACTGATAAAATTCTTTTTATGTTTTGTCTGTTCTTAAAAAAAATTGAAATATTTTTAATCAAATATATTCATGTTTTTTTTGGGAGGGGGGATTAAATATATGAAATATGTACATATATATATGATATATGTAAATATATAAATATATATATATATATATATATATATATATATATATATATATACATGATAGTGTACTGGGCTTTTACCCCGAGGACCCGGGTTCGATTCCCGGCCAGGGCTTGGCATTTTCATATGCTATAAATCATCCCATCGTCTACATTATGCCCTAATAGTGTGCACAATAGTCGGACATTAACCAAAAAGAAAAAAAATATACATATGTATATATACCATACATAATACCACTTTATACTAAAGCAATATGTAAAAAGAACAGCATTTATACTGCCATAAAATATTTTAATCAAATGCCTGCTCATCTAAAGAATTTGTCTGTTTCTTCTAAAACAAAGAAAAAACGTTGCTGAATTATATAAAAGAAAATTATAGTTACCTTTATGAGATATTTCTAACTTTTGATAAACGATAATGTTAACTTTTTATATAAGTGCATTTATTTCCAATGTCTCGACATAATTTTAATATAATGAAATAATTCTTTTGTTTGCACTGTCTAGCATAATTATTCCTTTTGTTTTCTAGTTTTTAAGTGTTAGTTTATAAGTTTTTGCTCCCGATCACAGAGAGGTATGTGTCTCTCTTTCGGGATACATTGTATCTCCTAGGAGTAATGTATTTATAGCTAAATAAATTGAATATATATATATTGTTTGTTCAGACATTTAACACATAAAACAGCACTAGAGGGGAAGAAAATTCCAGATACTAAACATTACTTGGGTACCTGCTTTAGAGCTTGTGATGGAGTTTCAATAAGGGAACATTATTGAATGATGAAGAGTAAATGAATGCACATTCATGTGTCTTAGTAATACTTTTGCGGTTTGGCTTCACCTGAGGCCAGACACATATACCAAGAAGTATTAATTTATCTTAGTAATTTGTTTGCAGTTGGCATCACCTAAGGCTAGATACACTTGACAAAAAGTGTACATTTGTCTTAGTAATACATAAGTGGTTGGCTTCACCTGAGGCCAGACACATATACCAAGAAGTATTAATTTATCTTAGTAATTTGTTTGCAGTTGGCATCACCTAAGTAATACATAGGTGTACATTTGTTGGGTTGGCTTCACCCGAGGCCACACACATACCAAGAAGTATTCATTTGTCTTAGTAATACATAAGTAGTTGGCTTCACCTGAAGCCAGACACACATACCAAGAAGTATTAATTTATCTTAGTAATTTGTTTGCAGTTGACATCACCTAAGGCTAGATGCACGTGCCAAGAAGCAAGTATTTATTTGTCTTTGACTTAGTAATACTGTCTTTAAACAAATAATAATGTATTCATGAAATTAGTGATTTCTTTTATAAACACTCTGTAGATGGAGAGCCAGAAGGAGAACATGTTGCAGAGTTTTGATCTGTTTTTTTTGTTTTGTTTTTTTAGTAAATTTCTATTTTTTTACTTAACATGTTTTTTTATATGTAACTGGATATATTTTCTCATGTAAAAATGTTAACTTACCTCCACTGGAGTAATGCCTTTCCCACAAGCTGCACACTTCGGAGCAAACATTCTGCGAACAAACAACAATTAACTTAACAAACCCCTCTGATACAAAGACTCTCCAGTCCCAAGTCCAATAATTTGCAAACATTTTTAATAAATATCTATGTAGGCCAGAGAGAGTACAAAATGTTTTTAGAGTGGGTCAGCTGTACTGCAATGGATTATTTGTTAGTGGTGAGATGCCATCAGGAATGTAAGTACTGTTCACAGATAAATTACAATAAACACAATTTATTAATAATAATCACTTTGTTTGTATTTCCAAATACATGAAATAGTTCAATACTAACAATTCATATGGAATTAATAATGATCAATTTGTTATTATTTTATATTCATTATAAATAATGGCAATAATCATAACCTCAGTAGAAATAGTATTAAGAAAGGAACAGCTATAGTGCAAAAAACCAGATGTTTAGGTGAATATTACCTACACTCACCAGCATCACTACCACAACTACTTTTCCACTGCCTACTAGACCCTGTGTTTTTATAATCATAAAGTAAACATAACAATCTAGAAAATATTGGCAAATCCAATATAGCCTAATTGCCACAGCATCATTAAGCAGTTGCATAATAATCACACAATACCTCAGTTGCATTAATTTGGTTACACAATATTTTTTAATATTATTCAGGGAAATTTTTAATCTACGATGTCAACACATTTTTAACAAAAAAAAAAAATATGATTCTTTACAGTTAAGCTATTTAACACGATACAATGAATTCTCACTTACCTGTGATAATCATTAACACAATAAATTTTATTATCTACATCCACGGTGAATGGAACACCGTCCAGGCATTCATTACACATACAACATCGAAACACCCAGGATGATATGATTTACCCATGGCTTGAAGGATCTGTAACAAAAAGAATTGCATTAGAAGTATCAGACGTCATAAATTTAAGTGAATTAGTATCAATTAATAAAATAACTTGAGGAACACTCATAAAACTTGCAAATCTAGGTTTTATAAAAAACTAGCAACCCCCTCTGTCGCAGCAAATTAACACTTTGCCCATAAACATTTAACCTTTGAGTACTAGGGTTTTGATATTTTGACCACCCAGTGCACACAGGGTACTATTTCAGGAAAAAAGACCCAAACGGAGGAGGCGTCACGTTGGGAATTATGGAAAATGTTGGAATACATATTTCATAATTTTTGCTTTGGAATATTTCTATCAAGTTTGAAGAAAATCCAATGAAAAATATTTTTCTGCAATGCAACATTTATACCTCTTCTTTACATTTTTATTCTTTTAAGGAATGTATTCGGAAAAATGCTGAAATACGTGTTTCAATATTTATGTTAAGAATATTAATGTTTAATTTTAAGAAAATACATTATAAAAATATTTTTCTCCATTGCAAACATTTCTCTTTTTTAATATTTGTTTTTTTAGGGAATGAATTCGGAAACATGTGTTTCATAATTTGTGCTTTAGATTTTGTTTAAGAAAATGTGATTAAAAGTATTTTTTCTCCAATAACATTTGTACCTCATTTTTTCATTTTTGTTGTTTTAGGGGATGAATCAGGAAAAATACTGAAATACGGGTTTCATTATTTGTGTTTCAAAATATGTATCTAGAATATATGATTAAAAAAAGATTTCCAGTGCAAAACTGTATATCCCCTTTTTACATTTTATACCCCCTTTTAATCTCTTTGAGGGATCAATTTTGGAAAATGGTGAAACATGTATTTCATTACTTGTGTTTTAAAGTAGTTATGTTAAGTTTCAAGAAGATACAACCAAAAACATATATTTTTCCAATTAAAACAGTTCTAACCCATTTTTATCACTTTAGAAGTTTAATATTGGAAAATCGTTTCTTAGTGCACCCCTAAATGGTGGTACTAAATACCCTGAAAATGTCAAGTCTAGCTATTATAGTTTCGGCTGTGTGCTGATGAGTTAGTGAGGACTTTGCCTTTATATATATACATATATGGTAATACTGTATTATAAGGGAGGTACATCGGGGGTGGTTGAAAGTACTATGCCACAAACTTTCACAGGAGTGTACTCAACAACTTCCCAAAGTTTCATGGCGATGCAGTAATGCATAAAGGATAAAGAGACAGTCAGACATACATTCATTTATTATTATTATTTGCGCATAGACCCTCTCCGACTCATGTCTTGTTCCTTCTAATCCTCCACACCTCCCTCATCCTGTCCCCATGGATCCTCTTCCGCTCCTCCGTCTATTTTACCCCTGCTCTCTTTGGGATTTCATTCTCTGGGACCTTCCAACCGAATATATACATTCATTTATATATATATATATATATATATATATATATATATATATATATAAATAATCACAATATACTGTATTGTACCCAAATTATATCTTAGAATATAATTCCTTTATCAAATCACCTTTTTAGTAGGTGAACTTTAACCTTTTATTTGAAACATTAGACAATCCTATTAATATAATAATAAACAGTAATATATAATACAATTGAAAAATTATAAAAATCAACTGAAGCAATAACATCTCACACAATTGTAAAAACTGAAGTCCTTTGAAATATTTTGAATAACTCAGCTCTGTGTTGAAACAAACATTTCAGGAATTGAAAGATAAGATAATGACGCAGCTGTCCACTTCTGTATCACATACCTGATGTACAATATACAATATGTAAAATATCAATCATATTAACAAGCACACAAAATGTTATTTTGTGTTTGGAGGACTGCTATTTTTCAATTTATTAGGTCCTTTAAGACACTATAACTTGTACGACTACTTATTAGCGCAGCATGTCAGTAGATTAAGTAAAACAAAATTATTCTCTTGGAATTTAATTCTTCAAACAACCAGAGTTTCGGAAGAAGTACTTTTTAAACTAAATAAAGTAGATCTTTATTTACATATAAGAATATGTTTTGCAATAAAATGTCATATTATTACTTCATTGTTGTCCAGGTCGTATAGAGGCAAGAAGCAGGGCGAGAAGGAATATCATACTGTGAGATAGAGAACGAATTGGCCTGCACAAGACAGTACCCAAGGGTGTTACCAAGGAGTTACACACAAGAAAGGGTATTACCAAGGAGTCCAGAAAACAGAGAAATAATATTGTGAAGAAGGGGATTGGTGTGCACAGAGCATAAGACTGAAATGATGGTATAAAGGAGACAATAAATACATATGTAACATAAATAAACATAAACGTTCAGGTTAAGAGGTTATCTTTAACCTTCAAGAGAATTAGTATCAATTAGTAAATAAACTTAAGTTTTTTGTGGAAAATGAAGATAAAATAGTGTGCACAACACAAACACCTGGTGCCTGGATACTACCTGGTCTCATCAGGAGACCAGCACATGACTTTATAATTTTGCACTAATTGATTCATTTCTGTATTTCTGCTTAAGTAACTAATTAAATTTAGTTAGACTATACAATAACCAAGAAAATAATATTATTTGGCTGTTCTGTTAAGGACAGAGTAAGTTCGAGAAAATCATGGCACATTAGTGCTGAGGATGGTGTGAATGTACTTACAAAAAGTATTAAACAAATTTACCATTTCCATGATCAGGTGGCCGCAAATTGCACACTTCTCGGCAGTCTGCTGAAATCCTGAATACTGCAACATTTTTAAAAACCAACTTCAGAATAATAAAATACTGTAAATATTATACTACTAAGGTTAACTAAATTAAATGTGCAGCCTAGGCCATATATGTGATATTTATAAAAATAATAACACAGTTTTAATGCAAAGTAGGTAGTAGTTTAATGCAGTTATACTAGGATAGAAAGATGGATGCAGGGTAAGGGCTGTCCACAGTTGGGGTTAAGTTGAAGGGTAAACAAATGCACAGCACAGAAATAATTTAAAATGGGATAGTGAAACTTTGAAAAACAGTAGAGAAGTCAGAGATCAAAAATAATAATTATATATATATATATATATATATATATATATATATATATATATATATACCTATATATAGTGTACACATACCCGAAGACCCAGGTTCGATTCCCGGCCAGGGCTTAATATATATATATATATATATATATATATATATATATATATATATATATATATATATATATATATATATATATATATATATATGTATAATTACTTTTACTAAAAATAGCTTACAGTAAAAAAAAACTACCTGCCAGTCACTGACAGCATTAATTACAAGAAAAGAAATGTTTTTAACTAAAAATATACATTATTTTTTCCAAAATAATTAATAACGCTCATAACTAATAATTAATAACTTATAAAACCTGAATACCAATAATTAAACAAATTTTGCTTTAAATAGTTTCCCTAGGCTATGCCTGAAGTTGAGTTGCCTTTACTTGAAAAATGTACAAAAAAAAATACAATCTAAAACTAAAATCCCAAATTAAAAGAATTAAACAAGAATAAAACTGAGAGTGGCCTTATAAATATTTTTTTCTAGATTACATTTGATTATCCATAAGGTAGCTTCTGCTTATGTTTAATTAATTATAATATTCTTATCTCGAAACATTTCTTTTAATTGGATTTAACATGTCTGAAAGTTGAGCAGTCCAAGCTGAACAAAAGCAACAAATGCAGAAATTCCTTAGCATAACATGAAGGGCATACAATTGTGTGTACTTTCCCACAATCATTGTCTAGCACTGTATTACACGTACTGGCCAGCAAGCTGACTGCTCAGTGACAAGTAAAATCAACGAACTCAACACCATGATTTCCCTCCAAAACACACCTATTTGTACCCAAAAAAATAAGTCAAGATGTCCACCTAATACTGTAGTTATATGTTTCAAGTTATAAGAGCTAACACAATGTCCACAAGTGTTGTCACAAGCCTTTAAACTCATGAATGTAATTATAATATTCCATCTATAACATAAGACAATTCATTTATAAGACCAGTTTCCCACACTATGACACCGAGCATAAGGATAGTTTAAAAATAAAGCTTGTTAGCGAATTTTCATCGGAAAATATAATGAACTGGAGTGGTTATTATGGTAAGATCCAGATATGGGGTCTTGAAATGAGCACTAATCCTGACCTTTAGATGATAAAAAAAATGTATATATCAAATCAATCTAATTAATTATAAATGTTATATATCATAATATACAATACTACAAAATTGTAAAAATTATATAAATATATACATTAGCTGTACAACAGACTCTTTGGTTGCAATGCCACAGGCTATCAAATCCTAAAACTCTAAAAACATTATATCTATCTAATATGTAGTTTAAAAATGTAACTGTTTCCATAGATTGATTAAAAGAAAATAAATGACTGGTGAATATTAAACACATTCTGCACACGCTACTTCATGCAAATATATACTGTAAATTAATTTTCACGTCAAACTTTTAAAACGTAAAAGTTTTACACCAGTCACCAAGTTGTTTCAATCAAACTACAGTTTAAGCTTCACTACCTACATTAGCAAGTGACTGCTTTACCAGATAATCTTCTTCGCAGTAGACTCGACCGTGGACGTTATAGAACGCTTTGCCTCGCAACGCTCTGCCACAGGAACAGCAGATAAAACAGTTTGTGTGGTACAAATTCCCCATAGCTTGGCATGCCTGACCTGCACCGGTCACTTTCTCTCCACAAGTGTGACAGATACCTGTACAGATAATTATTCAAGGTTACGTTATTATTTCCATATTGTAAGTAATTTAGTAAATACGGATTACAAAAGAAATGAGATTGTTACGAATTGTTAGTTTATAAAGATGAAATAACAGCTGATGAACTTTACTGCATAGACCCACTGAATTTATTAAGCTGTGATATCACAGCTGATGAACTTTACTGCATAGACCTACTGAATTTATTAAGCTGTGATATCACAGCTGATGAACTTTACCGCACAGACCCACTGAATTTATTAAGCTGTGATATCACAGCTGATGAACTTTACTGCACAGACCCACTGAATTTATTAAGCTGTGATATCATTTGAAAATACTTTTATTAAGAGCAGCTGATGAACTTTAAAGACCCACTGAATTAATAAACATATATTATCTATATACTTTTGAGCAGCGGTAAAAACTAAATAAATTAAATAAAATTAAATAAACTAAAGTTACGCTAACTAAATTAAGTGAGACATTCCATCATTATTAATTTAAGACGAGTTATAAGAAACACACACCCAACAAATTGTGGAATATACTACTTTGTATTAAAACATTTCTTAGTTAAATAAGAGGGTGGCTGAAGATTTTTAATTGCTACAAGATGTACTTATAATTAGATCATAAGCTGAAAAACAATTATTTTTGTCCAACAATTTTGAGTTGGGGATTGAAAAATTTTTTTTGGAAAGAAAAGCTGAAATTCAGAATACAAGTAGATCTCAGTTTAAAAGGATGCATATATATCATTTTGTTGATAAATTTATATTGGGAAGCCCAAAACTGTCTACTTTTTTTAAAAAAACTTTACACATAAGGGCCTGTAACCACTGGAGTCAAGAAGCAGAAATTTGATATGTATGCAAAGGTTGTAAAAGGTTGCACAAACATATTTTCATTCAAAAATTTCTATTATAGTGCCAAAAATAATATTATTTTGAAGAATTTTAAAATTTTGAACAGTATTATAATAGTAATAAAGATAAAAAGTAAAACAACTTATTAAAAAAAAAGAAGTTAATAAACATTTACACTGATATTAATATGTTATAAAATTGAACTCTGAAGTTTCATAATAAACACCTTTCATATATGCACTGACTACAGATCAACCTACAGTAGGCCACTAAAAAAGTGACCTTGAAAACTGAACTCTGCTATCAATGATTTTGAAAATATCTGCTGACACCAATAAAAAATTGCTGTGCTTAGTGCCATCTGCATAGCTGACCTCTTGTGCGCTTTACTTATATCCAGTTTGAAGAACACAATGTAATGTACTTGGTAAAACCCTTATCAGATGCCTCAGTCATGTTTAATCTATTGTCAGTCCAACATTCTTACGCTAAAAATTACACCTTCAATGTTCAGTTAAACAAAACTGTACGAGGGTAAATTTGCTAGTAAAATTGTTCAGGGTCATAGCGAACAAGTATCTTTTCCAAATTAAGTGCAAATATCCTTGATAACTTTCATATTACCACTTTTTTTCAACAGAACTAATATTTTTAACACCCTGAATATAGAAGTGTTAAACTTCAAGCCAACTACTGGTGCTGTTAAGACACTGTATATATTCTCTACAACAATGTAATGTTAATTAACAATACAGATTATTCTGCTATTTGCTAAAATAAAATTATATTTGATATTTAATTTTAAATGTCTTTTCTCTAGTAATGTCATCTATTTTTTATATTTTCTATGTCTTTTATTTTGTATTTTTTACTCCTGCATCTTAAAAGCAAAATATACAAAATGTAAAACGCAGATCACATCTGTGACATTTAAAATGAGATAACAAACACAATTTTATCTTAACAAATAGCAGAGCAATATGTATCGTTAATTGACATCAGCCTTACAGGGAATAGATTCAATATGGCTGACAGGGTGAACAGACTTAATTACTACTTCACACGACACTACAGTGAATGTGGTCAATGCAGTTTGTTTGTTTTACTTGCACAACCTTTAACATTTACAAAATACATATACTTACAACTAGCAATTGGTACAACAGTAGTGGCATTTTGTACCCACGGATTCACCTCGATGGATGGTCCCTTGCTCGACTTCGATACAATCATATGACCCATGTCTTTTTGCAGGTCATCATTCTCACTTAATACTGGATGTGTCAACATGTTCGCAATATCACATAACTACTTGTACACTCGCATGTCATATCACTGGTTCCATTGTCCACACTGTGTTATTAATAGATTATGAAGTGAAGACTAGCCCAATTTTAAATTAATCACTTACAATGGACAGTATCCAACATAATCTGGAAGGTAACTAGGGACATAATTATCTTCTTTTTTCACACGTTATTTCAAACAAAATTATTTTTTTCGGCTTAAATTTTCAAGTAATTTTATTAAACTACATTACTAAATAATTATGAACAAAAGTACAAAAACAAATTAAAAATACTGTACTAGTTTGAATGTGTTGTTTTATGTAAGATATTGAAAAATGAGCTATTAGAGCGCCATCACAGTAAGAGCCAGACCACAAATCTTGAAATTATATATATATATATAATGTTCATAAATTTGGTTAAACAAAATCTGATTTTGAAAATAGTTTGGAGAAGTTCGTTAATCAGCAAAAATTTTTCAACAGTTTCAAAATGGCGGTCATTTAAAATCTATTTTATTTTACACTTTTTTGAAAATCTGATTTCACCTTTGTATAATCGGAGTTAAAAACTGCATAAATTATTACAAAATGTCTTTAAAAATAAGCAAACAAGTCCGACGGCGGTCCGGGTTCTTTTTCGTATTCTTATTATAATTAGCATGTTTAATATGCCAATCTGATACGAACTTGGCACACAAATCTATTGTGATAATGTGTTTTAAACTTTAAAACGCTAACTTAACCAGGCTACGACGGTGAAATCGGAATTTGAAATGGCTGTTAAAACTGAATGTGTGTTAGAAATCCGCTTCCATCACGTCAGCGAGACAGCTGCGTACCGCAATTATTAAATTTAAAATACTGTGCTGTGTAATGTTCAAAGGCAGACGTAACACAGCACATCACACTAAGCACTAAGCACTACTGAGTGTTAGTGTTCAGTGTCCGGTGGTTGACAATAATAGCCTCCACTACACAAAGACACAATACTCAAGCAGGCAGTGTATTATTTCAGTCCCGGGCAGCTGCAAGGCGCACATACACTACACTTTGCCAACAGTGAAGGTCAATGGATCAGTTCAATTGTTCTTTAACAGTAAAGCCATAAACAAAACGTACGCGTTGCTTTGCCCCTCCCAAAAAAAATCCCATTTCAGAGAGTTTACACACAACTGAAAAACCATAACCGAAAAACACTACACAAACTTCCTCATATTCAATCCCCTTAAAATCCTGGTATAATAGGGAAGCTACTTACAAATATCGCTCTTTCTAACGAACAAAAGGTAATTAGATTTTGCTTATAAATGTGTAATCATAAATCGTCAGTCAATTTGAAAAATAAATTTATTCGTAATTAAGTAGAAAACACTTTTTTTTTTTTTTTTTTTTTTTAACGTCCGACTATTGTGCACACTTGGGCTAATGCAGACGATGGGATGATTTATAGCGTATGAAAATGCCAAGCCCTGGCCGGGAATCGAACCCGGGTCCTCGGGGTGAAAGCCCAGTACGCTATCAACTAGGCCACCGAGGCGGCTAGAAAACACAAAATAAACACGATGACGGTCAGGGGTCGTTTCCCTTAACTTCCAAACCGTACTTCCCTGATTAAACAATTTTTAGAAATTATACAAACTAATTTATTTTTTGTACACACGCGCGCGCACGATAAGACATTCAAATAAACTCCTTTTTTTACTCAGACTACCTAAAAACGGATTAAATCTATCAAGTTTTTTTCTCTATCGTTAACAATTATTCTCTTTATACGTCGTACGGGAAAGTAAAAAAGAAACAAACAAAATTCAATTTCTTTTCTTTCTGTCCAAAATGAATGGTCTAGTTAATTAATTACTAAAGTACAGTCGGTATTTAGATAATACAGTGCAGGCTATACGATACGGTACAGAGTACAGAAGCACGGACAGATAAGATACGAGAAAAGACACACCCAGTAGCCACGAGCTAAGCACAGCCGGGACGGGATTCAATTTCCTTGTACTGTAAATCTGAAACGAAACTTTCAGCGGGAGTGGGCCAAAAGCCAGGCGGATTTTCCGTGTCAGTTTCCGGCTGCTTTGCAACGCCCCGAAAGTTATTGCTGTACTGCAGGACAACATAATAAAAATTATCACTTAAATTATTAATAACAGCGGGCACATAGCTGCTTCGCTGACGTGATAGAAGCAAATTTCCAAAAGTAATTTACTTTATCTAACGTTTTTGAAATTCTGATTTCACCAATACAACCAGCATTAAAATTACGTATACCGCAATTTTAAATTTTCAAATTACACAGAAAATACGAAAATGAACCCTGACCGCTGTCAAATTCAACTTAGAGAACTCAAAACGCTAATTTACGCAATTTTTTATGCTGATTAGGATTTTCAAAGAACATTTATTTACAGAAAAAGTTATGAATTTTTGAAGATTGAAATGGCATTTTCAACTGTTGAACGGATTTTGCTGGTTAACAAATTTGTTCAAGCTATTACGGTAATCGTTATTTGCGCCAAGTTTGAAGCAAATCGGATCAAAATTGCTAACGCGCGCGCACGCGCAAACGCACAAATTTTAACGACTCCTCAAAAAGAGAGCTTGAGATCAGGAAGTGCTAATTTCAAGGCCTTGCTTGGATCTGGGTCTTACCATGATGGCAGCTCCAATCGTTCACTTTTCGAGTACAAAGCCGCTAAAAATACATATTTGTGCACGTATTATTAACGTTGATTACGACGGTGGAATTATAATTTCAAAAAAGCGTAAGGGAATCGCACACAAAAATTGCAGGCCTGATATTGTAGCTTTCCGGAAATTCGCTTCCATCACGTCAACAAGACAGGTTGATGTAGGTTTAATGCACGCTTGCAACCTTTGTAAGCCTATTCTGTAATTATATAAGGTCAGGACGTGAAAATACTCCGTTACTTAGTACATTTAAATAAGTGAAATTTTGTAGGCTTTAAAATAAAATTAATTGTGACAAGCCGCGATGGCGGTGTAGAGGAGAGAGTACTGTAGGTAGCTAACTTGTAACTTGTGTGGGCAGCGAAACCGGTCCGTGGGTCTAGAGCACCATTCAAGGCCATACACTCCAAGTCAGTGTATCAATTTTTAAACCAAAGAAATTTACAATTCGAAGCGAAAGCGACACAAACAATACATTTTATTTCTCAATACACCAAGTATAGGCCTACAGAAATTTTATAATCTTGGGAAAAACTGATCCCGAGGTTTTGATGAATCTATTTATCAACTCCTCTTGAGCACAAAAAGAATTTTTTTATTTTGTGTGTGTGTGTGTGCGCGCGCGCGCGCGCGTTAGTACGCTCACGTTGTGCTCTGATTTTCTTCAAACTTTCTAAAAATTGATTTTGGAATAGCTTTGACAAGTTTACCACCAAAATCCGTTCAACAATTTCAAAATGGCAGCCACTTCAAATCTTTAAAAAATTGTAACTTCATGGTCTTATTTTTTAAAATCTGATTTCACCATCGTAAATAGCACTAAAGTAATTTCTGTTATTGAACCAAAAATAAAAAGCTTGTATTATGTGTTCTCTTCTAAATCCTCTCAATATTTGCATTACAATAACTTGTGCAAAAATCACGTTCAACAATTTCAACATAAGCCTGAAACTTTTTAAATCATATCTTCTGTTCTTATGAAATCTGTCATGAAATCAGCTGATCATTACGAATTAATATAAAACAACTGATCTTTTAATATAACTACCAATATAAAAATTTAATTAACGATTCATTTCGTATATTTACATCGGTCAAACTTCATCGTAGATTCAGTAGTGTAGTGGTTATCATTGCGCCTCACACGCGCATGGTCGATTCCGGAGGAAATTTTAATTATAATTAATTTAATATGAGACTTGCGATGCGCAAAATTTGACACCAAAACCAGCCCTAAACAAGATACACGAAAAAACTGCGTAAATTAGCAATTTCAATTTTCAAAATATTTTGAAATTAAGAAATTAAATTTGGCCGCCATCAGGGTTTATTTTCGTATTTTCAATGTAATCTGAAATTTAAAATGACAATACACACAGATTTTAATACAATTGATGAACTTGCATCACTGGTGAAATCGGAATTTCTAAAATTAGGTACGATAAAAAGTTAATTTTGTAAATCTGCTTCCATCACGTCAGCGATAGAGTCGCGTGCCGCTATTCATTTTCAATATTGGAATCAATCGCGTGTTTTATCGTGCCTAACCGTGGGGGGTGTAAGACGTATTACATCAGCACTGAGAAACAATCGATTTGACACTTTCAATTAGTTTAATGGACGAACAACGAATTCATTGTCTTATAAACTATTATAGCTAATCTGTATTCGGTATTGCTAAATAATAAACAGCTGTCTTGCTGACGTGATGGAAGCTAACTTTCCTTTTTTTAAATTCCAATTTCACCATCATATAATCAACATTAAAATCTTCGTATACTGGCATTTTAAACTTGCAAGCGACATTGAATATGAACCCTGACCGCCGTTAAATTCAATTTCCTAATTCCAAAGGACTTTGAAAATTATACTTTAATACAGTTTTTAACGCCGATTATGATGGTATAAAATCAGAAATTTAAGGCAAAAAAGTTAAATTTGAAATTACCACCATTTTGAAACAGTCGAGAAGCAACGAACTCGTCCCAGCTATTACCAAAATCGATTTGTACGCCAAGCTGGAATCAAATCGGACACGTGACACTAAAAACGTGATCTGCAATTCAGGATCGCAGCGTTTCCCGGGTCTGGATCTTACTATGATGGCCGCTTCAACAGCGCGAGAGAACAATAGCTGCAAGCGCAACTATCAGTAGAAGAGTTATGCATTAAGAACCAATTTCAGTAAATGTGCGTATAATGTAGTGAAGCTGTTATATGTTAATTGCACTTAGTGTTTTGAAATTGTTGACACTTAAATAATAATTGCATAAATTTACTAACGGTGTGAAGGAGGGAATGACTGGTGTAAAATGGGAAGAAGTAGGAAGTTTGTATCTGAATATCCCCTCACTGTGGTTCACATGTTTTTGTTTTGGTTAATATAGTCTGGTTTTCCTTTAAGGTCCCTTAGAACGCTACAATGTTTGTTGAATTTTTATCCACTACTAATCTGTACAAAATATGACAAAAAAATTAAAACAAACACGACAATTGTCAAAACGTATTTCCGATTTATGCCCCTTCCCACGTCTGGAACTATTTTATATTTAAAATATTTGCAACACCAGTTTTAGTTACGACTAGGCTACAATGTCCGCCTAACAGGACACAAAACGAATACAAATATTTTTTTTTAATGTCGACAGACATTTTAATAGCAGTTTCGGTGCATCCTGTAGATAGTTCTGATCCAAGAGCTTTCCAACGCTTAAAACATCCTTTCACGTCAATTAGAAGCCGAGGGAAAATGATAACCCGAAGTTTTGTTTCACTCTGTATATAACGTATTGTTTATTGTTGAAGGGACGGCGGTTATTGAAGCAAATTGCCACCAAATCACTTGGCAACCAGCCAGTAGCCAGCTGGTTTCAATCAAACTACAGTGATCTCACCAAACTTGTTAAACCATAACTAACAATGGAGGTAGCTAAGTAAATATGCCTTAAATACTCTATAGTAACGGTAATGCGTTCATGTTCGTTAAATTAATACAAAAAGAAATTTTTGACGGTGTGTGCAGCCGAATGATACACAGAACGGACAGAAGAAGGTCGGACAACAACTCGAAGCAATTTTTAAAATGTTTATTTTTGTTGTTAAATATTTAGCAGAAAATTACCGCTGGTCAAAAGCATTCACAATAAAATGTTTAAAGTTCACGGGCAACGCCGTGCGAATACTGCTAGATTAATAAAATAATATAAAGAACGTATGTGTGCTACGTACTGAAATTTTCAACGTAGGTAGACAGAAGGTTGGACAACACCTCGAAGCCGGATTTTAAAATGTTTAATTTGTTTTATTAAATATTTACCTGAAAATTACACCTGACGCTATCTAGCACCTTTTCTTAAACTATTTTAATTTAGAAACAAAAAGAGAACCATTGTAATGCATTATCTCATGCTCAAAGATGTTTATTATTTTTTCACGGACAACGCCATGAGGGTACTGTTAGTAAAAATAATGCATACAATATTTCTCAGCACATATTAAATAACTTAAAATGGCCCAATGGTGCACTTAAAGTCACAAACAAAATGTTCACGTATGCCTCATAAAATTCTTCTGAGAAACAAACACATATTCCAATAACGGCCACAGCGGAAATCCTGGTATCTCCGGACCCGAGACCTTGCAACAAACACTATCCTTAAATCAAGTTCACTTTTGAGGGTCCTTTATAACCCTTGTATAAAAAAATAAGGAATCCCTGACACATTCATAATTATGACATTATAACTTCTCCAATAACCTATGAAAGTAGAAACAGCTAAAGTTTAATAGAAAACACTCTTAGGCTGTTAAAGTTTAATCTTCAATTGTTAAAGTTTAATTTTTCTAGACTTTTAGAACATTAATTGAAATTCCATAGAAAAGCAGGGTATTTCTGTAAAGCAATAAAATATTGCTTGAAAACTGATCATACTATGTAAAATTTACAATGAAATAAAATTAACTTACAAAAAAAATACCTACTTCAAAGTTTATAAACTGTTTAATTTAATAACTCAAGTAAAATAATTACAAGAATATTTATTCCAGATTATATTATCTATGCTAGAACATAAATTTTACATATTTTTGTGCAAACAATCATTTTGCTGTATAAAATATTTTAGAAATTTAAAAACCTGCCTAATTTTTAAGCAGAATGTTGCACGCCTTGTCACCCCGCGCTCGTACACCGGAGCCGCGCACGTTACTGGACAGTCACCACCGCAAATTATAGAACAAACAGATCAGCTAGGGCTAGGAGCATGTGCCCACCTACCAGGGCCTACCTACCTACACAAACACTCGAACCAATCAAATCTGTCACAATCGCATTACGCGGTCGTCTTATTGTATTGCTGTGTACAAATATTTTAATGGTTCTAATAATCCCTCAATTGAAGTAAACTAAAATATGATTTAAGTTACAATGTGGCGAAACAATTAATAGACTGTGACAAAAAATGCGATTTTTTTTTAATTATGGGTTCAGAAAAAGCAAAAACCGTGGGCACAAAAAAAAAAAAATATAACACGTTATAATAATACATCACCCGTCACCGATCAGCTGTTTTTGTTTTGCTTCTATGTAACAACAGAAGGCCAATATCTCCACCTGATGTCGCTGTATTACTAATTTGTTTGAAGACTGATGTTTCAATTAAACCTATTTTTATTGAAAAAACTCTTTTAAACTTTAAACTTTTCAATCACAGTTTGAACCTTTGTTAAACTATCGCAGTTTACATGTATTTAAAGTAAACTTTCTTTAACTGTTCAATTAAAATTTAAACCTATTTTAACTACAAAATAATTAATTTAACTATAAATAAATTACTCTTTAACTTTAAACTTTTCAGTCACAGTTTAAATCAATTTTAACTATTAATAAACACACTTTATTATTTTTTTTTTTTGACTTTCCAAACACAGATTATGTCTACTTTAACTAAATTTTCTTTAACTATAAACTTTTCATCACAATTTAAACCTATTTTAATTTACATTTTAACTTTTTTTAACTGTTAAAATCAATAATTAAACTAATGTTGAAATTAGTTGGATTTAGTATTATACTTAACTGTAATTTAATATTCCATCCTGATTTCTAGTTCAGTTATGTTCCTATTGATATTAAACGTGACTAGTTTATTTACAAGTTTACACCTGAATTTGCAGCATCTTGCACTTTGCATTATTTTTTTAATTAACCATAAGATTGCATAACTACATAGACCTACAGTGTTTTTAAATGAGCACATAATTTTACAAAATTGTTATGATAACCTACTCACAGGCTAAATGGGTTATATGAGTCGTGGTATTTCTATTTACTTTGGACCCATTTGTCAGTGAAATGTTTAGTTTCGCATTTAAAAAAATCGTTTGCAACAAAGTTTAAGTATCTTGCTTTAATTTTTATTTTTCATTTATAGTACAAGTAATTAATTAAAATAAAGAAATATGTGTACCATTAACCATTTAAAGATAAAATGTGTTTTTTCATAAAATTATTGCAATACAGCTCTCCTTAGTCCCAAGTTTAACTAATTTTATAAAATGAATAATTAAAGTAACCTAATTTGAAAAATGTAAGGATTGGATCTAATTTACAAAATTATGTTTTTGTACATTTGTTTTAAATATTAAGATACTATCTTTTCAAACTCGTAAAAATATGTCAAACAGTTTTTTCCTTGAATTTTGTTAGTGATACAATATTAAAATCAGTTCACTTTAGATCACATGCCATATGGATATTTAAACTACTGTAGAAATTATAATAAAGCGTTTTAAAAGAGTAATAAACAAATTTTATTTACTTTTAACAAGTTTTCTTTAGGGTTAAGCAAAACTGATAATTACTAGTAAACAAATTTTATTTACTTTTAACAAGTTTTCTTTAGGGTTAAGCAAAACTGATAATTACTAGTAAACAAATTTTATTTACTTTTAACAAGTTTTCTTTAGGGTTAAGCAAAACTGATAATTACTAGTAAACAAATATCTTACAAAGGTGTTTACCTCAAAGTCACATTACATAGCCTAATTAACAGTAATGAATAATATTTTTATTAAAAAACTAGAAAGTAAAAAAAATAATATGAATTTCAGTGACACAAAACATTCTTCCTTTAGGCTTCTAACCTAATCCAACCCCATAACCTTTGAACAAGTTGACATTTAACACAGATGACCTAATTTAATATCTAGGCTACGCTACTGAACTCAGTGGTAATAATTTCACTCAATATTACAACAAAATATTGTTATTTAACAGTAAAATGTCCTACTTTGGTGCTTTTTACCTTTTAAGCTTTTCTCAAGTTCAAGGGATACTACAAAAGCACTCCTTGAATGAATATATATATATATATATATATATATATATATATATATATATATATATATATATATATATATATAAATATCTTGTCCTTTTTGTTTTTAGTATATCTTCCATTAACCAAGATGGAGATAAATACATAAATTAAATGTTTACAAATGTTCATTGCCTATCTAGGGAAAAGCCTAAATTTAAACTGCAAGCTATGTTGGTTTTACAATGGCTTTAGTTCTGGCAAACATAGCTTCAAAACGTATTTATGCTACAATTATAATAATTTAACTCACTGACCGATAAAACTGATGATGAGGAATGCAGTTACGCAGCTAGTAACACATTGTTACAAATAGCCTAATTAAAATTTCATATTATCTTTGTAGGCAATTTTTATTTTTTTTTTTTGTCTATCTAACATTTTGTAATGAAAATATGGATGTGTTAATTTATAACACACCAGTGCGCGTCCAAGAGAGCTAGTTTACACCAATATTCCAACAAAAACCGTAACATAATATACTCAGACTATTTCCTGTGAACAATGAACATTCCTGATGAAGAATGTTATGTGTAATAAGTCACAAAAATGTCTCCATTATTTTACAGTTTTACAAGAAACCTGAGTCATCAGAATGAGTCACATTTAGAGGATTCTCACTCAACTTAAAGGATATAGGTCATACTGATAATATTAATTTACAAGGCCATGGCAATTTTTATTATGATAAAATATTCATAGTTAACTAAGGTGTATAAACATTTTTCATAATAACATTGAGAAATGACAATATTGGAAAAAACGTATGCTAATGATTCTTGATTATTGGCTTGAAAATAATTCTGCAATACAAAAATATATATTTTTATATAGGTTCCTACTACAGAAGATAAATTGTTTTACACTGTCAAATTGTTGTTGATTATGAGTTAATTAGTCATCACGAACTCTTATTTATATAGATGCTAACAGAAATAATTATGCCTTAAAGAAAAGTTATTTGTTAATTACATTAATCGGCTGTCTCTAATAAATAATGGTAGTTTTATATAAATTTATTTTAAAAAGATAAAAACGTAATGTCAAGTAGGGATATTTAACCTATGATTTATTATGTTCTGTAGTCATTTAAATAAAGTATCATAGCAATTTTATTTAATTTACAAACTCTGATTTAGGCTAGTCCTTCTATTTTACAGTTTTCTGATAACTAACGTTAAAAATCAATGTTACAAAAATTTCACAAACTTCTAGCATTCAAGTAACAACTAGTCTACTTTCATACAGTAATTATCTAAACTACAGCAACAGAAATAATTATATATTGCTTTATCTCAAACCTACTGATTTCAATTAAATGCAATAATTCAGCAATATTTACTTCAAATGTACAGTATTATAAATTTAAAATAAGTAGGCCTTCTGAAAATAACTGTAGTAAATTACCCTAATGTTTTATATTCTACACTAACTAAATAACAACTTTTGTAAATAACTATAATGACAATTAAATATATGTAATGAATAAATATGGGACAACTAAATAGAAAAACTAAAGTCAATAAAAAATATTCCAAACATTTCCTACAATAAGTTAGTATATGTCATAATAGAACATTAAAAACATAATTCTACCGTATATGAAAAATAATAGTAACCTCTTCAATTATATTAACAATACTAGATAAATTTGTTTTATTAAAAAGTCTACCTTGAAAATACTTTACTTTAAAAGAGAAAAATCTATCTTTTTTAGTCTAATTAACCGAAAGGTGCATTTAAACTACATATACGAGGATTTGTCCGAGATACAAGTCAAATTGAAAAATCATGACGCATCAACTATACACACGTTCATACAAGTTATATGAGCTCAAAGAACACACTTTGAATGAGCAAATAATTTAATATACTTGTAACATTACATGTATATTATACAAATCCATTCATGTACCCCAACATAAACACACTATAAAGTAAAGAAATAAAACCAAAATTAAACTAAACTACTCACCAAAATATTCCCCTTCTTCTTCTTGCTTTTCCATTTCTTCTTCAAGTTGTCTTGTTAACTCTTCAATTTTCCTCTCTGCTTCTGTTGGTCCCTAAAATACAATGCCTTTAATATATAACAAAACATCAAAGACCGGCCATTTTGAAAAACAATTCTTTAAGATTGTTTCAGATTAGTTTTCTCCATTTCCCGTAGTCAGTTTAATTTTCATTTAGAGCTTATTATTATGTATTGGTGTTATTAACTTATTAATTAAAAAAATCTTAAATAGGAGAAAAAGCCATTTAAAATAACTGTCTCACGATGGACTGTTTCATTGTCCCTTTAAATAATGGGGATGATTTTCATGGACTGTTATTTGAAGTCCCTTTAAATAAATTGTTTGTCAAACCTAATAGTTGTCTCTTTTAAATTAACCTCAAAGCCATCATGTCATATATACTGTTCAATGCCTACTGTCACAAATTTTCAACTTTTAAATTTGTAAATGTTACCTAATTTAAATATACCATTCCAAAATATTTTACGGCAATTAATTTAGATTAGAAGGTTAACAGTTTGTTGAAAGTAATTTTAAACTTGATAACCCAGCAATTAAGGGAAGCCTTCTTTTAAAAACTTCCAATTTTATAGCAAGCCTGCTAGTAAGCCTTTTATTTCATTTGGAAGTGATTAAGGTAACATAGACCAATAATTGTAAAAATTAACTGTAATTCTATATTTCAGTTTAAAAAATAACTAAAGCTAGCTGTGTTATTAATGGATAAGCTCAGTATAATTAAAATAAATTAAAACATTTAATTTAATGAGAATATTTTACTTACCATTGGACGAGGAGGTGTTACGTTGTACGGTAATAAATTTTTCCCACTTCCAGACATTGCTTTTACTTTTGCAGAAAGTGTTGGGCTAGGTGTAGACTCACGAGGTAATGGACTAACATTGCTTGCGATGCCAGACATTGGTGGTCGTTGATAACTTGTAGCTAAAGATGTTTGTCCCATTGTTATGGTTGAAGATGGTATTGATTTAGAAATGGCCGGTACTAAAGCCTGTTGCTGTACCCTAGATTCAACTACAGTTGGTTGAGAAGCTGCACAATGCTGTTGTGACGATGACGTAACAATATGCTGGGGCTGTGCAGTTGGAATGGATGTATTGGAATGTGAGTGTCCAGGATATGGAGGAGGTAAATACGTTGATTGTGGTGTTGGTGCATTTCCACATTGTTTTTTTTCACTATATGATGCGACTTGAGGGCCTGGTTTAGCAGGTTCATAATTTTGATTTCTACTTAGTTCTTGAATATTTTCATAGACTGGAGGTGCTTCGTAAGGTGGATATTCTTTACTGTTTGTTGAAGAATTAAATTTAACACCAACCGGAACCTGAGGTTGAGCTTTCCTGAAGTTTGACTCAAATAACGCTGTATTACTTTCAGAAGCTACATAACTAGTACGTGGACTGGAATGTTTAGAATCTTGTGAACTTAAACTGGAATGAGGACTGGAATGAGTTTGTGGCAGCTGATGATAGTAAGGTGGCAATTGAGGAGCAGTACGTGAATTATAATAATCAATATTTTCATACAAAGGAGATGCAGTTTTAGAATAATCATAATTAGTCATACCTGCCATACTTGTTCGAGGACTATTAGATTCTCTACTAGATCCACTATGACTATGAGTTGGACTTGCAGCTCCAGGTTTAATCATGAATGACGAACTATAATATTTATTATGATCTATTGCATTTTGTCCACCTCC
This sequence comes from Callitettix versicolor, assembly GCA_022606455.1. NCBI lineage: Eukaryota > Metazoa > Arthropoda > Insecta > Hemiptera > Cercopidae > Callitettix > Callitettix versicolor. Next base: position 105,747,421 of record CM040189.1, on the reverse strand, counting down.
ATTTAAGTTAGATTGATAAGGTCTGTTAGGAATGTCTTGAAGCTTATCAGTAATGTTAATGTTCGCAAGGCCTGAATTAATTGTTTCTACTTGTTTTGGTGTAGCAAACTTTGAAGCAGCAATAATATTACCTCTCTCATATAATTTATAGTCAGTGGGTTGTTGGTATTTTGGAGGTACAGTGCCTTCAATTGCAAAACTTTCTATTGCACCTACTGATCTTTGTTGTTTATCATGTCTTTTATCTTGAATTCTTACTGGGGAACCAGCATTACTAGTAGGTAAAGACCTTGAACCAACACCTGGTGAAACATCATAACTTAAATTACCAGCCAAAAGGTTATTGGAGAGTGACCTTCCTGGTACTTGATTCTCCACAGATTTCATCATAATACGACCATAACCTGTGTCTGGCGATAGTGAGTCAGAATCTCCATTTGTTCCACCAGGCCCCAAATAATGGTATGTTTGCTTAGGTTGTTGCATATAAGGATCCATTGTTAGCCAGTTCCTAACCTATTATGTCTATTCTTAAACTAATAGCCTTGACAACAGCTTTTTCACTGAAAAATCCTTTGAAAATTTAAATTGTTGTGTTCAAAAACATCAAAAGCGTTTAAACATCTAATCGACATTATAAATTCAAAGTTTACGGCCTAGGCTTATCCATTGTTTCTAATTTGCAAAAACGTTTCTTTTTGTATATCCATACAAGTTTCATTATGCAGATGAACAATATCTTTATATAATACAACAACAATATCAATCAAACCACTACCCATCAAAAAAACAGTTATATTATCACAAACACTACACAAAAATAATATAAACACACCCCACACAAAACAACACACCGACCAATCTCCCGTCCCGTCTGTTGACTGTTGATGCCTTGAAATGCAGAAAGTAGTTCTACAGCTATCGTAATATCACTCCGCTGGTGAATAAAATCAAACAGGTGATAAAAATAGCTCTAAAAAAATTAAATAGTTAAATAAATAAAAATTTTAATAATTAAATAAAAATAAATATCGCCAATAAAATAATACTGTTTCATAACTGTAATGCAACTAATATTTAAATATAAAATCTTAACAAAACATAAACTGTTAGTTGTAATATAAAATGAGAGGGAGATTCAAATGGCATTAATTTATAGCTCCTAGTTTGCATATTTTACCCCTTATTGTTAACTACTTGCTAAAAATCTGTTTAAAAAATGATTTTTTAAATTAATAATCATAAATGTTGAAATTTTATTATAAGTATACATAATTTTATATTATAATTACAAAAAATATCACAATGTCCTGCATTATAATTGAATTGCCTAATGATTTTATTGATTCTGTCACACCAAAACTTACGTCCTTAGTTTTAATTTTAATTGTAATTACAAACATGCAAGAAGCATTGCGGTACAAATAACATATAAAATAAGGTAAAACCTGTGCACCACAAAAATAAAATTAATTGTATATGAAATTATAAAACATTGCCTATTGATTACATGAGCTGTAATGAAGTAGGCCTATAATATCTCTCTAAATAAACTATTACCAAAATATGTACATAATTTTTTGAAATATATATATATATATATATATATATATATATATTAGTTAACATTTTGTGATTTTTCCTTATTTTATTAATGTTTATAATATTCAAATTTGTAATTACATAATATTGGTAACTTACACCAAAACAGAAACTTGGAGCATAAAATACAGACATTTTTACTCCTATATCAAACAAAAATATGCTCATTCAATCATTCCTTAGAAAATCCAAGAGATAACACTCTCTAGTATCAAAAATTTGTTTTTAGTAAACATCATTATTCACTAGACACCTGCAGTGATATCCATCACATGATTTCATTATTGTTGTCAACTGAAGCAAAGAACTTTTGTTTATATATAAAAATGGAAAAAAGTTAGTTTCGAGCGGTGACCAAACACTTATATTTAAAATGCTTAACACCGAAAGAGATCAAAGCAGAATTGGATAAAGTTCATGGCATATCTGCTCCTGTATTTGCAGCTGTTTACAATTGGGTAAATGAGTTCAAATATGACGATATACGTCTATAAAAGATGATAATTGTTTGGGACGTTCAATGGAAGGGACTACTCCTGAAATTATCGACAATATCCATGATATGATTTTTTAAGTAATCTGACAAATGAAAGTTCACAAAATAGTTAAGGTTACAGGCATATCTCAAGGTACAGTTCAATATTGCACAAAAAATTGTGAAACCAATTTCGGCAAATGGGGAAGGGCAGCCTACTTTAAGGCTGTTTTGGTACTTTCTGTGACAATCCTAAGGTGTTTTTGCACAAATGCATAACTGTAACTTGTAGATTATAACTCATAAATATAATAACTATTAATATCCTTGTAGGTTAATAACGTTATATGTGTTACTTGCTATCTTCTTTTAACATTAATATTTTATTTGGAATTATACACTTTTGCACAACCAAATGATATAATGTATACTCATTATTCACAAATAATGTTAATTATTTATAACATTAAAAAATTATTGCCCGGTGGCAAATTTTCAGTGATATTGGTCCAGAAATTCTTTACTCCAAAGCTGCCAAAGTCAGAGCAGATTTAATGTTTTATTAAAAATTGTTTTGACTAGTGGATTCCTGTCATTTTTAATTTTATTAAGAAATCTTGAATAGTGTCCATACCACTTGGCATACCAAGTGACCACCAATATGGAGTGGAGTGGACTACGCATTCAAAACCTAACGTATTGTTTTTAGTATAAGCACGGTATATAGATACACGGTAGGGGCCAAGCGCATGTCCCCCCACCACTTGCTGGCTGAACTACGTCATCGAATCTAGCTTATACGTAGTGTTCAGTAGAAAACAGTTTGTAATGTTAATGTTAGTAACTGTATTATAGTAATTACAATAATAATTCCTTATATCTAACATTAATAACGCTGTTAATTACTTTACTTACTGAATTCGCTCATTGTCAAAACGGAAACTTATTTTATACAATATTACATAATATTAAAGTAAATTATAGGTCCATAGCTTGAAAAATTCCAGGTTATTTTTTGTTTGAAAGTTAAAAGCACATCACACTATGAATTACGTATCTGCGGATTTTCTGTGACAATTATGTGGTTGACTGTGAAAATGCACATCTTAAATAAAAAATTAACAACAAATTAAATAGCACATAGACGTATGCCTATTATGCAAACAGTAAATAAAACATACATATTCCTTAGAACTTATGTTTCAACACACACACACACAATATATATATATATAATTATTAATAACAAACTATTTTTGATACCTAGTACAAGTTATTGTAGTTTACTGAGTTTTTTACTTGTCTTCCTTCCAGCATCAGTGGATTTATTTCCGTAACGTCTTTTTACAGACTTCTTTTTATTTAAAGATTTAATCCTCATAAATGTACGGGTATGGATGTAAATTTTCATTTCTTCTACACAAGCATTATTTACAACGATATTTGTATTAAAATTACTGACTACGGAAAGGTGGGTTTCATTTCCATTTACAGGTGATTTACCAAGATTTCCATCGGACTCGTCAGTAAGTTTTTTTAATGTTTCTTGGTTTTCACGTTTTTTAATCCTTGTAGCTTGTTCAGAATTGATACATTGATTTTCAATGGTGAGAATGTTAAAACGTGGAATGGCACCGGATTTCAGCTGTTTTTTTGGTTTCGTATTTAGTAATTCAGATTTAAAATCCCTTTCGAAATCGTCATTAAAATGAAGTGAACAGACTTTAACGTTATCAAAATTAAAATGATCTGCTCCTTTACACACATGAACCCACGCTTTTCTCAGGCCTTCGTCTTTTGAAATTCCATGAAATGTAATTCCTTTCCCTTTACAATTCTTATCATTATTATAGCAATTGGCAATAGCACAACAAGGCATTGTTATGCATCCACAATTATACAGCAGCAAACAAAACAAATTATGTATTTTTTGGGATTCAAAACATAGGCTACTTAAATCTTTTCTTACACTTATTAAACCTCGACCACAAAACACAATTATCACCTTTCATTTACACAAAAAATACCTTTTACTTAAAACACAACACTCACATAAACACACCGAATCTCCAACTACATTTACAGAACATCACATTATTAAACAGGAAATTACATAAAGTAGCAGACACCGTAAATGGAATTGTATTTACAGTGGTAGCAGTGAAGAGTTAGATTCAGTGACGTCATGCGCGCGGTAGACTACTGCGCACACCCACCGTGAGTATAAGTACGGCCACTGAAAGCAAACGGCATCGCATGACTCCATTCAGCTACACTTTGCTATCAGTAGCCACATTTACATTAAACCATCACAAAAACTATAGGTTTTAAGTTTTGAATGTGTAGTCCACTTTGCTCAGTGCAACTCAGCTCCACAATTTGTTGGCCAACCGGCTTAAATAGACTAACTATTCAATGAATGGAATCTTGAGGTCTGTGTCTACAATTAAGATGTTAGCATATGAAGGTACTTTTTGAGGTTAATCGTAAAAATTTTGATTGACAATGCTTGAATCTTTTGTAAATTGCTTTTATTTGCAGAGCCAAATTAATTGTATGCCATACGTCCAAATTGGTCTGAGCAGAGTTTTTTAAGTTGTTATTTTTAAACTTAGAGATAAAACAGAATTAGAATTTCAAAGTTGATGGAGAAGTTTGAGTCTAGAATTTAAAAACAATAACTCATTTTTTGTGATGGTTTCATGTCATTCTTCTGTAGATGATGTAGGCCCAAGTATTTTTCTTTATTATCTCGACGAATTGGTGCGTTATTTAAACACACAGGAGTGCAAGTTTTTTTATGTACAGTTTTGGTGAAATGTGATTTTGCTGGATTTATTTTTTATTTTCCCAATTTTGAAGCCTGGTTATTAATTTATTGATATGATTTTGAATATTTAATGTCACATGAAGAAAGTATTATTGTAACACCAGCATAACCAGTGATGGTTGTGTTTTGTGCTTTTGGAATGTGATATACAAAATAGGAGATAATAGGGAACCTTGTAGAACTCTGGCTTCAGGTCTCTTGTATTTTGGAACAAAGTGATCTCTGATGGACCACGAAAAGTCGATCTTCCAAGAATGATCTTAATGTGTTGTAATAATTGATACAGAAGAAGACCTTTGTTACAAACTTTACAAAATACTGTGTAAAGAACTTTCCAGCAGTTTATTTCTTACTTTCAAATCCTATTAAGTATAATCAAAGACTCCATGAAGTTGATGGATTGTTGAATGATATCTTCTGATTCCAAAATGGTGGTTTGGAATGACATTATGCTTTTCAGATATTGGAGATATTCTTGAAAGAAGGCTAATGGATCAGTATGATGAAGGAGGCTGATCCTTCAAATATAAATATTTTTTTATTTATGTTAACATAAAAAATAAAAAAGAAGAGGACTTGATTTATCAAAAGCAGTTTTACAGATTTGGATGAAATACTAATCATACAGTTATATAAAAAATACAGTTCCAAGTTAATGGAGCCTATATATAACAATTTAAATAAGGCGAATTATAGTTCACACAAAAATTGAAATAATTTTTTTAAATTTTAAATCATTTTTTGTGAACCTTTATTTGATTCTATAAAATTTTGTAAAATTTGAAGTAATTTTTAAGAAAATTAAAATTTGTATAGTAGCTACACTCTGATGCAGTATATAAAAAATTGACACAAATAAAGGTCAATTTTTGTATACTGTCAATAAGGTTCGATCCATGTAAATTTATAGGCCCCTTACTATAGAGTTTCTGTATTACAAAACCTTTTTTTTAATCAGATAAAACTACAAATTTGTACATACAAATGCAAGTATGAAATATATGAACTTGTCATAATAATGGCTATAGTTTCTCAGAAAACATTACAATGAAATGTTGAGTCTACAAGAGGAAATGGATGAACAAATTGTAGTTGTACAGAATAGTGTTAAGTAAAGAACGAAGCAGGATCTAAGAACAGGAAAAAATAAAGAACCACAAATAGTAAATAAAATGTTAAATAAAACTTTTGAATTGTTAACATATTTATTACAAAGACTTTAACCAGTTTCACTGCTTTAATTACTGTCTGGTGGTCTTGTGATTCGGATAATAGTCTCTGGTGAACGATAAACAAATAATAGTTTGCTAAACAGGTTCTCTTCCAGAGGGTAGTCACCACTTTCACGAGCTAGGTAGATATCATGGCAGAGCTGAAAATAATGAATGATGTGAAAAACTAACGATATATAAATAAAATAAATATATATAAATAAAAAAACCAAACATTACAACACAAAGTTAAATAGCATATTAAAGTTAGCCTTTTTAGTTAGACTTTTTAACACAAGTACAATCTGTTTTTGTTACTGCTTTCATTAGAGCAATTTCCCCAAATCTACAAATGCTAATTGTTATTAGCACATGTGTTCTTTTTGCTTAAAAACTTGAGTATCAAACAGTTTTTTTCCAGGTTATGCAGTAAAGAAGAGGAAATTGCTGGACACATAATGCATGATAACGAGGCTCTTGCTAGCAGGAGACTAAAGGTTTTTGGTTTCTAGGACCCCAGGAACTTCCAGCAGGATGAGCTAGTCAGTGGATTGTTCGAACTTAGTAAGGGCATAATCTGCTGCACTACTACTTTAAGAGGTTTAGTTGCACAATAGGTCCGTCGATCATAATGCCTGGGGTTTTATCATCCCTTCCTCTAGTTTCTAATACAATCTAATCAAACAATTTTAATCAGTAAAAATAGCTCATTTTGTTTTTTATAAAATATTTTGATTCACTTTAGTAATTAAAAAAATTATTAGTTAATACTAAACTGCTTACATAAAAAAAAGACCATAGTTACTACATGTATACCTGCAATATGCGATCAACGTAAGGCATGTCTGTGAACATGATCTTAAAAGCCATATTAAATAGCAGACTCCGCATCATTTTTGAAAACAAAATCACAAGTGTAGCATACAGGCCTAGTAACCTGAAACAGAAAAGTATGTGTCCATTCTTTACAACAGTGAAACCAAAATATTATTTACTCGTAGCTAAATTTTAGGCATTTATATAATTTAATTCAAAAATCTTGAATTATAATAACACAATATCAAAAATGAAAATAAATATTGATATATTAAAAAAATTACGAAAAACAATAATGTTTCTTTAAATAAAAACAACTTAAATAAAAAAATATTGTTGATCTTGGAAAAGTTCACATTTAATGATCTCTTTGTTAACCTGTAAATTGTTATTAATCCAAATGACAATGTATTATTGTGAATCATGGCCATACACAGTTGCTGATGGTAAATCCATAAACATGTCCACTGGAATTTTAAATCCACTGATACTCTGGAAATCATACTTCGTCCAAAGAGCTTGTCGTGTTTTGATTGGTATAGGTTATCCAAAGTTTCCGTTACAATTAATTTATATTAAGATTGGTTCATATTATTTGCTAAATAAAAACTGCTCTTATTGTTATTGATAAAATTATTACAGATTTCAATAAAAAAGGCAGAGGAATTTGAGACCAAGTTTGTAGCTGTAGAAGCATTTACAAATTGAAAAACAAATCTAATATTTAGTTATGCAAAGTTAATTGTTCAAAAATTGTTAATAATTAACATACATTTTATTACAGTATATAAAAAAGAACTAAATTCTAATATTCGTTTTATTATTCTTACTTATTTCATACAAATTCAACCTTACACAAAATAATTACTCAAATTTTTTTTTAATTATCGCTTATATATGCGAAATAAATGAATCCATGGATCGTTGGAACCACACATCTTGATCCTGTTTGTTGTACACTATGCTACTGATTGCTTTTAAATTTTGTTACAATTTCGAAGTTATATTGAATATTCTTAGCTGAAATTGGATCAACTAGCGAATTATTACTTACTTGGCAAAGGTTCCAGTCTTGTAAAGGCGTACACTGTCTAAAATTTTATACTTAGGAAAATTACCGACTAAAAAATTGTAGGTCTTACACACTGTTATACCATATTTTTATTTGTTGATGTTTTCTCTGTACTATATTTTTGTACCTTTTCTATGTTGACAATTTATTTTTGTTATAGATGAAACAAACTGTTAAGAATAAATGTAAATTAAAGTTTTGGTGTAGATTATAAGCCATACAAGTTTAAAATAGTTTTGCTCCAAATACTTACATTTTTTCCTCTTGAAAATGACAGTGTAATTAAGGTTGTATACGCGATGTCGGAAACTGTTACGTATAACATATTAATTATTAATAATAAAAAGGTTATAAATAATATGTACCTTTATCATTAAGAGTAATATAAACTAGTTGCAAATTATTGATCAAAGTTTAGATAATTATTGTAATGGTTTTAATTTAATTTATTTTTTAAGTTATATTTATCCTCCAATTCAAAAGTATGACATTCATCATTCTTCCCAAACACTCCTCATTTTTAATTTGTAAATATTTAATTTGATCTTTCCCAAATCGTTAATATTTAAAATTTGAAAGTCTATCTATAATTCGGTCTACAATGTTCTATGCCGTCTTCCGATCTCCAACCTCCACCAATCGCGGTCCCACCACAGGTCTTCTGGTAGATCCCTTTTTTTTATTTCCTTTTCGACTCCCTCTCTCCAGCTCAGTCTCGGCCTTCCTCGTTTTCTTCTTCCAGGTGTTTGCCATTGCATGATTCTTTTGGGAATTCGCTCATCCGGTATTCTTTGTACATGCCCGTACCACACCAGTTGTTTTGTTCTTATATCCTCTACAATTGTATGCCTTATGTCCATTATCCTCCGTATACTTTCATTTCTCACTCTCTTTTCTTGATCTTCTTGCTGCTCTATTCCAAAAGTCCATCTCAGTAGCCAATAGCATTCTTGCTGTTCTGCTCTTAATTGGCCATACCTCACTACCATATGTTATAATGCTTTTTACAATTGTGTCATAAATTCTTTTTTTATTCTCTTTTGAAATGTTTTGATCCCACAACACCCCGTTCAGCATAGATACAGCTCTCCTTACAAATACTATTCGTTCTTTAATTCCTTTATCTAATGTACCATCTTGTGACATTTTAAGTCCTAAGTACGTATAATTTTGAGAATGCTGTATCCTCCGTCCATCTTCTAAAATTATGTCGTGCTGCCGTCCTACAATGCACATGCACTCCGTTTTCCCCAGATTCACTTCAAGTCCCCACTTACTGTATTCCTCTATTAATTTGCGAGCCATATATCCGAGGTCCTCATGATCTTGTGCGAGGACAATCTGGTCGTCCGCAAAACATAGCGTATATAGAGTGCTGTCGTCTTGTAGAGGAATGCCCATACTAATGTAGAGGAAAATTTGAAAGTATTGAACTAAATTACATTGTAAGAGCTACTTTAGTGAATCATTTTTATAGTGAATGATTTGTTTTATGGACTGAACAAAGGATGTTTTAAACATTGCAAGACGCAGCTAAAAATCAGTTACAATACTCTACAATACATTTACAAAACCGTATCAATTTATTTAATTAAATTAAATACATACAAAATCATTATAAATTTAAAACAACAAAAATGATAAAATATGTAGGCCAATATTATGGAAGTATACAAAGTTGCGTTTACGCAGACAAGGCACACTGGCCACATAAATGTGTAGTGGTCATTCCAGACAAGGCATTTAATTCGATTTTTTTTTTATTTGAACTTTGTGTCACTAAAATATTTAATCAAAAATTATTCTATCATTTTTTACTAATCCTATTTATTTAGTAAAGTGATAGGATCTTTTCCATTAATTCAAATATTTCCTGTAGGAAGGAAGAAACATATTGTATATGAATGCTAATTAATTAAATGATTTAGTATCAAATCATAAGGACCACTGAAAACAACCTCCTTTCCTTTTCAGTTACATGTTTTGAAGCTTTTCTATTCCAATATTTTTAGCAAATAAGCTATTAAGGACAGTCCCTAATGGTAAGACCAAGATCCATGACCTTGAACTAAGCACTTTTTTAAGGAATGTTAAAATTTATATACAAGTATGTAGTCAATAAATACATAGCAGAAATTATAATTATTAATAGATTACTTGCATGACCACCTCTTAAACGTCCATGATTTACATGATTTCACATGTATGTGACTCAAAAAAAGAGCATAATGATGTAAAGAAAAAGTATTTGTTCGAAGTAAACTGTGAGGCTGGAATCAGTCAAGGTCAGGGTCAGGGTCAGCTTGCTGGTACCCTTGTAAACTTCATTATGTTCCTATTGTATTGCATTGCCTATTTATGTTTATAATTTAGACAGTTTTTGATGCTAGTCAAATTCGCAGAGAAATCAATAGGTGTTCATTGCAGTGACTATATTATTCAGTGTGTACAATATGCCTATTCCCTTTGTGAAAGTGGTTAACGATCACCCAATTCGTATTTTTTAAAATTATATTTACATTATTTATACAAATTTCTAAACTGTAAGTAAAGAAATTTAAACGTAGGCTACTGCATTATAATATTAAGCACTTAATTATAATACTGCTGAATATTATATATAATTATCATATATAAAAATAGTTTGTTAAATAAAAGAAGTTAATTATTATTTCCAAAACGATTTACTGTACTTAATATAGGACTACATAATTATGTGTTCCTGGTATACAGAGTCATTTTAAACAGTCCTTTGCCAGAACCTATCTACTGTATATAGAGGACTACCTGATATAAACCTACACAAAATACTATATATATATATATATATGTGTGTGTGTGTGTGCACGTGCACTTCAAGGTCGTATATTCGTGACTGCAGTTACAACCTTTATTCTCATAGTGTAACTCTATAACTGACTTAAAGTATGGACTCATACAGAGCACTCCACAACATTCTGCTTGTTGATCAGCAACAAGATGTGCTCACAAAAAATATTATTACTTGATGTTGAAAATTTAATATTTGCAAAGATTCCGAAAAGCTTTGAAACATGTTTCTGAATGGACAGACAATAAACACGTACAAGATGTAAAAATAAAGTTTTATGTGCACGAAAATAATAAAATTCAAAATAATTATGAAACTAGTTGTTTTGTCTGAACCTAAGAACTAATGGAAAAGTACCTGAAATAGTTGATCTAATTGCATTAAAAAAATATAACAATAATAAATATAAGAAAATAAAACAAATTTTAAATATTTTTCTCTGATCAAAAATTAAAAAAATACTATAATTAAATATAATATAAACATAACAATCATATCCAAATCTACACAGAGCTTTTCGAAGCATGAGTGAGATATGGTTTATATCTGATAAGCAACGGTAATTAACCAACGATCAATATTTTATGAATAAATAATTTAACAAAAAATAAAATAAATAATTCATTCAACCAATAACTATTAACAATGAATAATAATTTTTGTTTTAAATACTATTTAAAAATATGTATACCACTATTACATATAATATAAAAGGAAATATTTAATATTTACAAATATGTTTAATATTTAATACAGAATAAAATGTTTTTATCTAAATATATTAGAACTAGCAATAACAGTGCAAAATATACTAATAAAGAATTTATATGTATAAACAATATACATTTAACCTTAGAAAGAGTTCTGGTTCTAGTTTATAAACAAATGCATACAATGATTTATATATGAAATAATTACAAATTATTATAGTAATTGTTGCCTCAATTTAAATTGATAAATTAAAATTTGTACAAAATATACTTATTTCTGCAAAAGTTATTTAATTTTAAAAAAACATCTGAAACTATTTATGATACCACAAGAAGACCAAAACTTGACAGGTTCTAGTTGTAAATGCACACAGGGTAATGACAAAAATGGACTAGTGATTCTTAGATAAATTCATCAAGAAAACGTTTTTTTCTGATTCAGAATTTAAGATTTTATGTACAAGTAATTTTTAAGTAAAGACTTTTCAATAGATAGATTTAAGTGAGCCTGTGCCAGTTAGTTCTGCTGTTTACAAGTGCCAGCACAGAAATCAATTCCTACTTCAAAGGACTGCTGCAACCATTATAGTAATCTGCAAAGGTTAAGTTTTGAAATTAAAAAAAAGTTTATTTTGGTAACTGCAAAAAGAATCAGCACTAAAATTCTTCGAATAATTACTCAAATACTTGGAGAGGGAAATGACACATTACGCGTTGGAGAAGCTTATTTTTCGTAAGCTTAAATCGCGACTCTGAACTTTTGTTTCAGTCATAACTAACTGTACGTGTAGTACCCATTAAGTAAATAATAACAGTTCAAAATTCAAAAGTATTTTCATGCTAATTTATATTTTTTTCAACAATTTTGCGATTATAAGTGAAATTTTCTTACTTGTGGTTATCATACCACGAAAGTAATTGAGAGCTTACTTAAATTTTTTAATAACAGTCTTTCACAACCAAGCCATTTTAAAAATTTTTAAAATCCGAAACAGTGAAATATTAAATTTACCCCATGTGAAAAGATTTAATAAGATATTTACACTAGCTCTTTCTGCGTAAGGCTGTATGCAACTACTTACTAAGTGACAAACAACAAAAACATAATAAAACAATCTTAATGAATATTAGCATATCTAACACCAACATATGTAAAATGTCATTACAAATGAAATATATTTTGTCGTATATTAATTAATACATATTATAAAAAGTTTTACGTTTATCATAGATATAATTACACAACATTAAAAAATAAAACACAATAAGTTTAAAAAATGTAACTTGTTTTAAATTATTATTATTGTTATGTAGAAGCCCTACAATTTTAGAACTAATAAGCTACTATTAAACAATATTGTAACACTCACTATTGCTATACATTATACTAACACATACTTTGTATAAAAAGTAAAAATAATATTTTTACAAGACCTATATATTTATATAAATTAATAATTATGTGTTGTGCGTCTCAGTAAATAGATTGTATTATAGGCTAAAGCACAACTGACCATGACTAGCAAACGTTCCTTAAAAAAAAGTGCAAACTAAGGCTTACGTTTCTTTTGAAACAATTAAAAAAATAATAATAAATAAATAGAAATGATTATAATTCTACACACACAAAAAAAGAATAAATTTTGTTATAATTTAAATTAATTAGAATATGTTACACTCATAGAGGCATTGTGCGGTTACAGAAACTAATGCTTTCTACATTAGAATAATAATATAATAATATAATATAATTTTATAATATAGCCATAATAAACACAAAATAATATTACCTTAAAATATACAATGTGCTTTCATCAAAAGTAATTTAGTTTAATCCAGCAATAATTAAATATCCGATTTCATTTCACAACAGAATATCAACACATTATATAATCAGATTTTGAATTAACTTTTTTCTACTTGCTCAGTAAAAATTTGTGAATGGTTACACAACATTACTGTCAATAGCAATTATTTAGTTAAAGTTTATTCAAATGCTAGAATGTAATACAATATAGAAAATGTAAATTAATATTAAGTACTTGAAGGCATTTATACAGAAACGGATTATGACAAATATAGCTTTAAAACTCCGAAATATTTTAGGACTGTTTTTAGGAATTCAAGAAAAAACATTTGTTTATGTAAGTTTTCTTATAAAATTTCTAATTGAAACCAATTAGGTGTTTGCTCTGAGACAAACAGGTTTGATCTACTGCTTGAAATAAACAAAATATTTATAAATCTAAAAAGTTTTCTCTTAAGTGCGCGATATTAAGTAATTTGAAAAATAACACTGCTGCATACAAAACCTAACCTAACCTTACTTGCCAATAAGTTATCGAATGACTTACCGATAATAAGATACAGCGATAAGATTTAAAAAAATCAGAAATTATAGCGAAGCTATTCCAAAAACCCATTTCTATTCTAATCAAAACATTTCAGTCATCTTTATTCCCCTACAGTCATTCCCTTATCTACTGTAAACTAATGTAACACTAAATTAAAACTAAATAGAAACATCAGGTCTTATGATTATCTGCTTGTTTTGTTCAGTTAAGCAGCAAGCTGAGGCATGTCTTCTGCTTCTTCCGGTGGGACTTCCTCAGGTGGCCGAGTCCACTTTATTAACGTTTCTGGTGAACGGTACAAGAACACCAGTTTGGCAAACAAATCTTCTTCAAGGTCCAGTTCCCCGCTCTCTCGGACCAAATAGATATCCAGACAAAGCTGTTGAGGAAAAAAAGAAACTTTTTAGTACTGTATTATAAAGAATACCCTACAAATTTATAAAGGATGAAAACATATTCACATGTTTTCACTGACAAAATTCATTCTTAATACATAATACAGTAAATATATCTTAAATAGGGAAGTTCAGTAACTTTAATTATGCAATAAATATAATTGTTATTTCAACATTAACATAACAAGAAAAGCAGCTAATGTCCAATATAAGAAGTTTCAAGAAAGTAAATAATAAAATTATCCCTCTACTCTAGTATTATGTAAGTTTCTTGTTAAAAAAATAAGCATAAGATAATTATAAAAATACGAGGTGTGGCTATTAAATAACGAGACTGACGTAAAAAAAATTATTTTCATTTTATACATAATTTCTTATTATCATCTTCAATATACACCCCTTCTCTATCCCTACAACGCTCCATGTGAATTTTCCATTGTTGGAAACAGTGCTCGAAGTCATCTTCTGTCAACTCCTTCAGGACTCTTGCCGCTTTCAATTTTACAGCTTCCACGGACTCAAATCTCGTCCCTTTTAATGCAGATTTCACCTTAGGGAACAGATAGAAGTCACATGGTGCAAGGTCTGGTGAGTAAGGTGGATGTTCTAACACTGGGATGCTGTACTTGGCCAGGAACCTCTTGACAGATAATGCGGAATGAGCTGGCGCATTGTCTTGGTGGAAAACCCATGATTTGTCCTTCCACATTTTTTTTCTTTCGTCGTCACGTTTTTTTCTTACTCTTTCACGTAGTTTACCAAGTACTTCAAGGTAGTAATATTGATTAATTGTTTGACCTTCAGGAACCCAGTGAAGGTACACAATCCCATGAATATCGAAAAAAACAATCATCATTGCTTTAAATTTTGACTTGCTGATTCTTGCTTTTTTGGCTCTCGGTGAAGTTGGGGTCTTCCAATGCATGGATTGGCGCTTTGCTTCTGGATCATACGTAAAAAACCACAATTCATCACATGTTATTACCCTTTCCAATAAATTTGGGTCATTTTCAATGGCATCCAAAGTGTCAGTACAAACATTTTTGCAAGCTGCTTGCTGCTCAAACGTGAGAATTTTTGGCACCATTTTGGCATACACTTTTCACATGTTCAAATTGTCACGTAAAATTTGCCGTACACATTCTTTATCAATGCCTACAGTTTCACCAATTGCACGAATTCTTAATCGACGGTCAGACCGAATCAAAGTAACAACTTTTTCGACATTGTCATCCGTTTTTGACGTTGAAGGGCGACCAGGCCACGAATCATCTTCAACGTCTTGTCGGCCATCTTGAAAACACTTAAACCGTTCAAAAACACATGCCCGCGATAAACATTCACTGCCATACACTTCTTTCAGTAAATTATAAGTTTAAGTAGCGGTTTTTCCAAGTTTGAAGTGAAATTTAACAACAATTCGTTGCTCTATTATTACACTAACCATTTTTTCCAGCAAAACAAAATAACAACACTAACGGAAATTAAGGTTATGACTAAATGGTGTTGGTTACACAAATGAGACTAACTGCATTCTGAAGAGAAAGCTTCACACTAAACAGCTGTCGGTCAATGGCGGTTGGCACAATCGCACTTGTTCCGCTGCAGCGTCAGTCTCGTTATTTAATAGCCACACCTTGTATAAGGTAAGTTCCTAGCTGGACACTTTAGAAAATGTTCTGCCAACAATAGTACCGAGTCTAACACACACTTACACTTACAACTTTAACACTTTACACTCACACTTACATTTAGGAGGCGATAATAGCCTCAATGTGCTTTTCGTCTTAAAATAAAAAAAAAGGAAAATCTTTAACATTTCTCTTCTACAATACACATAACTGATTACACAGCTGAAGAAAGCAGACATTGTCACAAGCTGTGTATGGAAAAGTATTCAAGCCTTATGATATACATCAGAAAAAACATTACCAAGTGACAATAACAAAGCAAAATGAGCACAGATTTAATTTTAAGTAGATATTTGCATACCTGTAGAACTCTATCCACATTAGGCATGTCGTCGAACATAATTTTGAAAGAAATGCCTGTGAAGAAACCTCTTATAAATGAATGTACAACAATCACAAATGTTGTATACAGTCCAATAATACTGCAAAAAAATAAAACAAATTAGAAAATCACAAACTGAATATTTAACAGCTTCATAAATATTATAAAAGAAAACCAACAAGCTCAGTCTAAGCATAGTGTAGAGAGCTGTGATGGTAATGTCCATGCTGCCAACTTCAAACAAAAATACCAGACACAGATTTTGAAATATCCCATTTTGAAAATATTAAATTTTTTGTGTAACAAACATGTTCCAAGCTATTAGCAAAATCGTTTTTTGTGCTGTCTGATTCAAATCGGACCAAAACTGTGGATGATAGAGTGCTAAAACACACACACACACTTCTTTATAATGGTCCTATCAAAAAGTGTCCTAGACATCAGTGTTAGTGCTCATTTCAAGGCTCTGGGTCTGGTCTTACAATAATGACTCCTTCAATAGCTTATTTTTCAATGGAAATTTGCTAATAATTATTAATGATTAGATTGCATGCATGATCATATTTCATTTTATACCTAGTTTAACTATTATCAAAAATTACTGCTGTATACAAAATTTAAGGCCACAAACTAAGCGAAGTTAAAAGGCTAATTACTCAAAAAAGCAAAGAAGAAATATGTAACAACTACTAATACCAAAAGTTATATATATATATATATTGAAAGCTGGAAAAAAGCAATATTGATAATCAAATGTGAGTGAATAAAAAAACAAGTATAAGCTCCATGTACACTCTGTATATATGAATGCTTCGTATATACCAGAGCATTTAAACTGTATGCTACAAGTGGTACAGTCTGTGCAATGTATTCTGAGACGCACCAGTATACATGGTATGCAAGTCAGCTGATCCATTCTTGTTAATAATTTATACATGATAAGTATGTCACTGTAAGCATTAAAACACAAATGTGTATAGGTGTGAAGCACTCAGTTTATAAGGTGCCTACGAGGTTTGTCCAATAAATACGCGAACTAAGGTCATAAAAACTTTATTTTACAAAATTTCATCTACATTGATTTTGTCCCCTTCAAAATACTCTCCATTCACTGCTATGCACTTATCCCATCTTCTTTTCCACTCTTCAAAGCACCCTTGGAAGTCCTCGAAAGTCAGGCTTTTCAGTCTCCTCGTCGTTTCTTGTTTTATTGTGTCCACATCTTCCCAATGCTGTCCCCTCATCACATTTTTGCATTTAGGGAATAGAAAAAAGTCGCAGGGGGCGAGGTCCGGTGAATAAGGGGGATGATCAAGGATAGTGATTGAATTTTTAGCCAGAAACTGGCGAACAATCAAAGCCGAATGTGCGGGTGCATTGTCTTGATGAAGAATCCATCCATCGTTTTGAGTCAAATGTGGTCGCACACGACGCACTCGATCTCTCAATCTGTCTGCATTAGCCCAAGTGTGCACAATAGTCGGACGTAAAACTCAAAAAAAAAAAAAAAAAAAATCGATCTCTCAAACGCTTGAGAACGTTAAGGTAGAACTCAGAATTTACCGTTTTTTCCTCAGGAAGGAATTCATGATGAACAACACCTTTGATATCAAAGAAAACCAGGAGCATGACTTTGATTTTTGATCGGCTTTTCCTTGATTTTTTTGTTCGAGCTTCACCTGTTGCTTTCACTCCATGCTTTGCGATTTCGATTCGGGTCATACTTTAAAAACCACGATTCATCACCAGTGATAACCCTATTTAAGAATCCAACATCATTTTCCATGGAATTTTTCCAGTCAGTAACACATTCGACTCTTCTCAACTTTTGATGCGACGTCAGCAGTTTTGGCACGATTTTCGCACAAACCTTTCTTAAGCCCAAATGCTCGGTTAAGATTGTGTGCACTGTTGATTTTCCTAAATTTAGTTCTTCAGCTATCATTCGGACAGTTTTTCGGCGATCAGTAAGGACAAGACGCCGCACACGATCAATGTTTTCATGCACACAAGAGGTTGAAGGTCGTCCAATTCTTGCATCATCCGTTCATCATTCTTCTCGACCTTCTTTAAAGCGCTTAATCCACTTGAAAATGGCTGTTTTCTTCATAGCATTATCACCATAAACAACTCTCAACATTTCAGCAATTTCTTGGTAATTTTTACCAAGTTTTACCAAAAACTTGATGTTAATTCGTTGTTCAGTGAATTGGTCAATTTCCATATCGACGAACAAAAAAATAATGCAAAACTAAAAATAACTCTACTCGCAAAATCCGCACAGCGTAACGTTCTGCCAAGCACTGACGGCTCATTGGGTCCCAGACAACACGTGAGGCCAGTGGCCGTGGCTTAACTCTCCGTAATGGCCATCATATTCGACCAGTTCGTATTTATTGGACAAACCTCGTACAGTACGTGCTTTCTTATTTATCAGTAAATTTCTTATTTGTAAGCCATACAATACAAATGAGATACAGATCTGTATTACAGTAGTCTCAATTAACTGTCACCATTTTAACAATGAGGTTAATTCTCTTATCTGACATTTTTAAACCGTCTGTCATAGTAAGTAATTTGTAAGAAAAAATAAAAGTAACGTTCTAGACAAAACAAAATACTGTAACTGGGCACAACATATTTATAGCATAGGCTAAGGCAGCTCACACTAATTGCTACCCTAAGCAAACATGATAATCAAAAAGTAAATGACCCAATCATCTTGCAGAATGATATAAAAACACTTCAATTAGTGTCAACTAATTCCCGAAGAGTGCATAAATGTTACTATTGCAATATTAACGCTCTCACACTATTTACAATAATACCATTCGACATATAAATCGATCGCATAACAGTCGTGTGAGTACTCTCATACATGTTACATGAATACTTGTCAAAAGGTTAAGTACGTAATTATACAAAAGATTAAGTATAATTTACTGTATTAAACACCAATGTGTGAAAATTTTTTGACTTCATTTTCCAAAATAATAATGAACATTCTGTACTATGAATAAGTATAGCATGTTATTTATATTGATCGATGATCTGTTTCTGTTATTTGTCGTCCCAACGGTCTTGGGAATGACAGTTAATTGAACTTATAACATTTTATAAATATATACATAGTATCACAATTATAATATTATAACTTTTATTTGAACATGGAATATGAAATCAACAAAACAGATGAATAATCTAAAAAAACCTCCCTATTTTTTAGGGTATAAAATATTTTCCTTCATCTAATTTTTTTTATAATTTCTATATAAATTTTAAATAAAATGTTTTATATTTTTAATTACCTGAAAGAACAAGACTTTTTCCTTTCATATTTATTTTCATATTTTGTACAAAAAAAAGCAAAATAAAAATTTGTTTTGTTTAAAAATTAAATAAGATTCTGTAATTCCAGCAACTCTGAACATCATGAGAGTACTGAATGTTTATTCTACGCACACAATTTTTCAAAATTAATACCTCACATAATTAGAAATAGTTTATTTTTTTAGTAAACAAAGCTGTATAACTACCAGGCTAGATTTTTGCTACAAAAAGCATTGTACAAAACTACTTGCGTGCAAACAACTGGTAGGAGTTCATAAATAGTTACCTCAGGGTGTTTAAATGCAAAATGATCTTCTTTAATTTTTGTTTAAAAGATCTTGCACTTGTTAGTAAATGAAGCTTAACAAAAGGTAACTAGGAACACCTAAATTCTGAAAGTGTTCATCTTCTTCTACAAAAGACGCTTGAGGAAAAATGAGTTTATATACAAAATTATTAAAATTACTAAACACAAATCACAAGTAACAAGGGTTAATGTACATAAACTAGGGTCGACATTAACATGCACATTAGGAATTAGAGCAAACACTAGAAATATCAATACATGTATTGTATGTAAGTTACGTGGCATTACTGACTAAAACGTTTTGAACTGTGTATAAAATAAAAACATCTACCTAAGAAAGGTTTTTGAATAACGCAGAAATTGAATCCTACAACTCGGGAACAGTACAAAATACCTGAATATACAGTAAAACCCTTCAGTATCCAACACCTACGAGACTGTTGGAATACAAAAGGATGGACAAAAAAAACTATTATAGTAGTCAAAAAGTCTATTATTATAAAAACTCCCATAATAATATAGTACTTGTACACAACTGTAGACATTGGTTTCCATATTACATGGCATCTAACAAAAACAATAATTCTGAAGCCATTTTTTAAAATTATTTGCAGTATCGAACTGTCGCTCAGTAAATGCTTCAACAACTTGACTTGTTTTCCATATAGTTGCAGCATAAAATGTGTTGTTTGAGTAACGAAAAACAAAAAATTAAATTAATATTTTTTAAATGTATAATAATGCAAAAAGAAGAAAAGTCAATTGTATTTAGTAACGGTACAATATTGTATAAGTATTTTTGATTAACAGAAGTAAATGAAACATAAATATACAGTAAACAAGAACAATGTGATAGGTGCTAGCTATACATGGGATCTGTTGTGTAGGTGCAACAAAGGGAAGTGATGATGAGTTAGATGAAAAAAGTCGATTTTTGTATTTTGTTTATTGTTTAACTGTACTGTGTTTACTTTCTCATGATCGCTGCCTCTGATAAAAGAACAATGTGCAGTGCTGATGAGTCACTTTTGCACTTGAAGCGGAGAAGAGCACGGCGCTGAACATACGCTCAGTTATGAGTGGTTCTACTGTATTATCTTAGACAACATCATAAAAAATAATAAAAAGATTTACAAATTTAAATATTTATAAGAAAATTATGTTTAACAACTATTGGTCACATTTAAAGGTTACACTATACACAGAGCACACAATATCACAATAGAACAGATATATGATTATTTACATTACCTGAAATATAACAAAATATAAATAAAAGAACTATCAACAAAGTAAACACACGGCATTGCAAAGTGTAAAACAAATATTTACAAATAAAAATACATTTATAAATTTAACTGAAATTACAAGAACAAAACTGAACTTACCCTTTGCCACTTAACATATTTAATGTTGCTGGGAAAGCTTTGTCGTTGAAAGTGTACAGAATCAAGTTGTTGCAGCTGGCATAAGGCAAGTTTTTAAGTATATTATTTGCAATAGAATCCCGACAATCTTCTTTTAGCTCCCACCAAAACAGCTGATCATCCGTTTCACTTTTCCTTAACCGCATTGTGATGTTGCGAAATGGATTTACATCTGTATATGACCTTTCCGAATCATCTGTAATAAGATAGAATTAATATCAGTACAGATTATATAAGTATTATGCTTCATTTGTTGCATAATAATTTGTTAATATTTAGTCTACGATCTACCGCTAATGTACCAATTATCTGTTATGTGAATTATCAGTGGGGTGCAGAGAAAATAACAATTTCTTTTTCAAAGTACTATTTTTGATGAAATAGTGAGTCAGGTTCAGTAGATGGGAGATGACATAGCTGTGCTCGAGGCATGCTAGTGCTTAGCATAAAATGTAGAAGATGTTACAAACTCACATACACATCTCTTAGTGCACTGTATTACATATACTGTTTCAGAAAAAAAGCAAGCAAATGATTATTTTTGAAAAAAGACTAAAACATTTTAGTTTTTTAATTATACAATTAAGACATTTTGTAGCATTTTTTACAATAAATTCTGTATGTTTGATTTTTTAATTTTAAAATTAATAACAATTACTGCAGTTTTTTTTGTTTATTCAAAATGTTTTGTATTTGTATAATTAGCTGAGTTTTACTGTTTACATTGTCTTTTTAGCCTATTTGTGGATTATCCACTGTATTATTCACAGTGTCTGGGCTTCCAAAGTTTGTGTATAATTAGGAATATATATATATATAAATATTTTGAAGGAAGAACGCAAAATCTTGAGGAAGATCCTTGGCCCGAGATTAATAGAAGATGGATACATGTTACACTCCCGGAAGACCACAGAGAAGATATCGAACCTGGCAGCAGATATCAGAAGAAGGAGGCTTCGGTTCTATTGACACATCAGTAGAAGTATATACAAGGAGTCAAATCAACGTCGTGGATAGCACAAGTCAGAATAGACCTACATGATGCAGAAATAGACTCAAGAGATGTTGAAGACAGGAACGTATACAGGAGAAAGATGCTCGGTTGGAAGGTCCCAGAGAATGAAATCCCAAAGAGAGCAGGGGTAAAATGGACGGAGGAGCAGAAGAGGATCCATGGGGACAGGATGAGGGAGGTGTGGAGGATTAGAAGGAACAAGACATGAGTCGGAGTGCTTTGCGTGATCCAACAGGGTCTATACGCAAATAATAATAATATATATAAACTTAAAACATGCAAATTCTTTTTACATGTTATTTATAAACCATAGTAACATTACAAAAAATTTAAACATTTTATTATAACTTATTTTAATCCTACTGCACAATGTCATTAAGACTTTCTTGCCAAATTAAGTGTACAGTAAAACTATAACAACTTAATTGACAGTACATCTACGAAATAATGCTCTGTGACCACTAGAGTGAAACTTAGAATAATTTTGTTTTAAAATGTTGGCACTCAGCTAAGCAACATTTACACTGAAATATTGAGGGTTTAATGAGCACGATGTTTTGACCAATCACAGAAAAGAAAAATTAAGTGTGGAAATTAAGAAACAAAGAAAAGGCAGTCTTTTACAGGAACTCCTTATGTGCACACAAAAGCTGTTTTAAAGAACAGATTTCATCATAATAATTAATTTTGTCAAATTTTGTACAATTGAGATTTTTAAATGTGTAAACTTTAAAGTTTTAGTAAAATAATCGTGAAATGTTTATATAAAAGAATTTTCAGTGTTCTAAAGAAACTCCACATTGTACACTTATAAGTCGTTACAAGTACTGATGTTAAAATTTATTCAATACGACAGACCTGCACACGATACAAAACACAACTGGTGGTAATGCTAGTGATCACTAACGCTGTGCAGATGAAGGTAATTTTGTTGTGCAATAATAATAATAATAATAATGTCTCATATGCAAGAATATGTTAGTTCATTGCTCTACATCTATAATAGTTAACGTAAAGTAATACCACTGTTACAACACTGTAGCAGTAGTGCAATTAAGGGCATCAATAATCAAATCATATGTATACCAAATCACCAATTTACAAACTTTCTAAAAACATCTACTCCATTACCTGTTATCATAAGCTGGGATATTGGAATAGGCCCCTTTGTTGACACTTTAAGAAACTTTGGTAAGATGTTTGGAATAATCATAGGTTCAGATGTGTTTGTATTGTTCAGCATTTCTACAAGTTTTCTCCTTTCAGGGTTATCTGCAGTCAGTGTCACTTCTTGACTGTCTGTTACGATGCCAGGCTGTTCTACACTGTCAGAGTGTCTCGAAACTGTCCACGCTAACTTCACTGTGATCGGATTCACTGAAACAAAACAACGATAACTGAAATTATACTTGTTTAGTCCAGCTAAATTAATGCATGAATTTATGACCGTATCATGTCAGGGGTTCAACAAACTTACAAAAATCACCTACAACAAATGCAATAGAGTCTCGATTAATCGTCATTTTCAGGACCGTTGGTGTGACGATGACAGAATAAATGGATAACAGAAATACAAAATGTACTTTTGGTGAATGATAAAAATAACATACTATACTCTCTTTATAGCACAGAATGCTTTATTATTATTTTGGCAAATGTAGTAAAACTCCTACATTTTCTATTTAACTCTAATTATGTACAGTGATTGGGGTATCACTGTAGTTTACTGCAATAAGTACAGGCTTATGGTCAACCTGGACAAGGGTCTAATTCATGGAATGAAAAATTACCCCATAACAGTTTAGGTTTCATATAAAAAGCTGAACACATTATAAGAGTGTTTATATTTTGTTAAATTATTTCTAAGCAGATGTGTAAATATAGAGATAACATTGTGCTATGCTACAGAAATAAATATTGTGCTGAGTTAACACAAACAAGCCTTTGATTGATGGATGTTTTTTTTTGTAGTGCAATAACTTGCACAATATTTCTTAGTTATCTGTTCTCAGAATGCCCACTCCTATTTCCTAAAAATATACAGTTCTGATTTGTCCTGTGTGTAAATATGTGACATAATTACATTTGTATTAATTTAATTAAAAAAAAGTGTGACTTTATCCTATTCTGTGAATTTTCTTCATTCTTCATCTTTTACATATTAATAATGAATATTAATTTTTTTCTAAAACAAATTAAAATGTTTTCCATAAGTCTCTATTTTAAACGCTGACTTGCACAGCAGTATACTCAGATAACAATCTTAGTTCTGGAATGAATTAAGACCGTTAACCGGGGTACCACTTAGAGGTGGGCGTTTCTGCTATTTTTACAAAACGTCAACAAACTGTTTGTTGAGAAAAAAGCTGCTTTTTAAAACAGTTGGAAAAAAACAGGTTTAGAAAACTGAAACTCAAAGTTGTATTAGCAGCTAAAACATAAAACACATATGTTCAGTTTTCTAAGATTACTTTTTGATTCCCATTACCACCATGTCCTTAAATTGTTTTTGGGTATAAAGCATTTAGATAGGATAAAAATAATCCTTATAAGTGTAGTAATAATTAAATTACATTCTCAAAATGTAATAATTATGTATGCCATTTTATATTTACAAAATGCAATGAATTTCTAATAGAAGCATTCTTTTTTTTACTTAAAAATTAAATAGTCCTTTGCATATTTACCAAAATGCAAACAATTTAGAATATTTTTAGTTGATTAAAAAATATTGATGATTGATAATAAATATAAAAATCATGTTTAAATAAAATTAGGCTCTGTATCTACAAAATGTGAGAGGTTGTTACTACAACTCGCAACAAAATAGAGATAAACTGTTGACGTTGACCAAACAGTTCTTACGTCACTACAAGCCACAAGCAACTTTGGAATAAAGGGAAAAAGCATAAAAGCAGGTTGAAGAAAAGCAGTTAGCAGGAAAACAGTAGAAAAACAGTTTTAGCGCTTGCAGCAACGTTCAAATAGAACAGTCCGTTCCTTGTTTAACAAATCATAAACCAGTCCAAATCAAACTGCTTGTTTCCGTTTCAAAAAACAGTTTGTTTGTCATGTATAGAAAAGCAGTTTTTTTAACAGTTTGGTGTTTTCTGCCCCACCACTAGTACCACTGTATTATACAAATTTTACATACATAGGTCTTTAATACAGTAAATTATCTTTACTTAACCTTTTTGCATATATTCACTTAACATATGCACGATTACGTGCTTACCACTTAAGAGTATTCAAGTGACAGTTACCATAATCAACTTAAATGCTAAATGCTATCATTTAGCTATCATTTAGTAAATAATGTTAGTGTTTATCTTTTACAGAAGGGTGAAGATGAACATTTACACATTTATTCGGAATTTACTGACACTATCTGAAGTGTTTCTACCTTATTCTACTAGATGACAGGATCATTTACTTTCGATTATCAATGTTTGCTTAGTGTCCAGTTGCAGTGTTTTTTTTGTACTTTTATTATTGATTACAAATTATTTACTATGGAAGTCTGTTTAAAAATATCACAAAACATAATTACCCAGACAGTTAACAGAAACTGATGGTTAAAACAGTGACGGTTAATCGAGACTCTACTGAACTGTATTTGTAAGAACTACATCATGGCATCATCAATTGTCTAACGTATAATGGTGAAACAGCTGTCTCTATTAGTTTTATTTCCTTTGCACATGTACTTACACTTAATATCAAGCATTCATAAGACTTCAATCTAAATATGCCTGTTTCCCCATATCACCATACACTTGCAACAATAAATTTTTAGATAACAGCTAACTATGAAAAAGTATACAGCACTTTTATCATTTTTGCATTCTTTATTTGGAACAGGCAAAGAGTTCACTCACATATCGTAATAAGGTAACATTTCTAAAGTAAAGGAATAAATATCTCATACCAGACTCAGCTTCTTTCTTCATGTTATTCTCATCAGGAGGAGAGATAGTCCACAGAGACGTAGAGTGAGCTGACAACTGGACTACTCCAATATCTTCGTAGCCATAGTTAGAGAGGAAAGTTTGTGCTATGCGCGATCGTTTGTACACCTGACTCATTACACCCCATTGTTTTTCATCAAATCTGAAATTTACAGGGAAATTTTCTTAAGAAAACATATTTCGATTATTTTGTATTTGTAAAAAAAGGGAAGTAATACAAATATTAGTAATAACAAAGAATAAAATCTGTTTTGGCATCTAAGACAAGGCCTTTGTATAATTTGTTATCTTCACAATATGAAAAGTCATTAATACATTAAAATATCAATAAAAACTAAAAACTAGATTCTAATTTAGTTAAAAGTATAAGAGTTTAAAATCTATTTGAATACAAAATTTAAATTATAAAGATACTATAAGTTGAATATTGTTTAAGAAATACACACACACACACACACACACACACACTGTATATTTATAAAAAAAATATTGAATAAAGTATTGAATTATTACAAAAACATGAAAAATTTGAATCAAAAAATATAAATTGACAACATTTCACATTTTTCCACGTCCAGTAGTCGTATCAGAAGTTAATGAACAAAATGAATTGATCATTACATTACTCACTTAAAGATTGAGTTGTTTTGAGCTGACATAGAATAGACGGGTTGATAAGCACCAATACGAACATTTACTGTAACATCATAAGGCAGGTTAGGCCTTCCTACTGTGTTACCCAGAGCGAATAACACTAGAGGGAACCAAATAACAGCGATTATAGCGACTAAACATCCACCTCCGACTAAGTATTTAGAGATAGATGACTTCTTTTCACCTCTTGGTTGTGGGTATTCTGTTTCTGCTCTACGCTGACACTGTAAATGTAAAAAAATCATTAATTTTATTATTTATAACATTACAATAATAACACATTATTAATATTGTTTAATAACTTTAAAATTTAACTGACTGCATTAAAACCATTCCTTATAACTTATTTTCAAACAATCACGAAGAACTCTTATGTGACAAATCAGATTCTATTTTACAGTTCTCCAGATGCAATCATCTGTTTGCAAAGACTGAAAATACTGAGCACAAAATTTGTTTTATGTGTACTAAATGTTTTTAGGATGGATAATACAACTGTAAGTATTACCTTCAATACTGGTATGATTTTACAGAAACGTTTAAACCATTCGTTCTGTTTCTTAATTATCATTTTAAAGTTAGATTGCTGGAATAAAACTGCCTTATATATTGACTGGGGTTAATTGACAGTGACTGAACACATTTTGGGATTAACTGTGATCCCAAACATTTTTTGTTTACCATCTGTTAACATTTATTTTTTTCATGTAGATCTTGTATTTGAACAACAGACTCACATTAATAAAATTATTTTTTATAAAAGTACCTTTAATTGAAAAATATGAGCAAATATATCCTCCATTTTTAGCCAGTCAGAAAGAGTCATTGATGTATCAGTCCAAATCCAGTCCATTAAAGCGCGGAAGCTCAAAGACAAATGGTACGCTCATGAACCTGAAAACAATTACATTGAAATGATAGTTGAGATTGTTAACTACTTTTTGGTCTGCTATATAAATTTTGCAAAAATAAATGTTTTCAATAGTATGTGTACAACAAAAACTCATTAATTTCTGTCATCCACCGACTATCACGATAAATTTTACGTTATAAACAGTAAAAAAAAAATCTATCCTCAAACTTATAATTATTGCATATTGGATTATTACTCTTTTAAGACATCAATGTTAGAAAATTGTCTTCCTTTCACTTACTATGCACCCACCTGTGTTACGGGTAGTTTGTATGCAGTTTGTGTTGCTTTTTATTTTCTTTATTATGAATTTTTAAAATATGTGCTACAATGGAAAACCCCATAAACTGTGGCCGCCTCGGTGGCCTAGCCTAGTTGATAGCGTACTGGGCTTTCACCCCAAGCACCCGGGTTTGATTCCCGGCCAGGGCTTGGCATTTTCATATGCTATAAATCATCCCATTGTCTGCATTAGCCCAAGTGTGCACAATAGTCGGACGTTAAACAAAAAAAAAAAAACAAAACCATAAACTATGACATACAATCAGTACTTAGGTTTTTGTCGGCAAAAAATCTAACAACTTTGTGAAGTGTATGGAAATGATGTAATGAATTAATTGTGGAGTGACACAGTGGTGCTTCATGTTTAGAAAAGGCTGCATTCATGATAAGTACAAAAAATCAAAGGAAGATTTGCAAAAAAGGTCACTTCACAATGACGAAGTCCTTGCTCGAAATTTTTCATTTGAATTAAGTTTGTTGTATGAGGTTGTAAAGCAAAGCCTATCATATATTATGTGGTACGAACAGAAAATTATTCATACTACAACAAAAAAACATTACACGACAGCATCACTGAAATATCCTCTAGCCTATGATTTCTTGATACACTATGGACGAAACTTGGATAAGTCTTTTTAATGGAGGTACGCACATTCTCCCACGAAACACAGAGAAATGTTTGAAATCATTGTTAGTGATAAAAATAATTACAAGTGTTTCTTGGGAGAAGGCAGGTAAAATATGATAAATTTTCTCAAATACAGTTTGACAAGTTTCATAATTAAAAATATGTTGAAAATGATATACCAAAAGTATATCAGCAGACTTGTAGGCTACCATTATGGTTAAGAAAACACTGGAATGTAACTAATGAAGTTATATGTTACTTACACTTTAAATAAAATCATATTGATGTAATTGTAACTCTTGCACAAAAAGTTTCCAAGGATACGCGTAGGATAGCCGCTTCGTATCTGATAAGCTGATAACAACAGATAAAAACACTTCACCATGTACCACATCTGTGGAGGAAGAGCAGCATTGAACTGTCTGTAAATCAAGCAACAACATGATTTTATTTAAGTACATTACATAAGTATTCCCCTTAAAGCTATTAGACTAGTTCATAAATTTCTTTGAATTCAGTATCTCAGACATCCTTTACAATCTAAAAATATAATAAAATCATTTAAAAATCAAAATGTTTAAATTATTATACTGTATTTTTTAAATCATTTTAATCTTGACTTTTTGTATAATTTTAAATACATAACAGAACATTTTTTTGCTAATGAGAAATATTTAAAGTTAAGTCAGTAGTGATTATGCCTTTCAGTATTTTTATGATACAATAGATTTGTCTAAAGGCTGGTTCACATTCGAATCAACTGCTTACTACAGATGAGTTGTGTATGCTGTGGAACATACTTATTGGAGTCATTTTTCTTCCACAGGCAGTTGTTGTGTTGTGATTGCTGTGTATTTTCAGTTTTTTTTTACATAATTTGTAGGCTTTTTCATATTAAAAGATGAACTGGTCGATTAACTTGGTTACAAGTACAGTAGTACTCTGTTGATGAGGCAAAGGACAAAAGAAGGCAAAAGGTTTGCTAGATATTTCTGAAGAGAGAAGAGTTTCACCATTTAATTGGTAACTTAAAACAAGATCTCATGAGATTCTTTGACTACTTTTGCAAGAATCTGAACTTGTTTAACTATATTTTGGAAAATGTAAAATTTGGGAACTTTCCAAATTTGTCACTGAACATCCCTGGAATGTTATTGTTTAATTTCATGGTTCGAAAACACTCTCTTCCTTGAATTATAAGAATTATTTTTCCCTGTCCATGATTATTAACAAATGAATTACATGAAGTTGTGCCTTGTACAGACAAAAATCCGAGCTGATTGTGATCGAGTCACAAATCTGAACTAAATGCACATAATCGCACAACTATTTTGGTTCCAGTTCAACTTTTACATTCCCAAAGTCCAGAAAATTTGTGTGCAACTACAGACTATCACAAGTCACTTGTAAGCCAGTTCCAATGTGAGATCAACGCAACAATGAAAAGTACAGAAATGTTTGATGTGTTTCTAATGCACTTAATTAATATTATTAAAATGTTCCATTTTGTAAAAATTAATTTAAAAAGAAATTAATTACAAGGGTTTAAATAATTAGTGAAATTAATTAACAAGGAAGTAATTCATTTTAGGAGGAAAAAATAGTCTTATAAAAGTTTTCTAACTCCTTACCTTTCAGTTACAGCAGGTAACACAAAGAACATCCACGCATGAACTCCTATCACCAGAACGTACTGGAATACAATTTTCCCCAGAATAAACTTACGAAGGTACAACGTACGGTCGACAATTATCAAACCAAACTGGAGTATCAACATGACTAGGAATGCAACAGGTACTTTGTTTTCTCCAAAATACTCGTACACTCCTCCATCTCCTTGTTGAGACTAAAAACGGACAATTGTCAAAATGAGTTCTTTAATTTTAAATAAAGAATGCATTTCTTAAATCCAAATAGTACAGGCTTTTATAAAAATTAAGGACAAATATAAATAAATAATAA
This sequence comes from Callitettix versicolor, assembly GCA_022606455.1. NCBI lineage: Eukaryota > Metazoa > Arthropoda > Insecta > Hemiptera > Cercopidae > Callitettix > Callitettix versicolor. Next base: position 105,716,627 of record CM040189.1, on the reverse strand, counting down.
ATGAGTATAGCCTTAAATAAATGGACCCAACTAGGTAATCGAATTTCCTTAATTTTACCTAACACAACCCAATGTTTTTCGACTTTACAAAGCTTTACTTTAACACAATCAAATCAAGTATTCTATAAATCTCAATTTATCTAAAAAAGCTATTTTGTAAAACAAATTAAGTTGTTAAAAGCTTTCACAGGCTAAACATTATAAAATTATTAATACTCAAAGTTAAATTTGTAAATGATTAAATTTTTTAAATTACTTTCATCAATTTTATTAATACCAAGGACTATTAATTAAACAGGTAAGAAATATATATATTTGACACAAATATATAAATTTGTCAGATCTTTGAATTTTTGTATACATATTTGATGACCACAAACAAAAAGATTTTAATATTACTCTCATTTCGATAAGATTTTATGGCTTTTGTAGCAGTAAATGACACAATACCAGTGAAAGCGGCAATAAGAAAGACAACTGAACGAACACACACACACACTGTTAAAAACATTTTAATAAATAATTTCACTTTTACAAACATGTGCCGTTAGATGAAAATGTAAGTAATTTTAAAGTTTATTTACCCCAAATGAAGAAAACCCAAAAATTACAACAAGGAAGTTAAAGAAGTCGCAGAAGAACATGTATGCGTAGACGTCAGCAGTCACTCGCACGCTCGGTTCTAGGAGGCTCTTGAAGAAACCTTTGGCTGGACTGAGGTATTTGTTGGCTCTAAATTACATTTCATACAAATATGAATCATAAAATAATTATAAAAATAAGACGATGTAATTCTGAACCAATTCAACTGATTTACATTAGTTATTTTAGCTACAGTATTCAATTTAAACATCAACCTATTCATATTGTTGTAGATAATTTCAATGTTTAAAAAAATCACTATTCTTACATGAATATAATGTAGGCAGATAAGTTTTGCTTTGTCCATTACAATGATAAGAAAATCAACTATTACTTTACATTTTAAATTCAAGTAATAATTTCATAATACAACAAAAATAAAAATTAATCCAATCATTTTCCAATTTAACAAAAAACAGACTAAACTTACGTCAGTGGTATAATGGATGGGAAATATTCACATGTATCGACAAACTCATCGGTAACAATTCGAAGATTTGCTGCATCTCCAGCTTCCCAAAGTTCAATATTCTTTTCATAAGGAATAACTTCCTCCGAAGAACGGTTGGCAACTCCACTAAGCTTTGGATCGATTTGATTAACCCCAGCTTGCATACTCCTTGCTATGTCCTGCGTGGTATTCCACAAACCTAGAGATTTCAACATGGACCTAAGGAAAAATAAAAATTATTTCAAATTCTGTTAACATTTTTAAGAACTTCTTCAAAAAACTTTATTTGTAAAAAAAAGAAATAGTTGCGTTTAAAAAAATCAGGTTCAAAAGCCATTAACATACAGCAAGATTTAAAAATCATCACATTTTACTCATTATATTTGGGTGAAGTTTTGATTACAATATTTTTGCATAACTCAAATCTTAAATAAAACTACTAATGTTTTAGAAATAAAAAAAAACATTAGGTATTGTTTTATTTAATGTTATAGGTCTTGAAGCAGATTTTTTTAAAAGTGTTTCCTGGGTACTTAAGTGTTACTAATACTCTTTTTAAAAACTGACTTGAAACTTAAAAGTTTGTGCTTTGTTTTAGCACAAATTATTTAAAATATTGTGAAAAGATACATACATAGTATAAACAACTTGTAGCACTGACCTGTGAAAGAAAACTATAAGCAGCAACAGAAGATCATATGTAGCATACATGGGTTTCCTTTCAATACCAATGATTCTTGGAGGGAAGAAGGGCCTGTTGTCAGGCACAGCTTGCTGGTTCCAAGGCAGAAGTTCAAATTGGAACATACACTTTACTACCACAATCACCTGTAATTATATAAGAGTATTGAATTACAAATGTTATGTAACAGTGGTAGATGTTATAATGGTAAACGTATGTTATGTAGGATGTGTTTATGTAATTTTTAGGGCATAAAAGGCAATTTAACGTTGTACAGAGGGCTTGTATCGATATTAGAAAGTAAAAAAAAAATGGATAAAAGTTCTAACAAGACATAAAATGAGAGTTTAAGTGATGAAGGCAATTGCAACGCAGTCTCTACAGACTGAATTTTTCGTCCTTACATTTTTTCAATTAATAAGGCACACATAAATATCTAACATTTTCTACTTTTACAAAACATGTTAATTTAATTTATAATATAACATTCATTTTTTTTTTACTTTTAATAAATTATAAAGGAATTTCCAAACAAGCTTTTAGTCTTAGAGGCTCTAAATATTTTAAAAATTTACACTGAATATATTAAAAAAATTATGTTTATTCAACTTGTTCCAAAACTTCGAAAATATTTCTTAAGAAATATTGTATTTTTTTTTTTCAAAAACATGCCTTACATATTGCAAAGGACACAAAAATATTAATGATCCTATTATATTATTTAGTGTATAATAGCAATAACATAGCGTTTTGGTAAAAACAAGAAACTTGAAAAAATAAAAGTATTTTAATTGTATTTATTTAACTGGGATATATTGTATGTAATTTGTAGCTTAAAAAATAATTTAAATTTTGTTTAAAGAAATGTAAATAAAAAAAACTGAGAATAACAACTCTACCTCTGTATAAGCGATTATGGTAACCCAAAACGTCTTTGACGGCCTTGGAACTGTTAGTGTTCCCCATGTGAACACCATAAGAGGGAGGGGTAGCGATAAAAGTGTCGCTGATTTCACTTGATGCAGGAACACCATAAAGTAACACACGATCTCTGAATGCGATATAATAGCAAACCACAAAGCCAGCACCAGTCGAACAATAGGAGGTTGTTCCGCTGCACTGAGTTCTCTTTCATCTTCCATCTCTTCTATTCGCAAAGGACTAAACAATAAATTACAAACAAATTTTAATAAAGGTTTTTACCTATTAAGCACATCATTACATAAAAGCAAGCTATTAATCTCATAAAAAAAAACAAATTAGGAAAACATATTACAATAAGAATTTTTTAAAAAACATGTCATCATTAGTTCAAATATGTTACAAAATAAAAATAAAAATAACAATTCAAATGTATCAAATCTGGTTTGTTTAAATTCATAAAATTAAACAACTGATTTTCTAACAAATATTACAACTATAGCATATCAAACAGGCAACAAGAAAATAATATTTCCAAAAGTTTATACAAATAGAAATTTGTTAACTTTATAAAATTAGAATACATTACAACATGTAAACTTATTATCATAAGCAATGACAGCTTTAAAATAATCACCCTAATTTTTTAGCACTGACTTCTATTGGCAATTTAAAACTGCTTAAGGCCTTCTAATTATTTTACAAACACTGTATTCCTTCATAAATCCAAAAATATATTACATTAAAAACCAATGTGTGTCCGTTTCTTGGAACAGGTTTTAAATTAGCTTAATGTTATATAAAACTGAGTACAAGAGTACAGTAGTAGAATCCCTGGTAACCATTTTTTTGTACACACTTGGGCTAATGCAGACGATGGGATGATTTATAGCGTATGAAAATGCCAAGCCCTGGCCGGGAATCGAACCCGGGTCTTCGGGGTGAAAGCCCAGTACGCTATCTATCAACTAGGCCACCGAGGCGGCTTCCCTGGTAACCAACTACTTTAGATGAATGACTAAGTGCTGTGCACCTGTTACTCCGAACACAAAAGTGATTAATGAGCAGCAATTACACTTTTCTTATCAGAAGCATAGAAGTTCGGCAGTTCCATTCTGATCAGAAGTCAACACAGTGCAGTGTATAATTAAGTAATAAATAAAAACACATTACTGACTTTTTTTATAAATCTGCCATCATTTCCCTTCACTGCACCTACACAAACCTGTACAGCTGGCATCCAACAAACTGTTTTTGTTTACCTTACCTTACTGTTTCATAATTTACTTTTATCGATAAAAACTTAACAATACTGTACCATTATTGAACAGTATTGATTTTTTTTTCAATTCTGTACTTTTAAAAAATATGAGTGGGTCAACACAGTACGCTTATCCACCCCCTTGCTGAAGCTAATATGTGACTTATGCCACAACCATGCAGCAAACAAATATGTGTCATATTGTACTTAAAGCCCGATACAGTAAAAATTGAAAAAAATCTTCAGATTAACTGTTTCTGTCAGATGACAACTAACATGGAAATCAAAGTCAGGTTAAAACACTTACAATGTGTGTTACATTAGCACACACTGCACTGTGTACAAGTACATGAGTTTTTATAAGTATATACTTTTTTACTGGTCCACTGTACCCATTTTTTTACTCCAATTTTTTTCACAGGCAACAGATTCCGAGGGTTTCTACTGTATAATACCTTAAACTATACCAATGCCAAATTAAAATAATAAATGTATATACAATTATTGAAGCAAGTTATTTTACATGTTCACCAAAATATTCTACAATATATTACAGATGGTGTCATTGTAAAGGTGATGGATTCATCATTATCAAACATACATTGCGGAATATTCTGTTATCATTTTACCGCCTGTTACATCCTGAAATGGAAATTAATCCTTACAGTGTTCTATGTTATTTAATTAAAAACAAAGAAAACCATCAGTGCAAACACATACAGAATAAATCTAAATAGTTTATTAGTAAATTAAAAAAAACATGAAATTGTATAATGCAATTATAAAAAGATGTTTACATCATTCAAATGGACAGCATTAATTTGAATGAAGGAAAATATAAAAAAATAAAAGAATTACTGAAGTTAACCAATTCATCAAATACAAAAAGTGTAATATATAGTGCATAAGAGTAGAAATTGTTTATTTGCCAAACAGAAATTGAATACATAATAAAAACAACTAGAAAAATGATGACCAATTTAGTAAAAACTGTACATGAACGTTGTATACATGTGCAGAAGTATACTGCAGAATGTTCAAGTAAATATCTTAAGTGTGTATAAAATGATGGCTATTAAATTAAAAAAGTTTCTACATCCACAGATTATCTTATTTCACGAACTATATTGTTTTTTTTTGTCAAGAACCCAAATTTTACAAACATTTAATTACTGTAATTCTTTATAAAGGAAATAATGATAAATAAAGCCAAAAACAATTACCACTATTCAAATTAAAAATTACGTCCAACTGGAGGGAAAGTGGACCTGGTAAGTGATTGTTACAAAAAATGTTTTGTCACATTATCAGTACAAATGAAGAACAACAGACAATTACTGACCTCAAGCCACATAAGCTTATTATCAATGAATAGCACAATCAATGCATAACAGTAGATTCTTCCCAATTTGAACAGTAATCATAGTTTTTTCTAACTCATTTCTTTGTTTATTATCGTTTTCATAATTAGTAATTTAAAAGTGACTAAAACATTTCATATGTAATAATAATACAGTTATTGCAGAAGAAGAAAGATAGAAAGGAAGTTAGAGAATGAAGGAGTTTTGGCAAAAGAAGGATAACCAAAGTTATATAACATAGCCGAGCTATTTTGTTACAAGCTGTAAGAAAAACATATAGTTATTTAAAATAAAATAATCTAACAGCCCAGAAACTTTTATTTTATACAGCCCTTATTTTGTTTGCATGCACTTTCTTATATACTTCACACGTAATTACAACACTGACAAAATATTTCAACCAAATCTGCCCCAAAAAAAAACATAATTTCGTTCTTTAATTAATATTGTTTTACACATACGGTATTCAAGGATTTTGTTATTATTTTTTCAATAATTAATTATTTACTTCATTTGTTTCTATGCCATATTTTAATGTTTAATGTGATCATTCATGTTAAACAGCTTCTTTTTTTTAATATCAGACCTTGATTGATGTTTTTATAAAATAAATGTTATTTATTTTTTATAAATTTATTATATGATTGATAGGAGATTGTTCAATATTTTATTTCAAGAAATAACCTTTAACACAGGAGTCAAATATATTGGAGCAGCTAGCTATATTTTTAAAAATGTCAAAATAAGTGTAAACTTTTATTTTCAAGTGCAACTAATATACAAAAACATTATTTTCATCAGTAAATCAGATACTCAAAAGATTCAAATTTAATATTTAAAACAACAAATAGATTATTAAAAAAGCAAACAGTTTGAGTGGCATTGATAAATATAAGAAACCTGAAAATATTATAGCCTAGCCAGGTAGACTGTGCAAATAATAATTTGAACAAGGGACTTTTCATGTAACAGATTAAAAAAATAATTTAAATATTAAGTGTAGTAGCAAAAACATAGTTTAACGAATTGATATATATATATATATATATATATATATATATAATATATATATATATATATATATATATATATATATATATATATCAATATATATATATATATATATATATATATATATATATATATATATATAATATATCACTGTTAGATACACGTAATTATTAAATTTTAATAACAAATTGTTAATAGTAATTGTTAAAAATAAAGTGAAATTTATTTTTACAATGATAATTCTCACTTCTCACTAGCACAAGAAATTAAAAATTTTAAATATTGTTGCCGAGCATTTTAAGGCTCCTTAGAAAAATAAAAAAAAAACAAAATCAATGAACTATTATAAAATATTTGCACAGTCCTGGAACAGAGGTAAAGAAGAGATTAATACAACACCGACAGCAAAAGTTTTGTGACATTAAAAAACAAATTAACTCCACTGTTAAGCAAAAACTGACGAAACACAAGGTATCACCAAGCAGAGAAGACAAGTAGCGACCAAGTTTTACCTGCAATCAGAATCCAGGCCACGTTCAATGCTCGGGGCCAAGATACGTATGATAGGCACTGCTCCGTGTAACCTAGGACAGCCCAACACCTCTAAACTACTCAAACCATGCATTCCCAATCCCAAACCTTATAATACATAAAATGCACAGAAATGTAAGATATTAGTAACAAACAAGCACAAAGGTTACAGGTTAGGTTAGGTTATAGCAAGTTTTAGCCACTAAAACATTTGAGATTTCTTATCCTTTTGAAATTGAGCCCTATGTTTTTCTCTGAGCTTTGTTCAACAGTCACAACAATATTTACACCTTAATGCCGAATACTGTTAGTTGGATATTTATCAAGTGTTTCACTTTCTAATGTCTATTTCAAATACTTCTTTCTCTTCTACTGCTTCTTTCGAATGGGGGGGGATATGTTCATATTTGTATCTTTAATAAATCAAAAAGCAAAGTACAACCTAAATTATCTTTGTACAATCTGCACTACAACTGGAGTTCTGGTGGCACACAACAGAAATCAAGTGATCAAGTGATCAAGTGATCTTACAGAAACACTGAGATGTCTGCTGCTCGAGTTATTCTTCATCATCTTGTTATCAATGAATATCTGTATCAATTCCCCCTGCAGATTTTCAGTACTAAGAATCATACTATATTTGACTTGTACAGAAAATAAATGCCATATAAGGTTGACCTAAAGGGGATGACTCAAGCTTTACAACAATGATCTTTACTATGCTTCCTGCAGAAGTATCATACTCTAATGCTACTTGTATGTATCAAGAAATAAATCAAATTTGTTATATTAATCTTTTGTAATTGCAAATGATATGCGCAAAAAAAAAAATTTAGTTTTTACAACTTTCTGACATTTTATTTATTTTATTTGTAACATTAAATTTACAATACAAAATAAGCTATAAGTATAATTATAACGATTGTTTAAAACTAGTAGTACAGCCATAGCGAACAAAAATATTTGGTACACAATCACATGGATTAAACAAATTACTTAAAGGACCTAAAATAAAATAGATAAATATAAAGGGTACTGAAACCTGAAGGACAAAGCATAATTATTGAACAAAACTACCAGGACACTATGGAAATTTAGTTAGTATATTAATATTGACAGCCACAGAAAAATAATTCACGAAGATCAGTTACAAAAATTAATTAATAAATAATAAATATTGGAAAATATATAGGGTATCAAAATGTTAGCCCAAGTTTGATAAATAAAAACTTACTTCAAAAATTGACTTTGAGTGAAAAACAGAACGACAAATAAAAGGAACAACAAAAAATGTTAGAAAACTTTCTGTGGTATTCATATGTTATGGTTGTTTTATCTTAGTTGTTGTTTTCACCAGTCCAAGAAATGCTAATGACCTGAAAGTACAAAACTGTTTTCTACAGGCTGGGCCAGGCTTTGTAATTTATAGTGACTATTAGCTTACTTTTCATAAAAGTATATTTTACACGTAAAATTTAATGACTTTTAAAAGCGTAACTTAGGCGTAAAAGAGTAGGCTTAAAAGCGTAAAAGAGTAACTTAGGCGATCATTAAATATACATTGTTCGTTATTATTTTACACAGAAACATTAAACAAAAACACAGAAATAGGTTAATTTTATTTTACCAATCACTGATTCATCTTAATGCTTAATGATTATACATGAAATCATAATGAAAATTATTAAATAACCTTAATATTAAAAAAAATAATAATAATAAGCAGTGTTTGTTACACTGTTCTGTCAGTTACCTTCAAATTTGTATTACTTTCGAAATTCATACTAAATCTGTTGAAATTATATCTTCTAAATCTTTTAAAATTTGTACTAAAACTGTTTGGACAGTTTAAAAAAATGTTCTTTGTTTTTTACACTTTATGATTGAATTCTGAATTTTTACACTTTTTCTGTTAAATTCAAATTAATATTTTTAATTAGATACTAAAGTCAAATGTTCTTATTTAATAAAAAAATAACTGTTTTGAACATATGTTTAACCTTAAATTTTGTATCTGTAAAAAAAATGTAAAGGCTGTACAGCTTAAAAAAATAAAACTGAGAGCAATATACTGGTAACATACAGTGTACTGAATTTTGTCCACACATTTAAAAATACACTTTAATATTAATAAATTGATAAGAAAAAACATGTGTAACATGCTTCATAATAAACGAACTCCAAAATTATACTAAAAGCAAGTTATTCACAACAAGGCATTTAATTGCATTAATTTATTCCTGAAATTAATAGTTCAAAGATAGAACATGCACATAAAAAAGTAGATACTGGAGTTAACAGTTAACCCTTTGAGTGCCGAAGCGATTTGGTTAAGTCTTATGCATAAATTGCCAGCCTTTTGCCTTACTTGGGAGAAAACATATTGTAAAAAAGTTATTCAACCTATTTTTATTACATGTTTTATTATTTTGGCAATCATCCAAAGAACCTAATGCATAATAGAAATTACGTAACTTTTTAAAAAGTTTACATGCAAAAAAGGGCATTGGCAATTTTTTTTAACTATAAGCCACCAAATTTTAAATTAATTTCCATGCATAAAATATTTTTTACATTTTTTGTTATATCAAAAAGTATGAAAAACTATGTTAATTATGTTAACATGTTTTAGTACCTTATCTGTATAAACAGACAGGAGTAGACAATTTGACAACAGCTGCTGTCATACATTATAGATGATAGTTATGCTTGACAAGAAAAAACAATATCAAAACTGACACCAATTGATAGTTCAAAACATTGGTCTTTCGGTTAGCAAAGTGGTCGGCAAACCGCAGCTCTTTGACTCCTTGGCTGCGGCTCTTCCACAAAATCTTAAATTCAGGCATGGAATGTTATTTATTAACTTGCCTTGTAAAAGATGAGTAAACTTTTTGAAACGCAAATTTACAGAAATTTTTTTCGATATCTTCTTCTTCTTCCAATGGCTTCTTTTGGTTCACACCATTTTGGATCTTGCCTCCCAATACAATCCAGGAAAGTCCCTTCGTCCCTGATTTTTTTTCGATATTAGAAGAAGTAATTTCATTCGAAAAAAAATGCTACTTTTTGCCGAAGATTTTGAAAGAGAAACTCTAATACACTTCCATGCCTATTGAAATATTGTCGAGAAAATAAGTCCAATATTGACATTTGCTATTCAGAACAATACTGTTAAATATGAAGGAAGCTTTTCTCATCAGGTTCTAAGACTTTAAAAACAGCAACGCGATGTTAGTCTTTATTAAAAATACCTCGGAACGCCACGGTAACAGAAATAAAGTTTTCGCCCTTTAATATTAATATTGGTGACTTTGAAATGTAGTTGCTGGATTTAAAAAATAAAGAATTGTGGAGCTCAAAATTCGAGCATCTTTATACCGATTTAGAGACAACAACATACATGACACCCTTACTTTCTAAGGAAATGCAAGGCCATTGTTTACATTAGAGGAGTATTTGAAGTTTTTTTAAGGAAACCTTTTATATTATTTAACTTGTTATATTTTTGAATAAATATTACCTTTATATAAGTATGGTACCAAGTTTTATTTAATGTACTGTTAGTTAAACTAATACATATTTAGCAAAGGCAAGCTCGAGAGTGTACTTTTAATTCTAATTATTTCTATAAAAATGTATCTACTAAAGCAAAGCTTAAGTTTTAAAAAATTCTTTGAATAAACTTCGATTTTCTATTTTTTATATTTGGCTCTTTTGGATGACAAGTTGCCGACCACTGGTTTAGCACAATACATATTAAATAAAATATAACCGATATGACACCAGCATTTTATGCAGTTTTAGTAACATCGCAACAACGATGCTGCAGCTGTCAAGAGCACTCAAAGGGTTAACAAATAGTACAAAATTTAACCAATAAAACACAAAAAATATTAAATAATGTAAAAAAAACAACACAATGAATAAAAGCAGGCATCAGAGAATCAAAAGTTAATGTGGTAGGAAGTAGTAGAGTTGATGTAGAAAGTGCTAGTCAGAAATAATTAAAGCGAACACTGGCTGAATTTTACGAACCTTGGCTTTTCTTTATTGTAATCTGTACTATCAGTCGTATGTGAATCTATTTGGTCATCGGGTGACTCTAAACTGAAATGTCATTTTCATCATTTGTTTGTATACCTGTACACCACACTTAGTAATGTTTGATTTAAGAAAACTCATTAAAAATATTAACCGATATAATTAGTTCATTAATTTTCTAAGTTTCTGAAAATGATATTTTTCTAATTATCACACCACTAAAAAAAAGTTTAAGTTCAAATGTTTATTTCCTTGAAAAATTTTTTTGGACATAAAAACTACAGCAAAACAAAAAAAAAATTGCAAGGGTGTTTCAGGACCTGACGGTTACTTTAAGAGTACTGGATTAAAATAAATAATAAAACAATAGAAATACAAACAAGACGTGAACTCATTGAATTGCTAATAATTTTAGACAAGTTACCTGACCGTGTCAGGTTGATAGTAGCCATTGTTGATACAACATGGAAAGATAACCACAGCACCAAATGTTATTGCAATTACATGTTCCATTAATTCACAATACATTTTTCCTTTTTTTTTTAAAAAGTCCTTTATGCTACTGTTTTTGTCAAGCATTGCCTTGTAAGCATGTAAGGAACAAAATTTCTGCAACTAATATTTAAAATTCTCTGCTCTAAATGTATTTGTCACTTGGTAACTGTTTGCTATTTAACAGTTACAAGCAATTTTTTCCGTCTTCATATATGTTGTTTATTTTTGCTTGCTAACAACAGATTGGCATGTTTAAAGATTCAGATCAATGAGATAGCAAAAATGAAATGAAAACTATTACACAATATATTTCCATGCACACAAATTGCTTCTTGTTAGGAAGCAAAAATGATATGAAAACTATTACACAATGTATTTCCATGCACACAAATTGCTTCTTGTTAGGAAGCAAAAATGAAATGAAAACTATTACACAATGTATTTCCATGCACACAAATTGCTTCTTGTTAGGAAGCAAAAATGAAATGAAAACTATTACACATGTATTTCCATGCACACAAATTGCTTCTTGTTAGGAAACAAAAAAATGAAATGAAAACTATTACACAATGTATTTCCATGCACACAAATTGCTTCTTGTTAGGAAGCAAAAATGAAATGAAAACTATTACACAATGTATTTCCATGCACACAAATTGCTTCTTGTTAGGAAGCAAAAATGAAATGAAAACTATTACATAATGTATTTCCATGCACACAAATTGCTTCTTGTTAGGAAGCAAAAATGAAATGAAAACTATTACATAATGTATTTCCATGCACACCATGTTAGCTTAATTAGACTAGCATAATCTAACCAAATTAACACGGTACGAATTGAAATAACACAAATGTTTCACCTTTTCTTGTTTTTCTCTTTTTAAATACGACATGACAATCTGTTGTTGACAAACAAAAATAAACAACATATCTCAATATGGACAATTTCCTTATGACTGTTAAATACTAAACTATATATCACTCAAACTCCAATGGAAACATTTCCACTTTCCTTCAAAGAAACAAATTATTCCTTAAAATCAGTCATTAATATACTTTAAAAATCACAAGTAAGCACTAAAGAACAAATCTGTACTAAGCAATACAAGTTTAATCCTTCGAGGTTGATGACAAACTTTCACAAAGTCGTAATAAGGAAGTACATATTATGGGCTGTTCAATGAGTTCCATTAACTTTACACCCCTTTTACGTACAGTAGACCCTCGATTGACAGACCTATATGGGGGAGGTACTCCTTTTCGGACATGATGAATTTCTGATAATGAAGGTTTTTTTTTTCAAAAACACAGCAAAGGGTAAAATGAAAAATTAACTTCGTTTAACAAACAAGAATAACAAACAGGATCAGCAAACAATGAAACAGGCCTAATCTTTGAAGTACAAACTGAAAAAATCATTTTTTTTTTTGTATTTATGGATCTACTTTGCATAAATATTAGTACACACATCTCGGATAAAAAAGGTTGTGAATTTTGAGTTGTTACTATATTGTAATTTTTATCAAAATATAAATATAATGCCAGAATACTGTGCGTGAAAGGAGTATTGTACAGTACTATGTATTATGTGTTACTTTTAACGTGACACTTACGTCTTCTGTAAGCTTTTTCAGTTATTTATCAAGTAAAATAACAAAACATTATATGAACATATTCAAATGTTGAAATTCTTTTTATATTCTTCTTCTTTTCTGCTAGGATTATTGTCTCTATGTTCAGTATAATAATCTGCCTTCCCTAGCTTCGTCAATTCTTCTTTCGTTGACGTGTTTCGAAGAACCTCCATCTTCAAAAACTATTTCTATACTCAGTATTCAAATGTCTATACAATATTTAAATGTAGGCCTATTTGAGTGTATAATAAACAGACAGTATTGATTTAGACTTGTTGCTTATATGTAAGATTTGTTTAAGAAAGAACAGAGTTGTTTCAGCTTTAATACCACTACAATTAGTTATGGGTATTTATTACATGCAATATATAACAAGGATGAAGTGGCAGAAATAATTTATTTATGGAAAAATCTTACTTTATTATTTAGGTAATAAAATTATTAAACCTTATTACAATTTACTGTACAATTGTAAACTCGGAAACAAAACATGCAGTGTATAAGAATACCTATGTGAACACTGCACTGCAATCTGTCAGCGTGCATTTCCCAGAACCTATGCAAATGGAATGTTATGTTTCCAATGAATATGACGCCTACTTCACAAGTCATCCAATCAAAGAGCACTGTTTACTTATTGTTGATTAGGGCCTGTGTAACAAATAACCTCATATGTTCATAAAAATCATGTTTTGTCATTAAATGTCACATATAGTCCCTAAGCTGGCAATTTTAAGCACATGAACCTTTTACTCAACTCATAAAGTTCACCTCATAACTGCATCACATCTTTCAATACCTTTTTTTTTTTTTTTTTTTTTGTTTAACGTCCAACTATTGTGCACACTTGGGCTAATGCAGACGATGGGATGATATATAGCGTATGAAAATGCCAAGCCCTTGCCAGGAATCGAACCCGGGTCCTCGGTGTGAAAGCCTAGTACGCTATCCACTAGGCCACCGAGGCGGCTCACCTCATAAAGGCTACTGCGGTTTCGACTCTATCGTTTAATCTTCAGGCCATTATACAAAATGTTAAATCCCTCTGTTGAGGTCATCACAAAGTCAAACAAAACATTAAAACATACATCACAAACACGGAGCATAATTACACATTTAAAATATTCACCATGAAATTCGGTTTGGCCAAGCTACACACGCGACTCGTACGTCGCTACATTCCGGACTGCCCACTGCAGAGGGATTTAACATTTTGTATAACCGCCTGAAGATGAAACAATAGAGTTTCGAAACCGCGGTAGCCTTTATGAGGTGAGTGGATAGACCACTGATGGAAAGGATAAGTCATAAAACCTTTATGTCTCTCTCTTCTTCCTTACCAGAATTGTATGGGGTAATGCAACTGTAATAGCGGTTTATCAAATATTTTACAGTACTGTACATCACATTAGAGAGAATAAAATGTTATTGAGGATACACGATTGGTGAGTTGTAGTTGACAAGTGATTACTGAATGCAGTTTTTTTAAAACATAGCCCTTAAATAACCTTAATTCGATGTTTTTCCTACAAATACATTGTTTGAATTTAATATTCACATCATGCTTTTTGAGCTACAAACTTCAAACTTCCAAACAGCTGCTACAAGTACGGATTTTACTTCCCATAATTGAGTGTTCGCTAACTGAGGGTCTACTGTAATAATTAGTTTTCTGATGGTCATTTTGTAATCTTTACTAAAAACACCGACTCCAAAATAGACTGAGATATTAATCAAAATTTTGTAGACATTGGTAGCATTATTATTTCACAATTTTTTTTACTTAACCAATCCTCCAACAAAACAGCACTCACTTGAAAAATGCACTTAATACAAAAATATTAAAGATTTTTCCACAATTACAAATGAACATAAATTTGAAATAATAAAGTAAACATCATTTTTGAAAACTGCAAAATAGTAGCACAAAATTTTCTGCAAAATTTTATATTGCCACAGCCTAATGTATAAGACAGTTAGACATTTTGACATTATATTTATATTTGTACTCAAGACAAATTGTCCATAAAGCCAGGCAGAAAACTCCATGTATATTCTGTCAGTATGCAACATTCTAATAGTCTAACATTCTAATATTTAAAATAAAATGTCATAATTTACAGTTGAAAAAACTAATTGTTCAGTTATTGAAAGATGGATAAGTAAGTTTGTGTTAAACAATAGAGACCAACAGTTTGGAGTACTTATAATAATGAACAAGAAATACAGTAAAATGTATTGAAGTATAAAGTAGGCCTAGGCTGTAAATGTGGTACAAACCAATTTCAATTTTTTACATTACTGTTCAAATAGTGTGTGCACAATTAGGTGCTAAATAACAAGACCTTGAAGTACAAAGTGCCTAAATATTCCAGAGGGTAAGATTTGACTTTGAATGTTCGTTTAAGATTTTGTCAAAGCCAACTCTGAAGTGATAACAAAAACTTCCATATCTAGAAACTGACAACTATGGAGCTAAAAGCAAAAAAAAGCACTATTTCTTGTAGCATAACTGAAACACCGTTCTAAAAGTATGATATCGATATTTAAAATAAAAAATAAAGCATTTAATGAGATCTTATGGCCAAATAGTTCTTACCTTGCTTTTGGTTTGCTAATAGTGAATGGCATTGGTTGCCAAATCATTGATGCCCCTGTTCTCACACCTTGACCAAATCCAGTTTTTTCCTGCAAAAAAAAAGAGTTGAACCAGGTGTTCCAGTCGTTGAAAACAACACAGTAACTGACAATCAGGAACTACTTCCTCACTGAGAAAAATTATCAGTTATGCAAAAACCTAAATATCCAATTTAAGAGTAAGAAAAAAATACTATATAGATTTTAAAATTCCGATTGTGTTTAATGACTTCCAGTTTTATTTCATTTCAATAGTAATTTTCGTTAAAATAACTGAAGGGAGTTTCACTGTAAAAATCCAAATTTATAGTAGGGGAAGCATCTTTTATTTAAGATTTTCATATTTTTAAATTCAACTTTAAGTTAAAAATTTTTAAGACCTAAGCTACAACATAACCTAAATGTAAGAAATATTTCACCCTGACTTACCTTGAGTTGCTTCTTCTCGATTGCTAAAGTTCGGATGACATAACGATAGTCCCGTGAAAATTTGTTTAAATACTTCGTAAAAGTTATCATTAGACTGTTTATAAATGCCCATACAAATTTTAAAAACGTAACAATTTTTCGACCCATTGATTCTTCTTTTTCTGAAAATATACAAAGAAACAAGATTAGAGTAAGTCAGATCAAGCTAAACTTTCCGTAAGACAGAGATCTCAATACTGAAACAAAGCTGAGAATGTCAGTTATAAATTAATAACAAAATATTTTATGATCAAACTACTCTTCAGGTATGTCAATCTTTATGCAACAAAAACCTTCAGGTGTGAAGGTTTATGCAACAAAACATCAATTACATTACTTCAGCAGGACCAGACACATTGAAAAACTATAGCATATATCACTTTTAGGATAACATATTTTGTATTATGAGGAACACTAAAAACTCGTTTTTCGAAGTGATTGTGAAAAAAACGATATGCAATAACAGCAATGGGCCTCAGAGGCCCACCATCAGCAGAGTGTTAAAACACTTTTCACTTTGGATTAATTTAAATTTTGGATGAATTAAGTTCCAGTGTTTACTTAAATTACATACAATAAATAAATTTTACTTTTGTAAAATTCTGAATGTCTTTAATAAATGTGTTTAAAACTATCCAAAATGTATTTATTGTTTAAATGTATTTAGTCCCTAACATAAATATACTTACTAACCTTGACTGTACTGAGAAGACGTGTCACTGTCCCTCCTGGAGCGTTCACCTTCATCTCCAGTCCGTGTGAATGAAAGGGGAACTGAACTATGTGCATAAACATAAAAACAATAATAAAATCAATTTTTAAAGAACAATAAATTTATTTATTGTGAAATAATTTGACAGACATTTTTGTAATCACTGAGTTTTAATTTTCCAAAAATCTTACTTAAAGCTACTTAATGAAAAATTACAAGTATTTTCTTATTTTTTTAAATAAATTGTGAAAAGTACATCAATTTCATACTTTATTTAAAAATCTATTTGAATTCTTAAATGTCTTATATTATGATGTGGTTGTACTAATAAAATTTATTACAAATAGGATTTATTTTCATATAAAATATTTAAACACACTCTGTTTATCTTTAGATATTATGTCACAATAAAACCTTTTTAAGTAAGGCTTGCCAATTAACACAGTTTTAATTATTAAGAATAACGTTTACAGGTTCTACTACAACATTTGCTTCCAAACAATAAACAACAAATATAATATTTTAAATTATACTCTAAAAAGGCTATATTGTAGAAAGATCACAAAGTGTTAATTAAATTACACTATTTTATTAGAGCTAACACTTTACAAAATAAATACATTAATATTATTGGTTACAAAATAAATTTCAAATACAAAATAAATCTGTAAAAACCATAGAAAATAATAAAAATGGGAATAACCTGAGTTACTCTTGTTAACAGCACTAACCTTTCTTCATAATGGCCCGCAGTGCTAGGTCCAGGCTGAGGTGTTGGTGGTTCCCCCTAAAAATATATGTTTAATTATATATTATGTTTTCCCTCATAATTATCACTACAAATTATTCTATACTTATGAAATTAGAACAATAGTAGCACGCATTGCCAAGCAAACATTTAAAGAGATACAACATTTTACACAGTGACAACACAGACCGATACAAACAGAACAAAACAAGCGAATACTTACATGTGATGCCTAATCCATGGAATTTAATTAATTAATAAAGAATGTGCTGAAAGGAAATGTAAGCAGATTATAAAGATTATAAGAAAGATAAACGAAACATACCTTTAAAATACACCAGCTGACAGAAAGTATTCTAAAAATATTGATGTTGTTGAATGAATGTTCAACTTATAAAAAACCTAATAAAATACTCAGAAAGTTATGTTTTGTTAAAATATATTTTTCAAACTGTATGAGCACTAAAATTGTTTTAATTTTAAATAATAATTTTAATATTGCACAAAATGTAAAAACAAATTTTTTACCAAAACCAATATTGAAAACTTTTGCCACAAATAATACTGATTTAATATTTCCACAAACAATTACAGAACAAACAACTACAGTTTCAATCACAAACAAAAACCCAGAACAAATGTAACATAATAGTTCAAAGCTAACACTTTCTTTATATACACATTGTCCTAAGACCTAAATATCAAATATTTAACTACCACAAATTCAGGAAACAAAAACTAATTTTAAATTATGAAGAAAACAGTTCAATATGACCTACAATTGCTCCCAAATAAATAGCACCTGAAATAAGTTTTCCAACATAATACAGTCTCTAAGTAAGAAAATAATACACAATATATATACCACATCAACCTAATCTACGACTAAGTCTTGGTAAGACAAAATACACAAGAAAACAGAAGTGGCTGCATTAAAGCATCTTTCATATTCTCAAGACACTTTGACTTTAATATAAAGCCCTTGTCACATACTGAGCGAGTGACAAGCAACATAATTTATCGTAACATTGTTTTTAACATAATTAACAATAAAAACTTACTAAAACAAATGAAAACAAACAAATACCTTTTTAATATAAGTTGTAAAACTGAAAAATATTAACTCTTAAAATTCTTAAATTTTAAACCTTTTTACGAACTAAAAATGCAGTATAATTTTAAGAAAATCTTCTATTATTATGCAACAAAAGTACTTACCCCAATTAAAAGTTAAAAACATCATCTGTCAAAATTGAGCAATGGTAATATTTTGTGTTTATAATTTCTTTCTGAAATTACTACATCAGCTGAAGGTTAAAAGTAGGAATTCTATCATTATTTTCCCATTTATTAAAGTTCAAATACTTTTTCACCATTACTTTCCACATTACTAGAATTCAATATTCAAAACTCACTTTTTTGACCTGCTTTACAATTAATGTAAATGTTACAGGGGGACAAAGTTGATCGCGTCCGCAGCACACTTTAAGCTGTACGTGTCCCCTGGGTAGTGCTAAATGATCAGCAATTATGGCAAATGTTTCCCAAAGGCAAAAATGTAAATGTTACATGTAGTAGTGTTGTAAAAATAACGTAATGCAGTACTCACATTCTCATCTTCATCTTTTAAAGACAATGAACAATAATTTAGAGGAGCTTTCTGAACAGATACTAGCCCAGTATGTCGGGTAGGCTGAGGGAAAGTGACTGCTGGGAGAAAAAAAAGGAAAGGTAAAGGGTGAACTAAAGTTCTTGAATCATTATACTTTAGTAAAAATAAGGTGAATCATGTTACCATTTGACAAATTGGACTTTATTTTAATAAATTATTTTACTAAAACTACAAGATAAGTTCCCTGCTTTTCTTCATAGTAATCTTCAACTTTTACAAATTTTTTCCAACACACTTGTGTGGTGTGAGCTTATAAATAGTCTCATACAACGTTTGAGACTACATCTTCTTCCAACTGCACAAAACCTCATGAGTTTAGCTTTGAAAACTTAGTGTTTCTTCACTGGTCCACACAGATGGCAGTCACATGGGGATATATAGAGTATACTCTCGATTCCCAGTGGATTTGCTTCATTTTATCTCAGGTCAGTGCAGCTGTAATCTTAGGTGCAGTGTTGAACTTAGCTATGCAATAAAATCATAAATCTGATTGGTTGGTTGTGTCTTTTGAACCACCCAAATCAGAGCAATACTTTCCCTCTCAAAAAGATAGTTACCCAGCAAGTAGTTCTTTTCCCAGTGAACAGACATGTTTTAGTTTTAACAGCAAAGTTCCATTCCAAATTCAACATTTCTGTTCAGGAATATAGTGATGGGTCCCATGTTTCATCACATGTCACTATTCTATATAAAAGTGATTTTTACGTTTTTTTTTTTTTTCTTAACGTCTACACATAATGTCAGTTAAGATCTAATGAATAATACAAGGGATCGGCACTAAAGAAAGAATTAAGCTTACAATTGTAACTCACGACTTGGAGGTGCTCAGTTCAGTCACAGAAGACTAACCTGTGTCAGCCAAATCGACAAAAGAGCCCTTATTTTTAATTCAGGAGGCACTGGCAAAATCTTCTTTTCCAAATAGGTTAAAACCTATTGAATCTATATTGTACAAACTTTGTGCACAATATATCTACTGAAAGCAGATATGCTGTGATAATGGAATATGCACCATCATTTTTTTAACTAATGATTTCACAAAGGTGCAATTACCTTCAGTTAGGACCTTCAATTATGGACCTGCTTCAATGTTGTGTCAGTCAAACTTGACCTTTGATGCCTCTTTATACTATGATTTGTATTCTACAGTTTCCCATCCACATATAATAGTGTGAACAAATTGCATCCCCAAACTGCACAGTCAGTCTAGCACGAATTTGTTCAACATAACACTTTTGTTTGTCAGGAACTCAACAGTAACGACTTGTGCTATCGCCGAGTGTTACCTCTGCTCAGGTAGGGCTGCGCTGATGAGCCAAATGGATTGTGTCAACCACTAACCTGCAGACAATCATACCAAACACTGCCTACCTAAAACATATTGCAGTGATGATGTGCTGAGTAGAATAGCTCACAAAAGTGTAGGCCACTTCAAATTCCATGCCACAGCATTACAAGTACAGTCACTTGTACTATACACGATTGTAATAACTCCTGATTAGTATATGTGAAGAATTAAAAAACAATCAGCTATATACAGCAAAAATATTTTTTTCTGGTTTTAAGGCAAAAAAGTACATTGAGGCTATCACCACCTAAAAAAAAGAAGGAAACATAATAACCTATTCAAAACTAATGCAATGCACATTCATTAACAAATAATTTTCACTATTTTGTATACTTAATTTGTTAGCATTTATTACTTTAAAAGAAAGCTACCTTACTTCTTTGCGCGAGCATCTAACCTTATTCACAACCGATAACCGATAACAGCTTTCAAATTATTGGTTATTACAAAATTAAAACATTACCACAATGTGCACTACAGAATCAGTGCCTAACAGTTCAAAAGCTATGTTTGGATTACTTCAATACTTTCTTAATGTATGTTTACTTTTTATGATTTTACATTTATAATGTAAAAGAATTTTAAAGTGTATTTCTTCAAA
The DNA here is from genome assembly GCA_022606455.1 of Callitettix versicolor. Lineage (NCBI taxonomy): Eukaryota > Metazoa > Arthropoda > Insecta > Hemiptera > Cercopidae > Callitettix > Callitettix versicolor. Next base: position 105,695,408 of record CM040189.1, on the reverse strand, counting down.
CTTATATTCTGTTGTAAATGAAAATTCAAGAAATACTGAAATTACCCTAGTTCATTTATAGTATTAATTAATCAATGTGTACATATACATTTCAACTTTTTATTACAAATTTTGGTATTAAAGGAATACATTATATCTATAACGTAACCTAAAATAATCTGAAACACCTATAATGAAATATAATGTTCCAATGTTTTTGAGGTTAATAAAAAATAATAATTTTTTCATTTGAATAAATTTTATATCGGAATTCAATTGGGAACTCCATTAGTGAAAAACTAATTTTTCACTGAACTTTAATAGAGATGTTAATTAATGTTTATTAATAATACACAAAGGTAAATTATTGCATAGTATATTTCTTGAAAATTAAAATCATGTGTGTGTGTGTGTGTGTGTATTATAATAATGTATGTACATTATTTCATTATTTGGAACAGAACTCTGTAGTGATTGGGACCCATTTGTAATTCAGTTAAAACACAGTTTCTAACCTAACCTGTCATAAGCAAATAAAATCACATTGTTTCCAACTATAAACATGACAGTTCAGTAGAAATGATTTGCTATCGAAGGGTGTTTCTTGCAAAAATTACATTTTAGTGAACTCTTAATTAACCAAAAATCATGGATATCTATCACATTCTTACAATAGACAAGGAGATAACTATCACCAAAGAGTAAAAAAAGCAGTGCATTAGAGAAGCTATCATGTGTTGTAAATACACTCACTTCAGCTTCGGGTAGAGAACTGCAACTACGCCATGTCGATGGTTCCTCATCAGTGTGTTGGGCACCAGATTTCCTACGTTCTACTTCCGGTGAAGGTCGACTAGCCCTTTTTTCTGTTTCCATTGCAAGTTGTGCTGCATGACCCATGTCCGTCTTCATTGCAGAGCTAAGTAACTAAACATACCACTATCTCACTCACACACCCTCCTCTCCCTTCCTAATTCCACCACCTTATAATACTTAACACGATATCATTTCACCGTGAATGCCATAAGCTGCAAAACTGGTATGTTTACAGAAACTGTTTTTTGTTTACCTTTCATAGTATTTATAATGTGATCAAAGAAGTATGGCGTTTAAATAGAACTACTTGCATCATAACCTGTAAGTCAATATACAAAAAAAAAAAAGTTGCCCAATATCAATTGTTTGGTGAAGTTATAATAGTGACATCACAGTACCAAGAGCATTCTACAAAAACAATGCAGTTTAGCTTATTTAATTATTTATTGTAAGTAATCGCAAGTGTTATTAGACACTGTAAACATTCCTTAGCAAAGTGAAGATGTTTAGAAAAACATTAACAAGCGCAGAATATGACATTAAACTGAAATGATATCATGCACATGCATGTCGGATACAAGCTGTTATTAAATCCAAACTAAAGAGTTAGCTGTATTGAAACTACAAATAAAATAAAAATAAAAAAAAAACAGCAAAAATAAAAATCCCAAAGTTTCAATGCCTAAAATAAAATAACTCCCATTTCAAGTAACAAATAATTTCATTGTTTAAATTTATTTTTATTTCTAATGGCAATGGTGGACAAAGAAATAGTTACGCTAGGGATTTGATTATCCAACTCTTTTGATAAACAAAATTTTGGATAAACAGGAATGTCATAAAAACCGCATTCCAGAAAATACTTACACAAATTCCAATGTTTTGTCATAAAAACGATTTGTCGCTTTTTTTGGGTTCTTATAATAAAAATTTCAACAGGTAAATACAAATTTGACAATTAATAAAACTTGTACAGTACAGATTCTGTCATTATACACAATATAGTATAATAATGTATTGTTTTGTTTTGCCTGTTATAAATTTGTGGTTAGTTCATGGCATATAACAGTAGTAGTACCGTCTACTGATGTATGTTTTAAAATGATACTACAGTTGAGTCTCGATTAACAATCATCCTTTTAACCGTCAGTTTTTATTAACCAACCGTGAGGTTCATTTTGTTATCTGACATTTTTAAACAGTCTTCCATAGTAAATAATTTATAATAAATAATAAAAGTAACCTTCTAGACAAAACAAAACACTGTAACTTTGTACAACTTATTTATAGCACACGCAACAGCAGCTGACACTAATTGCTACCCTAAGCAAACACTGATAAACAGTAAATGATCCTACCATCTAGTGGAAGATAGAAACACTTCAAATAGTGTCAACAAATTTGGAAAGATTGTATAAATGTTTCTATCGAAATATAAACAATCTCACACTGTTTATGATAATAGGTACTGCGTACGAGTCGATCACATAACAGGCACGTGAGTTTTCCAAGCAGTGCACATGGTTATGTGTATTTTTTGTTGATGTTATTTTAAGACAAAAATCACATTGAGGCTACTATCGCCTCCCTAAATGTAAGTGTGAGAGTAAAGTGTTAAAGTCATAAGTGTAGTGTTGTAAATATGTGTGTTAGACTTGGACGAGGGACATCTAAATCCTCTCAATAGGTGCAGCTAGTCTGCACCCCCTGCGGGCATGTTATGTGTATACATGGTAAAGGTTAAGAAGGAAAAATTTACTGTATTAAAGACGTATGTATGTAAAATTTGTATAATACATAATTAGAGTTAAATAGAAAATTTAAGAGTTTTATTACATTTTCCAAAACAATAATAATAAAACATTCTGTGCCATAGAGTATAGTATGTTAATTTTATCAACAACGAAAAGTATGAGTGGTCTTTTTCTGTTATCCGTCTATTCTGTCATCCGTCACCCAAATGGTTCTAAAAATGACTGTTAATCGCGACTCTACTGTATTTTTAAATGTTATAACCACAGTAAATTACAAATAGTTATCTTTCTCATCAAGAAAATGATAAAAAATATTGTTTGTTCTTATTAAAAAGTTTTTAAAATTTTTTGGATTTGCCGGTACTTTATTTTCCAGATTATCATGTCTTTAGTATACTTCATAAAAACAAATTTACACAAGAATTGTGTACAACACAACTCAAAAGCACACTGTATTCAACATAAAAATTGACCTAAGTACTGAAAAAGATTCCATAAATAAAATAAACAAATTAAAAACCGTTTATTCCCTAAATTCAAAATTTATCGTTATGAACTTAACAATCTGTAAAATTAAACTATGCTACTCCTGTTAAATTTATTACTAATACTGATTTAATTGTTACTAAAACAAGGGGGGTAGTTATACCAGAAAACTATGTATAATATAGATGGTAAACTAGTATAATAGTTCAACTCCAGTAATAAACACAATATTTTCAAACCAAATTATATTATATTAAAACTATATCAATAGTTATTTGGACATTTGCTTACCATTTGCACATGTGGTCAGGGAACCACAAGTTACAAAGATCAAAAAGGATTTGCACAATAACCAGCAAGGTTATTTTTTCTATGAGGGTATCAGCTTTACGTATTACAAGATAGGCATAAGCAGCTATACTCCAGTTTTATTCCAGTTATTATGTTTTAGGCACTCAAATGTTCAACCAAACTCTTGTAATAATGTACATTGTTCTTTATAAACAAATGATAGGTGAATTTAAAAAAAAAGTAAAAAATAATGTGAATATTGATTGATAACTTTAAAAAACAGAAATACAAAACTACTAACACAGAAACCATTACAACCCCAAAAACGCTTGTGTACATTCAATCAACTTACTTTACTGATGGATAAGCCCCTTTCTGTTCTACCACCTCTGTCTACCTCATCATCCTCTGAATTACTGTCTTCACTCTTCTGTTCAACAATTAGGTCGAGTTCTTCGTCCAAATCATCGAACATGTAATAGTCACCCGACCTGATAGCTACAACACAAATATTGCACTTATGTTAAAAACTGGCATTTTCGTTTTAATCAAAACAGTAAGTTATATTATCTATGAAATTATTTTTATCAAAATGTGCCTGCTAGTAAAAAAAAATTGTACAGTAAAATATAATTTGATAGTCTGGCAGGTTAGATAACAGAACGTTGCTGAAGTCATGAGTGTGTCAGATTAATTAAACTTTTACTGTACAATTTGCAGTTTTTAAAATATTTATCACACTTTAAACTGAACATTCAAAAATGATAGACACATGTTTACATTAAAATTTATATATACTAGCTCAGATAAACATGTTAAAAGTATTTTTCCCGTTACCGTTAGGTTTTCATCGCCGATGTTTGAAATAAAGGCTTTATTCTAAGTTACTTACTTCAAATAAACTTAAAAAGTCCAAACAATAAATTGAACTGTTCATTGTGATTTAGTTCTAAATATTTTAACACCGATAATAAAATTTTAATATTATTTTGGTCCAAAACATGTGCACTGAATTGTATTAGCTAGTCTTCTAGCTTTGAATTCATTAAAAAAACAACTCTATTCAATATTTGTATCTCCCTTTGACATGATCTACACCAAGACACAAGTAACTGAAACTAAGCAATAACATAGAATATTCTTAATCTAAAAAAAAAAAAAAATGAATTAATGAAACTATTTTGATTGTTCCGATGCCCAAGTTTAAAGAATTTGCGTACATCATTTATTAATTTAAAAAATTGTATAACTTCATTATGCTAATTTTTATTAAACATTTCATATCTGTTTTAAAAATAACATAATGTAAAATGTACTTTCATTATTGATTACTGAAAAGAGTGCAACGAAATCGTAACTGAAGAAATTTGATCGTTTACTCTTCAATATTTTCAGTTTTTTGAGATTTCAAAGTCAGAATAAAAATATATACATATATAATAATTTAAACAATTAGAATAGCTTTAAAAAAATTAACTTAATTTATATAAAACCAATTGGTTTTTTTAAATTACATTTAAATCTGTATGTACAAGCTATAAACTGCAAATAACCTATATAAAATTAATTTTTATATTATAGTACATAATCACGGTTAAAAATTATATTATATATATATATATATATATATATATATATATATATATATATATAAAACATTAGGACAAATATAATGTAAATAAACTAATTATTGTGTTTGTTAGCTTTTAATAATGTTAATAGACACACAACAGACAACAGAAGCAAAAAGAAAGATGAAAGTTAAAAGCAATAATAAAATGAAAACTGAGTAAACAAATATAGAAACATTTAAAAGAATAAATATTATTTACAAAGGAAAGCACAGAAACAAATACTGATGTTCCACAATATAAATATATGTACAAATATTTTATATTTACATCAATAAGTTTTAAATAAAACAATAATCCTGTCATTTTGTAAAAAGGCCACAGTTTATAATTATATTATCAAACATTATATAATACAATTATACTATTTATCAAAAAAAGTATTATAAATAATTAGTACATATTGGTTAGTTGTGTCTGAAGAAGTTTTGTGTTTCTTTCAAGTAATGCAAAAACATAAGGGTTTGTGCTCATGAATATACTGATGTTGTGCCCAATGTTATAAGTATAGTACTCTAGTTAGGCCGCTGGTATAGATATTAACCACGAGGAACGTTTTCTGGTAATAACTGTATCCAATAGAACTTCACACTTGTTTAATTAAACATTTATAATTAAAAAAAAATCATTTCACAGTATTATTTACTAATAACTTTTGTATTTTATTAATTATAAAACTAATAAAATATTAACATATTTAAATGATTAGGATTATGACCTATTCTTCCCTTCAGTGGTCTATCAACTCACCTCATAAAGGCTACAGAGGTTTCAAAACTCTACAGTTTCATCTTCAGGCCATACAAAATGTTAAATCCCTCTGTCGAGGTCGTCACAAAGTCAAACAAAACATTAAAACATACATCATAAACACTAAGCACAATTACACATTTAAAATATTCATCATGAAATTCGGCTTGGCCAAGCTACACACAAGACTCGTACGTCGTTACATTCCGGACTGCCAATATTTTTAAAAATCCAGTCCGGAATGTAACGATGTACGAGTCGCATGTGTACCTTGGCCAAGCTGAATTTCATGATGAATATTTTAAATGTGTAATTGTGCTTAGTGTTTATGATGTATGTTTTAATGTTTTGTTTGACTTTGTGACGACCTCGACAGAGGGATTTAACATTTTGTAGATGAAACTGTAGAGTTTCAAAACCGCGGTAGCCTTTATGAGGTGAGTTGATAGACCCACTGATGGAAGAATAGGTCATAATCCTAATAATTTTTTTTCTACTTTTATGACACAAATGTAATATTTCCATGTTGGTATGGATGTCTTCCATACCATATTAAAATAAAAATATGTTAAATAGCTTTAACATATTTAAACAATTTAAACAGACAGTACAAATGAAACAAAAAACAAACACAAAAAGAATTTCTAAAGGTGTCTGAACATTTAACACAGTTAATTTAATTAAAAAAGGCTAAAATTAGAGGCAAGCATGGCAAGAAACAATGAAAATGTAACATGTTATTACATTAATTAAAATACTTAAACCCTTTGTGGTAGGTAAGCCATACTGTCACTTTTAATTTGCCATTTCAGCTTTGCTAAGAAACTTTAATTTCTTAAAGTTTGGTTAAATAATTTCTGTATACGCCATAAAATAAAAGAAATGTATTATTATTAACTACAACAGGTAAACGTAAGCCTATAGCTCAAAAGTCATAATTCCACCACGGCTCTGCCATGATGTCTTTACACTATGAGTCTTTACATCACCAGCAAGCAGGCAAGCAATTTATTTTTACTGGTCAATAAGTAATGTTAGTAACTGCAATTTGGAACAATTAGAACATAATTGTAAGAGTGCCGCACTTTACAGGATAAAATAGTGCGGTATTCATAAGAGCAACTAATAACGCAAATACTAGCCAATGAAAGAGAAATTTTGCCGTTGGAGTCTACAATGTATGATAGACAATTTAAGAGTCTGAAGAATATACAAGAAAATACAGTTCCCGACCACAAAGGGTTAATAGAAGGAATATTATTTTTAAATAGCTTTAGTTTAATATATTTTGAATACTTGACATTTGAACTCAATTTATACTGTTGGTTACAAAATCACACATGAATGAATTTAATGCTTTTATACATTGTTCGGCAAGTTATATTAAATTTTAGAAGATAGTTATTTTAAAATTAAGAAGTGAGTAGATCTGTATAATTAAATACTATTTATTTATAAATAAATATTTGGTTTTTTCTACAACACATAAAATGTTTACTTTTAAAATGAAACACATATTTTTTCAAAAGAACTGTTTATATTTTATCCATATTACTAGTAGATTTACTAACAAAACTGTAATTAGTGTCTCATAAGAAAAAACAAATACAATATAACTGAGACTAAAAAGATATAACTACAGAAGGAGAGACTTACAGCTCTGCTTGTGTGTTATTCTTAAACTACAGTACATGCTATACTGTAGAAATTTAAATTCTTTTTATATTCTTCTTCTTTTCTGCTAGGATTATTATCACTGTGTTCAGTATAATGATCTGCCTTCCTAGCTTCGTCAAGTCTACTTTCGTTGACGCATTTCGGAGAACATCCATCTTCAAAAACTATATCTATACTGGTCACCAATATTATGGCCCGTCCTATTTATAATTTTCTATCTCCACCTTGAACCCCTCCTCTATTCAACACGTTCATATTAAACCTAACATGCCCACTTCTGATTGGCTCCTTTCAAACTTTCTCTTCAACGGTCGTCCCTCTTTTATTAAATCAAATTATGCGTCACACTTATTAAAAGAGGGACACATACCTCGAGAAACAGAAAACTCAATGAAGGTACTACATACGGCAGAAAAAGGAAGACGTATGAACATTTTAAAGAACTTGGAAATTTTAAAATCTAAATTAAAGGGAGAAAACCTAAAAAATAAACAGATATCGTCGCAAGCAGATATTACTTTTAAAAATCTAAACATTTTCAAAAATTAACAGGATGGACGACAATTGAAGAGAAAGTTTGAAAGGAGCCAATCAGAATCGAGCGAAAACGTATGATTTTGAAGAGCCAATCAGAAGCGAGCACGTCAGGTTTAATGTACACGTGTTGAATAGAGGAGGGGTACAAGGTGGAGATAGAAAATTATAAATAGGACAGGCCATACTATTGGTGACCAGTATTTTTTTTTGAAGATGGAGGTTCTCCGAAACGCGTCAACAAAAGTAGAATTGATGAAGCTAGGGAAGGTAGATCATTATACTGAACACAGTGTAGAAATTTAATGAATACACATGTAAATTTTAACAGATTTCTTAAAATAACTTGAAATGTTTAATATTTTAAGGGTATTTTTTAAAATAAACTATAAAGTTGATAGCATAATACCTTGAGCTAGTATAATTCTTATTGTAAGGATAAACAACTTGTTTTTATTTCTGATTTGTTTACAAATTATCAGTGTTAGTATAAAAGGGCAGCGCCAAACTCCTCTTATTCTGTTCTTTAAGATTACATGTACAATCTGTTCTGTATGTAAGATTGTAGCCATGCAGTTTTTAAGTAAGGCTTTTCATGAGCTGGTTATTAGAAGTTTGTCGTAAAATATAAAAACAAATTTTGTCAGAACAGGAAAAACATTAAAATTTTATTCAAATTATTGAAGCAATCATATTATAAGTCTACAAAACCTGATCAGTGTGTTGTATTCAACTGTATACTGTAATCATTTTTAGTAGCCTTCTATAAGTAACAATAGAAAAAAATTTAATGTCAATTCCAGAATAACTGAACCAAGGAAATGTGATGAACAGTACAACTGTAGAAAAGTACAACAGGGTTTATCTCATAAAGGTTTACGTAATATAGTCGTCTCATGTTCAACAAATATATTATGACATGTAATGACACCAGATTTAAACGTTATAAATGACTGCAATAAAAAGAATTATTTATTTTATATTTACTGGTATTAAATGGATTTACTAATTAAACACTATCTTTCAAGTCACCCTAATCAAACTATTTTGGACAAATTAAACTGTTTTAAACCAAATTAATGTCAAACTGTTGTTCTGATTGCATGATGATTGAAAAAATAAGTACAGCAGGTAATTTATACTTCCCACAAAAAAACTTCTAACAATTTCTGATAGTTTCAATAAACTTAATTATTAAAACAACAATTATTACCCCAACAATAATAAATATCTAACACCAATATTTCCGACAATCAATGTGTCTACCAATTGATATTTATCAACAATTGATATTGACAATCAATTGATATTTATGACAAATAATCTTTAGCAATTATCCAGTAATTGATAATTAAGGACAATGAATATCCTCAACAATTAATATTTAAGACAATAAATATCTCAACAATTGATATTAAAGACAATAAAAATCCAAAGAACTGATTTTAAAGAAAATCATTACCCCAAAAATTATACAACAATTTATATTAAAGACCATCACTATCCTAACAATAGATATTTAACAACAATCAATATTCTCAATAATTATCCAACAATTTCCATTCAAGGACAATCAATACTCCCCCCCCACTTGATCAAATAAATTGATCAAATAAATACAACCTAGACTGAAGTAGTACAGCTGTGAAGAATATTTCCCTCCCAATGAGGAGAATGTCTGATACTGCAATCATCCCAAAAATTTTATTAACAATTTCAACAACTCTTCATGTTTCAACGTTGTCTGTTTATAATAAATAAAGCTAGAGCAAAAAATACTTCTAAAATTTTATTCAAACCAACAAATTTTTGTTTTTTTGTTTCTCTCAAAAGTGTTTATAATTAGATACGATGAAGCTCAAAATTAGATAAACCTGTCATTGGAAAATAACTAGAAATATACTTTCTAAAAAATGGTTTCTGATTTAGATGGAAACTGACAAGAGTGAAAAATGACCAATATAATATTTAACAATTACTATCTCCCTTAAAATTCCAGTTTGGAATGTTTTGTCAAACATGTTCAAGAAATTCTTTTTATATTATTCTTCTTTTCTGCTAGGATTATTATCACTATGTTCAGTATATCATTCTACTTTCATAAGAACCTCCATCTTCAAAAAACTATATCTATACTCATATAGTATAAATAGTTTTTGAAGATGGAGGTTCTCCTAACGATCAATAAAGTAGAACTGACAAAGTTCATTATACTGAACATAGTGATGTTCAAGAAATGTTAATCTCAACGAACAATCATAATTTACATAACTGTAAAAATTTGAAATAAAAGTAAGTTACATATTTAGCAAAAACCGAAAATAAACTGGCGGTTGTATTTAGTATGAAATATGATGTATTTTAAATGGTTATGAATTTGTGAGAAAGTCAATGTTTTGTCACACTAGTATATTGATAACCTACTTGCTTTTTTAGTGGTACTGTCCTTTAAAAACACATAAACACAGTATGTATGTGTTGGTGTTACATTATACTGTAAGACCATTTAACAACTGAAATACTAACTTTGATTACAACTAATTAGATAAACCATAAAATGTTTAATAAATAATTATTTAGAATAATAAAAATGTTCTATTTACTGGGACCTTTATGTTCGTTTATATTAAAACTTTACTAATTTAATATTTATTAGAAACATTTTTTTAAGAGTAAATAACAGGTCACTGAAATAACCAATGTTTTATTATTTAAAACCAGTATATTATATTATGATGGATGAATGATAGATGAATGTTCGGGTTATAATGAATTGCTACCAAATATCATAAAGACAGGGTAAAACAAACTTAATTCTGTCCTAAATGAATAAAGCGACCCTGTAACCCGATTGAGCGGAAGCAAACTGTACAAAGAGCAACCACCACCAGCAGCCGCAAACACATTTTATTACCAGCTCTGGAGTTTGAAGGTCGTCGACGGCGAGCTACTACACGATGAGCTGCATCTTTAAAAGATGTTGTTCCTGTCACCAAAATAAAACTTAAAAACAAACAAAAAGATGGGCATGATATTTACAAAATACCTTGTAAAAGGCCAAACTAACTGATGTTTGAAAATAAATACATATGAATACCGAATATAGCATTTCAACATCTAAGCCATGGTGTGCTCAGCCTGGCAGTATTTATACAGTGCAACAAATATCGAATATAACTTACAAGTACATAAATATTTATATCTTATTTCTCAAGGAATCGTAAGTACCAAAATACAGTTTGTTCAAATAATAATGACACCATAATTAATTTTACACTGCTTATAAAATTTTACACAGTTCTTTAAATTATGGGAAATTATTATTTAAGTTGTACCCAGTAAAGTTGAGATAATTTGGCTCTCGACAGTTCAAAATATAAAGCCTGGTTTAGAAAAAAATTACATTTACAGAATTTCAATAAGTGTTCAACAAAACAACTTCATGTCTTTTTAGATATTACTATGCATTCCCACATGCTCTTTTCTAATTGCCTACTAGGCACTAACATTTTACTTAATATGGCAATGGTTCCCTATGTGGAAAGCATAAAAGAGAAACTTGATATCTGTATTTGTAATACTACCTCCTTTTTTACTTTATTTTTTTAATAGTCTATAATCACATTTTGTATTATTAGTTCAACAAGTAGCTAAAGTTTAAGCAATGTAGTTTTGATTAAATATAATGAGATCATATATTATATAGTTTTGTTAAATGAAAAAATTAAAATTTTAAAACTAAACTATTGTTTTCAAATGACAATAATTCTGATGTCTTTTAAAATGCCAGTAATTATTTAATAACTGTACATTTCTCTTCTTTCATTACTATAAAAATGAAGCAAGTAATGCAACTAACAGCTGTTTGCAGTTCTGTTTGTTACTCTTGCTATGATGTTTAAAGACTCTTACCTAAACACTTTAAAGGCCAAATAACTTGAGAACCATATATGTTTAATTTTAGAAGAAATGAAATAATTTTAAAATAATTACTCAGGTAATAATTTAACTACACTCAAATATTTATAAACTATTCAAACAAAACTTATGTTTTAATATAAAAATCAAAGTGGTTTTATAACTTATTTGATTTTTGTTAAAAATAATAACAAATATACTATAATCTTACTTATATAAGGTTTATTTTTCTCTTGAAGCAATACTTCAATTATATTATGAAATCTAGTCAAAAATAAAACCTACGTAAAAATAACTTTTTTTGCTCCTTTGTAAACATTATTGGTCTATGGAAAATTGCAGTAAACTACCTATTTCAGGCTATGCTATTTTTGAATAAAAACCACGGCACAATCTGTTTTAATTAAATAATTCAATTAAAGTAAATATATACATTATGAGGCTTCTAAAACAATATGTGTGAAGAAGCAAACAAGAGTGAACATAGAAACAAGCTACGTATATGATGCAGTTACGCTACATGTATGATGTGATCTAGGCGTCGAAGTAGATATCAGAGAATGTCGTGGTGTGACAAAGTGCGGCAACCAGGGGGGTCCAATGTAGCTAGAGCCTCGTCGAGCCACTACCGCTCCATAAGGAGGAGGGGAAAACACAGGAAATGAATCATCGATCGAAGGCGGCCGATGTAGTAATTCAGAGGTCGGTGGAGAACCAAAAGACATTCGTTGTGGCTCCAAGTATCCCTCGAGCGAAACGGTCATAATTGCCGATGTAGGCGTAGGCGCTTGAAGAAGAGATCCTGCTCTTGGGGTTGTTGTGGGTTCGTCTTCAACAGGTGTGTGGAAACCTTGAGGAGAGGTCGGGGAAGTTATGTCGGGAGAGGAGTCATGGGCAAGAGGAGCAATTGCTGCTCCAAAATTACATAAGTAACTTTAATATAATATTAAATACTTTTAAACTAAGGAGAACCATTTAACAGTTTCTAATCTTTTTAACTACTTGAGAAAAATAAAGTAACTAAATGAATACAGAATTAACATATTACGGTAAAATGGAATTAAATATAATACTTTCTAAAGTTAGGCCCAAAAAATCTTTAAATCTTTAGAATAAATAGATGAAAGTTAATAGACATGTTGGATAATTCATCCATTTCCTTTATAATTTATTTTATTATATACCAATAAATAAATACTGAAAGTAACAACATGTGTTATAAAAATTTTGGAAGTTACATTTTAACTTTTTAATAATTTCATTAAAGTAAAATAGATTGAAAAAATCTTAAACTATGTTAAATATATTTATTATGATAAACAAATAAACCACCTTTTATCCACCTCTAAACCACCTGGTTAAAACCACTAACACAAAACACAAAAACTTTTGCAAGTACTGTAATATTCCCCCACCAAGAAATACTGTGCAGGCCAATCACATTAGGTTTCAATAATAATAGTATGAATCAAACAAAACACCATTAGCATTATCTAACTGTACTCAGTGGACTTGTTTTACAAAAATATTCATTATAATTATTGATACCAGTAATAATCTGTCCAGCTTAGTGTCTGTCTTATGAGAGTTACAAGTTCACAGTAATTATATCAACGTTTTATCCTTTTAAGGTATTGTATTAGGTTTTAGAATTATTTTAATGTAATTAAGTTTATGTAAAATTATTTTGTCTCAAAATATTTCAAGGAACAAGGCGAGAACTACTTAAATAAAACAAAAACAATATTAAATTGATAACATAAGCAAATCATCCTACTGTAGGTTAAAAAAAAATGGATATTTTCAGAAGTGTAAACTTGTACTTTTTTTTAAATCAAGTGCAACCCAAAAATGTTGGTAGTTAATTTTTGTTGTCATAACAAATAAGTATTTGTAAGCTACTTGTATCTAATATATTTAACAAATTGGTTAGCAAAATTTGAGGCCTATTTAAAATTTTTGTGAATTGGGTAAAAGATGAGAATTTTGCCAAATAATTTGTAAGACCTTCAAACTCTTAGTCACATAAGTCAGAGACGACCTCAAAAAACAAGTTAAACCATTAAATATTCATCTAAAATATTTTGACTTTTGTAAAATTCCTTTCTAATGTGAATGGCCTATCACCCTTTAAATCCATATAATTTTAATCCCTTCACAAATGAATATAATTCTTCCATCGTCCAATTGCAAACCACAATTGTTAGATTACAATAACAAGTTTAGAAACCTAAGCCCACAAAAACGGTGCTGTCAACACCACTTACCAACATGATGGTTGCTAGGCTCCTTATAACTTGGACCTTGGATTTTCTGTTGAGATGCTTTTATCCTGTCCATCTTGTATTTAATCTTTTCTAAAATCTTTCGTTCAGCCTCTTGTTGTTCCCGGATTTGCTTTTGACTTAATTCTTCAATTAATTCTGCACCTCTGTACAAAATATATTAAATACTATATTACATAATTATGGATGTATACCAAATATAGTAGGTTCACAGTACAGTAATCTGCCCTTGGGTAATTCAGTTCTTCATTTCATCCGGTTTGGCTCTCAGTATAAAATATATTACATAATTATGAAATTTACATTTAAAAAAATATAAATAAATCAGTTTCTGATGTTGTCAAGAACACTATAAATACATAAATACAAAACAGGCTCAATACTTTGAGACTACCATAAATTCAAATCAAAAAATGTTATTCACAAATTTACAGTACATAAAATATTGCCAAACTAAACTTCTCAAAGAAAGGCCTCTTCATAAGCTGAAACAATAATCACAATACACAAATTTCACTGTACAAATAATGGCTGTGTTTATGTAACATTCCTTACCTAGAAGCTAGGACTGCCATAGCCTTCGCCTCGTCTACAATGTGCATAAAGTAATAACTGTTGAAAAGTCGCCGTTGTAAGATTAAGAAACCAAAACAAAAACCGTCCCAAGCGAGTCCTACATCTGCTCGTGGCACTGAACAATCCCCTGCGCTATCTGCAATTACAGAAAAGGTTAGGTTAGGCATATAATTGTAATTTATGATAGCTGTATTTGCAAATAAAACATATCAGGCATATGTTATTATAATTTTTTTTATCAAAACTAAAAGAAAAAATGTTTCAATGATAAAAAAATCAAAACTTTTGCATAAAAATAGGAGTAATTGTTTAAAAATATTTAACTTTAATATTAAATTATGGACTAAAAAGTTAAATTTGAAATATTATAAAATATTGACAGAACAAAAAAAACACAAAATGGCTTTAATAACAAAAATAGTTTTAATCAGTTAAATTTATTAAGATAATTTTATAACAACTTGCAATTACAAAACATAACATGAATATTAATTAAATTTTAAAATAACATAAGTGCATAAAATAACATACTGCAATTGAATTAATGACAATACAAATGCAAAATTTTATCTACACCATGAAACACTGTTATAATGATACAACAAGGGTCGTTATTTTGGCAACTAGAAATCCTTAAATCGTGAATTAATTACATTGCATTGATTGTTCAATTTATAGTGCCATCTTAGAATCGATGGCATCTTACATTTGATGTCAAAAGAGTAATCCAAAAATACTTCTACTTTCATATTCTGAAAACTGAACTCTGGTTAATTGAACAACAGATCTAAGTGACAGCTGCAAAACCATTGACTATTATAGCCCCTCCTCCACTACAATTTTGTCAATCTGTTTCCAATTGCTAGTGAGTAATGAGTGTTTTTATTCAAACTTGTGTTGTTTTTTGTTATTTTTTGAGAACCAGGTTATTAATATATATATTATTATTATTTATGTAGATAGACCCCTGTTGGATCATGTGTCTTGTTCCTTCTAATCCTCCACACCTCCCTCATCCTGTCCCCATGGATCCTCTTCCACTCCTCCGTCCATTTTAACCCTGCTCTCTTTGGGATTTCATTCTCTGGGACCTTCCAACTGAGCATCTTTCTCCTGTTTAATATATATATATATATATATATATATATATATATATATATATATATATATATATATATATATATATATATTCACCCAAGCCATATATATATATATATCTGTGTGTGTGTGTGTGTGTGTGTGTCACTTACAGCAATGAAACTAGAAATTATTTTATTCGTTGAACAAAATGGAAACAGAGCTGCAGAAAGGGAATTTACAATAAATTAAGCAAATATTTGCAGGTGGCGCAAGGACAGAAATTCAATGTAAAGCTACGTTAAAATGTTTTACTACACCTAAAAAGGACACTATCCTGCAATTGATGAAGCTGTCCTACAATTTGTGATTGCTGTTAAAAATGAATGTCCACTAGCAACGCATCAAATGATGCATCTGAAAGCAGCAACATGAAATAGATTTAACTTTAATGAAAATTACTGTATTTTATAAGTGATAAAAATACGCTTTTCTCCATTAAACAAGCCCACATAAAGTTCCACTGTGTCTTGTCGTCTGGAGACATATTGTTTATAATTCACAAATATCACTTCCCTGATTCTGACTTTAGTTTAAATTAATTTTAATCAATATTAGATTTTTTTAACATATTTTGTGTTTGTAGTTTTTAAACACTGATGTCAAATTTCATGCCAGTTTACCGATGACTTTAAGATCTACAAATGGCATTTTGAATGCCAAAAGGTAAGTTAGATTGTAAGGTTCTAACTTACCTTGCCTCTTGTCACCAAACTTTTGTATACACGCAATTCCCAGTAGCTGTACTGCCCAGCAAGCATTCACTTGCATCTCTTTTATAAAAATACATCCTAAGATCTGTAGCATGGCTTTCAGCATTATCACTGTTACACTGTAGTAAATTAGATACTTCCACCTGATAACATAAGAAAAACAAGTACAATCTTTAAAGCATATGCTTCTTTTAAACTTTATTAACAGGTGACTATTGAAATCTGCTGTTCTAACTGTTTTCCTTTCTTAAATTTTAGGAGAAAAAATTACCCACATAAATTATTTTATTTAAAAATAAGCAACTTTTTTGGTATTTCACAACAGTAATTGTGTTCATCTTTGGTAAAATAAGGTTTTTAAATTGTAAGATTGCATTTTATAAAAAATAAGCCATAGCTTGAGTTTTTAAGTGGCTGTCGTTTTGAAAAAAGGAATGAATTCTGCAGGCTAACAAATTTTTCCAAGCTATCACTAAAATTTAAAACACATTAGAATAAACATTTTAGTCCTACAATGTTAACACAAATATTTAAATAAATTTTTATACGAACATGCTCGAAAATAGTTCTACAGACCGCTTCTATTTCTTACCAAAATGGCTGCTACAAACACTTAACTCATTTTTTAATCAAGATTCACTAACATTTTGTAATTAACTCTTGTAATTTTATCACATGGAATATTTTGTACAACAAATTCATATGAAAAGGTCACTAAGCTTGCATCGACACAACCACTTGGCACTTAAGGACACTTACCAACGTAAAATAATTTTAATCGGCCTTAAATACAAGTCATTTCCTTGCCAAAGGAAAATAAAAGATCCAATCAAATAACCGATTGAAAACAGATTGACTCTGTTGGTACCAGTAAGGAAGACAACGGCCAAAGTGAACCAAATAAAGGCAGACATGATGATTCGCTTTGCTATGTCCAGCCAAGACCTATTGAATCAATTAAACTTATATTAATACAACACTGAAAATATAACACAGGAAAAATATTAATATCTTATCAAATTTGGTTTCTTATAACATACAATTTGTTTATTAGATATAATAAATCAGATTTCAGATAAAACTGAAAATAATTTTTGAAACAATTATTTCTTATGTAAAGTAACATTTCAAATGAAACACTGACTAACCTAGAAATTTTTGTTTATTTTAATTTGTTGATTTTTACTTTTTTCTGTTAACACTATCAATGCAATTTCTATGCACTTTTTTCTGTTTTTAGAATGCAATTACTATCAAAAACTTATGTAACAATAGGTAATTTTGAAATTATACAATTATTCTGAATACAGTGAAGAAAAAACCATTAGTAAAACTAGATGTGGGTACTAGTATTTAAATAAATTTATACACTATTTTTCAGCAAAACAATTATCGATGCCAATAAAATCAAATACCACAAGTCAGTGGAACTAGTCAATTACCAGTTAATTACCACTATATTTAAAATAGTCAATTAGTCAGTGAATCAATTAACACTCAGATTTGAAATAGTCAGTTAGTCAACTACCACACCGGTAACACCAGACGGTAGAGGACGGAAGCACTGGAGCAGGAGTGTACACCCCATTTCTCCCTCCACTACCCGGTTGGACTGAACAGGTCAAATTTTGATGCCGAGATGGAGGCTATATCTAAGGCTCTTCTCCTTCTGCTGAACACTTCGCATAAATATCAAAACTGTGTAATACTGACACATTCCAAGGCAGCAGTGCAGGCCCTATCATCATCAGCGGGTAACAATCTTAAAGAAATACATCAAATGTTACGAACGCTTCAAAAATTAAGCAGAAATATTCCAGTGGATCCCTTCTCATGTAGGTGTGCCAGGAAATGAGGCTGCAGATGAGCTGGCAAAGAAAAGTTCACTCCTACCCCAACACAAACATTTGCCCAATCCAAATAAGGCAAAAGCCATGCTCAAAAGTACAATGAAGAAACAGCAGATGGAAAAATGAAGAGCATAGCAAAAGGCAAACGCTGGGAAAATATAGACGAGGAATGGGACGGACTGAAGGAAAAACCAAGGAGACAGTCAGTGGCACAGTTCCGTCTTGACACGGGTATTGACTGTCTCGTCGCCCACTTGAAGCACATTGGAGTCTACTCCTCTGAAATGTGCCCTATGTGCCAAGAGACGAACTCAAATATGAACAAGGAACACCAGCTGACATGCCCTGGATTGAATGCTGATTCGAGATAACAGAAGAGCTTTGCTTGGCTGTATTGGGAGGCAAGGAGGCTGATGGACTGGAGTCCAGGCTAGCCATAGGAAACAACAACAACAACAACTCAACTACTACAACATCTGAAATAGTCAATTAGTCAGTTCTATCTATAAAGTCAAATCTAAATGGTAATTTAGAAAAACATTTACATACATCTATTGGAAACAATAAGCAAGCCATATTCCCAGTTCAAAGGTATAAGGGTATTTTTAAACTGTTATTAAAAACAGTTTTGTAATTAGTTTTAAAAGATAAACTGTTCTTCTGGACCAAGCAGGAAGATACATCAAAGTAGTTTTAAAATCCAACTTGCAAAATGTTTCAACTTCTTATTTTGGTTTATTATTAAAAATTACAAAACATTTTGTCATGTTAAATAAGAAAATAATTTTTATTTAGATAATGTTTTTCTTTTCACCTAATTGTACACAATACAAATATATTTGATTGGGGTGATCAATTTTGTATTTATTTCAGCCTTTTAATTCATCATGTTGTGATACAGTTGTTACAACTACCAGATCAGAGATTGATTGCCCGGCTTGGCGTGTCCAGCAGGCTCACAATACACTAGTGTAAAACACATATTACCTGATATGAGAAATAAAATCTAAAACTGGATTTACAAATCCAGGTTTTTCCATTTCTCCAATAATTTGTTTGTTTGTTCCGCCAGCGTACTCGTGTCCTTCGTGTCGTTTCTCTATCCTAAACACCAGTGACTGTCGACACACCAATAGTAGCACGATGAAATCACCTGAACAAAATAAAACCTCAATTATAAATTAATTCAATAAATTACTTTCAAATATTCTGTTCTTAACACACATAGGTAAACTAATGAGTCTAAAGTAGACTGACCAGTACATATGCCACCTTGGCTACCACTTTCAAAGAAAATGTTCTTTTGTAAAACCAATACAATATATTCTACATGTTGTGTTTTAAGATGAAGAGTCTTAATTTGTAATTACTTTACTTGAAATAATACCTTTAAATACAAACTTACACATTAACTTATAGGCAGGAGGTGGATGTATTGGATCAGGGAAGAACATCCATTCCTGAAGTCTTCGCAAGGTCTCACTATCGTCCCAAGGAAATGCTGTAAGAATGAAAAAGTATTATAAAATCACTACACTTAATAATCACTTTTGTGTTAAAAGATTCTTTCATTATAGTTTCAGTTATTAAAATTTTATTAACTGGAAAGCAACCTTGCAGACAAAAATTCTTACTAAACATTTTGTGGCAAAAAAATGTGATAAATTCTGACGTTCATGCTGTACATTTCTAAAGTTGAAGGTTTGATGGTAATTGCAAGGCCTGATTGGTACATACAAAAAACTTAAAAACTTTTTGAAACCAAACATGAGCATCAGTAAGTCATATGTAGCCTAGAACTCAAAGACTTTTTTAAAGGTTTTTTTAAAAGTTTTTCCTAAGAATTGGATCTTGTTACATTATGATATAACACAGCCTGTATGACCACATCTATTCAAGGTCATATCATGGATAACATTTGTAAACATTGCCGACAAACGTTGAACTAACAGTGCAATTTAGAAAGAAACGTCAGTACAATGCTGCAAATAATTTGAGCAGTACAAACACGTATCCGTATAAGAACCACCATTTTGTTATCAATGTCTGGAAAATATTTCTAGTTTATATTAAACCTTGAAAATACATCTAATATGAAGTTCTTCTGCTGTACAACATTAAACTAAAAATTAAAAAAAAGTTTCTTATATTTAAAAATATTTTATTGCTAAGCAAGAACTAACATATTCATGGTTAAAATGAATATTACAACAATGGTTAAAATGAATTATCTATGAAAACTTTAACACAATCAAATAATATATAATCTTACATATACATAACGATGGAGGCAGCCCAACAACAAAAGCATACTGTAGAGGAATTGTAACAACTATAAACACCATGAACACACTCCAAATTTTAGACAGTAAATATCGATTAGTTGTTATCAATATCCACAGCCATAAAGCATAGAGTACAGCGTACAAGTCCATCCTTGTGCCAATCAAAGCCACTACAGCCATCAAACAAATCTGCAATACAAAAAGTACTTTCAGTAAAAATATTCTGTTTATTCATGAACTATTTTACCAGTGAAATTCTATATTAGTTAATAACACAAAATTGTGTACTAACTGTTTATACAATTAATTGTTAAACAAGTGTTTTTATGTTTTATGGCAATCAAAGATGATATAAAATGTTGCTATGAGGCCAGTTTGTTCTGCTACCGACTAAGTGTGTTGTATGTGATTATAGGCTGCTTCAGGTCCAACCCCTCGGAAGAAATCAGAACCTACACCTATCATTTCTTCTACTTCCTAACAGTTCTTTATGATTGTACAATCATCCATCCCAGAAAATCCTCCCCCTTTCCAGTCACGGTCATTCTCATCCCAGACAATATTTCTACCAATGCAATACTAGTCCCTTGCCCTCTTGGTTCCAAGGTACATTCTATTACCTAGCATTCTAACTTGTTTTCATCACAAAAACATTAATTAAATTTGTGTTTTTAATAATAAAAAAATAGAAACTTTTACTTTCATTAATAGAAAAAAATTACTATCATACAAACAAACAAGCTTTTGTATGAAAGTAGTATTGACAATTAATTAAAGGTATGTAATTATTAATAAAAACAATTGAAACTTTAAAAAAATCACTTTAAGAACCTAACATTCACAGTTTTGTATGAAAGTAATACTGAATGCTTTTGTAAGAAAATAGTATTGGTGTGAAAGTTACTAACTATAAGTTATCCGTTTAGTGGATAATACAGAGCCAATTGTCATGGAACTAATATGTAATACAAAACCAATATCTGTGGGACTACTTTGTAATACGGAACCAATCATCGCAGGACTAATTGACGATTATTTATTCACGTCCACATTCTAAGCAAAAATGGAACAGGGTACACCAAAGGCTGCCATGGCTAATAAGGAGCTTAGTTTTAAGTATGAATACCAGATGACTTTCCACTTTAAACTGCCTTGTTACATAACTATGTGAGACTCTGTATGAGTGGTTCTTTTAGTATATTAATAGCTGAAAACAAACCATCAAAACCCTAAATGGCAAAAGTGAAAATAGTATGAAGGCAGAGGAAACTGGGGATGTACCTAACCCAACAGTGAAGCACAGCAAACTGCGGGGATGTTAAGTGATTCCTATTTAACCTGCAACAGGAGATGAGAGATATTGGATCAAATATCTTAAATCCATAATGCCATCTACAAAAACCAAATCCATATTGAGAAGCAAAAGCACAAATTGAGATAGCAAAGGGGCTTTCAATTAAATCTAGTAGCAGATTTCCTGGGGATCAAACACGGGTGGGGGAGTGAGAACCAACCATTATAGGGCTGACAGGAAGCCACCCCAATAAGCCTGGGAGGACACTCCAAGCCTGAAGAACTATCAGCCAGGAACGACTATTGAAAGTGGTCCTCTAGGGGGACAGTAGACACTTTGTGTAGAAGGCAACTCAGAAGAACCATGAGACCCATTACAAGGCACTGTGGTGTGAAGGTGTGTCTGAACAGGGTAGAAATTTATCACAGAGAAACTGTGATAAGAAAACTACATCACCTTCCCCAGTTAAAGTGTGTTAGGTTTTTAGGGATACCAAAGACATCCTGCTAAATGAGCTAGTCAGTGGACTGAGCTAGTATTTAAGAAGCTCAGTTGCACAACAGATCCTTCGATCACCTTGCCAAGGGACTAACAAAACCTGTAACCCCCTAACAATGTAATGATCAAGAACTAAATAAAATGGCAGTCTATTATTATGAGACATCAGTGCAATTTGAAACTCCTTTTTTCTTACTGGCTGTTAATAAGACAATAAAATGTGTGTGAAACAAACCATTTACTTGGCGAACAACTGATTCACAATAAAAGCAAAAACAAAAATATAAATAAATAAACTAGCTGATAACAAATAATGAACCAGCTGATGAAATGTAAATAAACTTGCATAGAAGAGTTGATAAACATTAAACAAAATAAAGTACTTCTGTTTACTGCATAACATTAATAACCTTATCTCTTGTGTAACCAATGCAGCCTTAAAGTGAATAAATAGACGAATAATAAAATTTACCTCAACACCAAATCTGTAGAAACCGTAATTCATCAAGTATTTGATACAATGTTCCAGATCTTTATCCGCTTCTTTATAAGTGACCCTGGGGAACATAACTATAGGACGTGAAAGAGGCCGACCTTTCAAGTGACGTTTATATTTCTGTCGTGTTGTCACAACTGTGTGCAATGTTACCACTATGATCACAGCTAAAAAATTTTAATACAGCAACATTAGTAATTTCACAAATAAAATTTTTAATTATTATATACCTGAATAAAACTTCCTTAATATTCAGTGTTGATAAAATTATACTGAACACATTAATTTATTATTGCATTAAGTTACTAAAAAAGACAAAAAAAATATTTATCAAAACTAATACCATTATTTTCACAATTTTTTTTTAATATAAGTGTCTTGAGACAATAATTTTTTACATAAATTATGGATTATTAATGTTCTTTTTATATTCTTCTTCTTTTCTGCTAGGATTATTATCACTGTGTTCAGTATAATGATCTGCCTTCCCTAGCTTCATCAATTCTACTTATGAGGTACGAGGTGGAGATAGAAAATTATAAATAGGACAGGCCATAATATTGGTGACCAGTATAGATATAGTTTTTGAAGATGGAGGTTCTCCGAAACGCATCAACGAAAGTAGAATTGAAGAAACTAGGAAAGACAGATCATTATACTGAACACAGTGATTATTAACGTATTTAGTTTCAAACTTTAGCACTACATTAAATTTTGTATAATCTGTTATATTTATCGTTGATTCAGGCACAAATTATACAAGTATTTTGACTGATTAATTTGATTACAATATTTGATAAAACTTACCAATATATCCCTTAAGCAGATGGGGTAACGATAAATCTGGGGTAGCTTTACGGAAACCAAACCATTCTGCAGTGTTGTAGCTTTCATTTGTCTACAAAATATTATATAAAATGTTATAATCTAAAAATTTAATGTTTATAATGTTTTAAGTTTAAACAAATTAAAGTGTATGTAAGGTTAATAGCAATCTAACACAATAAACATACTAAGAATAGGTTTGGTTACACATCAGTGTACAGCAGAGCTAAATGGACTAATTGGGATTGGGACCAGATCCGGATAATTTGAAAAAAGATTAAAAAAAGCAAAATAAATTATATATATATATATATATATATATATATATATATATATATATATATATATGTATGTATGTATATGTATATGAACACTTTTAATTATATAGTAAGCTTGGACTAGAACACCAGTTTGGACAAGTTCATTACTCCGCAAAATCTGTTAAATGATAATCATTCAAATCTTAAAAAATTCATAACTTTTTTATCTTACTCTTTTTTGAAAATCTGATTTCACCATCGCAATCAGTGTTAAAATCTGCATAAATTAGCATTTAATTTTTTTCAAAACAGTTAATGGTGATAAGAATTTTTCTTCATATTTTAAAGTATTTAAAATGTTTTATGCAATTTTTAATGCAGACTAACGGTGAAATCAAATTTTCAAGAAAACAGAAGTTGAAAAAATTATTGACATTCAGTACTTTTAGAAAATTTACTTTCATTATGCCAGTAAAAAATTACTGTGTGCAGTTATTAAGGTAGCTGTTTCATAAATCAATATTTAATGCAACAAGATATGCCTAACTGTTATTTACAAATGTTTTTTTTGTTTAAAAAAAATGGATGTTTTTAGCTAGAAGTAGTGCTATGTACAATAAAAACTTGTAATAGGTAAAGCTGAGTCACACAAATAATGCCATGCTAGTCAAAGTAAAGTTTGAAAAAAACTACTTTTAGTCTACAGATTAAAAACTGTTTCTTATCTGTACTTCAACCAGTTTTGTAGATTATATTACTTTTTATAAATACACTCATAATGTTGAAGGGAACTCTCTGTACGCAGAATGTTTGGAAGAAAATTTAACAAAATAGTAATAAAACATCAAATTAAAGTTTAATAAAGTGAATGGGAAAAATGTAACTGGTGGAGGCTACTTTAGTATAAATTTCATGGTTTTGTTAGTTGTTAAAAAGACTGACTATCAAGAAAATAAATTGCAAGAAAACTGCTCCGGACCACTTGAAGTTTATTTACACCATCAGTGCACAATTAAAGCTATCAACATAAACTTACGGGGCAAGTGACATTCCATGTATCATGCGTTATGTACTCAATCTGGTAAATCATTTTGGACAAGAGAAGTATAGAGAACAACACAGACATGATGTGTGTGATCAAAGTTTGTACGCTGCTTCCGAAAGTCATGGCAATCACTGTCAGGAATACAAATACCAGATGGACTGCGCACACCTGTTAAAAAAAAGACAAATTAAATGGGGAACCACACTGCCTGTATCAGATATTAAAAATTACAGTACTTAAACCTGGTAGGTCTTCAACTTTTCCACTGCTATTTCACTGAACATATTTTTGTGCTATTTTGATGAAATAATTTAAGAGCAATGATGTAAGAGCCAGTCATTTGAGAGATCAGTTGATTTCTATTTTATTATTTTCCCATTAGTATTATCATCCATCTAACAACAATTCGTTGACACAATTTTTCCACCACCAAAATAAACTGTTTAAAGATAAACAACGGTAACAACTAAAGTTCAATTGAGATATTAATTATATTTCCCATTTTGAATAAATGAAAAATTCTCATATTCACCTTCAAAAAAAAAAAAAAGATAGAAAATATTCAACCTATTTTCAGTTTTTTTTTTTTTTTTTTTTTTTTTGTTTAACGTCCGACTATTGTGCACACTTGGGCTAATGCAGACGATGGGATGATTTATAGCGTATGAAAATGCCAAGCCCTTGCCGGGAATCGAACCCGGGTCCTCGGGGTGAAAGCCTAGTACACTATCCACTAGGCCACCGAGGCGGCTTATTTTCACAGTTCCATCATATCTTGGGCAGAGGGCAACCAGGACAACAGGGCACTGTGGTGATCAGAGAGAGTTCATAAACACGAAAGGGATGTACAATGAAGAACCATTCCTGCAGGTCTTCCTGCAGGAAACTGCAGGCCACTGTCAGGCTTCTTCTGACAGAACAGGCTTCTTCTATCAAGGGTGTTTGAGGTCCCTGAGGACCTCCAGCAGTATGAACTAGTCAGTGGACTGCTAAAATGCACTGAGAGCACCAGTCTACTAAACTAGAATCAAAATTCCTTAGTTGCACAATAAGCCTTTGATTGCAGAAAGCCTTCTGACCAAATATTTTAATTCTCTATATAACTTATTTCCTTTTAAGTTAGACATTTTCCTTTCGTTTCAATAATATTCAGATAGTACAAAATTTTGTAAATTTCAATTTCTTAAGTCTCTTTCAGAGCAGGTTTTTCAGCATTTATTAATTTTAAATACATGTTTCTTTATGACTATAAGGGCTTGGATAAGGAGTTGGCACTATAACCCTGATCAAGATAAGAACTAACCATGTACATCATTATTACTGTCATATTGTCATACATGCTCTAATAACTGCTATTATAATAATGTTGATTTAATTTCATACATGTAAATAATGATAGATTATAAAGGTAGCCCAGTTATCAGTGGTCCTGAGAGAGACATTAGTGCTCCTTAAGTCACGAAAGGATCAAATTTAATGATTTTTTAAATATTATTTGTGATTTTAGTTCTGTATAAATTTGTTTAGAACCTCTTTTTATCTACCATAATTAAACCTAACAAATAAATAACAATCTGTGTGAAACTTATGAACCTGAAATACAATATGAACCATTAAATGTGTACCACACGCTTAACTGAAAGGTGTTTCATAAAAGTTTCATAAAAATACAAAATATTTTTTTTAATTAAATAAAAAATAATGTTATTGTAATTGTTGTTGTTGTTGTTGTTTTCCAATGGCTTCCGCTGGCTCACGCCATCTTTGATCTTACTTCCCAGTAGAGGCCAGGGAGGTCTCCTCTTCTCTGCTTCTCTTCATCTAATTTTCTGCAGACCAGGAGGTGGTCCTTGTTCATGATGGTGTCTGGGCATTCACACAATGTGCAGTTGTCATAGTTTAATATCTTAATTTTCTTCAGGTGTTCATTCAGACAGTCGTGTCCAGTTGTCAGCCGAAAGACCGCGACAGATGTCCTCCTCTGGAGATCCTTGACCTTCCCATACAAGTCGAATACATTCTTATAAGGCTTGTTCTTTATGTCTTCCTTGACTTTGTTTGTAAATTCAAGATAAGATGTTCGCTTCAGTGCACTAATCCTAGCCTCCAGTGTGAGCATTCTTTTTGGTTTCTGCACTATAAGGGTTCCTTGTTTGGGCAGCTTGTCTGCCCGCTCATTCCCTTGTATGCCTACATGTGACGGGATCCACTGCAGAACCAATTCCTTGGTAATGTGTTTAACTATTTTGTATTTCTTCTGGATCGATTCTATCAAAGAGCCTGCAGATGTGTTGTCAGCAATTGCTTGTAATGCCGATTTAGAGTCAACTAATATCACTATGTTATTATTCAACCATGGCCTCGTTATTACTTGTCTCAATGCCTCATCGATTGCAAATAACTCCGCCTCAAAAACAGTGGCGTCCAAGCTTAATGCAAAATAGTGAGAAAAATGCTCACAGAATATTCCCGCCCCTGTTTTACCTCCGATTTTAGATCCGTCAGTGTATATTCACAACCAGTCGTCTGATGGGTATAGGTTGTTTATAGTCTCCAAAGTAATTTGTGCAACTGTGACTGGGTTGTCCTTGGCTTTATTTATTGTTTCCACAAGTTGAGTGCTTATGTTGTACCTGTCGTAGTCCAGAGGACTCTTCACCTGTGTAGACTCCTCGATCACCACACCACTTGATCTCCATTTAAGCATCAGGTGTTTGAAACTTGTTTGTGTTTTTAATGTTTGTTCTGCTGGTGGTTCTAGGATCCATGGATTATTGTACTTCCTGTGAAGAATCTTCTCATATTGTAATTGTTAGAATAAAAGCAACGGCATACAGAAATTTAAGTTTTTCATTTCCTGACATACACTCCTTTCATAAAACCAAAGAATGTCTTGAGTGATACAAAACAGTATACATACATAAAATATTAGTACATTAATATCCCAGGTGAAAATACATAATACATTTAGAGCATTATTATGCTTTTAGTTTCATTTCCCATTACATGCCTCAGTCGGTTACCAAAACAAAAATACTTACATCAAAAACAGCGAGAAGCATTACTGACAACATAATGATTTTCAACATATGCAGTTCCAAATACAACCACACAAGTTCAATGAATGTCGACAAGACTTCAACAGTTTTGGCCCATACAATTCGCACATTTACATGTGAAATTTCTAGAACAGATTTAAGATTCTTTATTACAAAACTAGTCAAAATTCATAAAACCATCTGGCAAGGATAAGATAACAATACTCATATAAAGCAAAACATATATCTGTTTATATAATAAAGTTTACAAGACCAAGCATCAGACAGGAAATGAAGTTGACAACTACCTTCAATGAAATGGAAAGACTTCTTTTTATGCTCAACTGTCCCATCCCCTGGCCTATCCTCATCCCTGTCTTCAGGAGGGACAGAGTCTGTTGGAGAAACAGGAACACTCATCTCAGACTTTGGTATAGAACTGTTATTATCTGAAGGTCTAACTGAACTCGTTCCTCTGAAATACAACAACCCAACACAGAATATCATTTTAAAATATTTTAGGGCTTGGTGACTAAAGCACCATCAATCTGCTGCGTCTCTAAACTGCACATCTCAAGGTTCTCACTTTGAGCCGCAGTTACTCTCATTGCTGTAAGAGTAACGGTAACTTATCCCTTGTCCTCATTAATCTAACCGGCATAAAGCATGCACGTTAAGCAAAAAATTCTATTATCTTCAAATTTATTAAAACTAAACCAAATACAACTTACATTTTTTTTGCGGCGAAAAACCGTTAAGATTATCATCGCCGTCACGCAAAATGAAAGTATAAAAAAAATTAATAAAAATTTACTTAAGTAAGAAAAAATACAACAACAAACTATAATAGTAAGAATAAATTAAACAAAAATTTAAATAACAAGTATAGCTATATTACAATAACGAATACTTAAGAACTAAATAACAATCAATAATAAATAAAATTTAATAACAATTCGTAGAAGTACATATAAACATAACAGAGATAAAATTATTTAGACAAAATAAATAAATAAAATAACACAAGCAAAACAAATATATAAATTAAATTTTATTTAAAAATTTCAAACGATGAAGGAAGTTTAGGACCCGGTCAACGGCCAAGGCACTATCTCCCAACATCATCAGCAAACAGTTGCTCAGACCACACATAACACGCAAATTTTGGAAACCATCACAATCGAGCAATATACGTTTTATTGTGATGGTTTCCCTACAGAACTCGCATTCAGGTGGGTCCCCGCGTCCCATCAGAAATCCATGCGTTAACATGGAGTGACCAATGCGAAGGTTCTATGATCACCAATGATCACCACCTCTTCTCTACGACTTGCATGTATTGAGGACCCCCAAGGACGAACAGTATTTTTAATTACCCTCAATTTGTTACTGCTTGTAGCTGCCCATTCATTTTCCCACTGTAGAAGAATTAAATGTTTTACATGACAAAGAAAGTCAGACAAGATTACATGTTGAATGCATGGCGGCAGAAAAATTGCTTCCTTTGCCACATTACCTAACATAGCATATCATTTTAATATATCTTCACCTATATTAAAACAAAAGTAAGTATGTTATCACTGTTTCTACAATATGTTTCAGAATCTTTAATAAACTAGTATAACATTAAACAGAGGTAACATTTTCGTACATTTCATTATCTAAGATTACCTTCAAACCAATTCAGACGATTAATTCTTTCAACATCACAAAGCTTTCATTTTTCTTGCCATAAATATATATGGTAGAATTAATTGTTAAAATTTATTACATCAAACAGATAGAAGTATTAGAAGAAATAAAAGTGGTTGGTGGAGATTGTTAATTTAAAAATTAGGTGGTATTCTGCAAACAGTCACAAGAGGTGAAAGCAGCAGTTAAACAAGTATTACAGTGACCCTAAGTTGTGAAACACTTCAGAGATGGTACTTTTAATTCATGACAGAGAATCAAACAATCAGTGTTGCACACTAATATTTCGAATCACTAAAAAAAAAATTTAGTTATATTTTACTGCAGTTAACAGCACTATTATGTTCATTGAGAACAAAAATTTTGTGTCTTTTATTAAAATGAACTTGTAACTTGATCTTGTGCAAATGTTTAAGATACATTTTGGAAATTCCAGGAGATTCTGCGTGTGTTTACAATTCAGTAAAGATTTCTAAACTGTAATATACTGTGAATATTACAACAATTAAAGTGTCTTTAGAAAATAATAATGCTGGCCATCTTGGAGTTTTGAAATTTGTTAATAAAACAGAATTCATTTTTACGAAGGTTGTTCAGAATGGTTTTTTTCTCTGCAGACACTTTTTATTAAGATAATGAAACAAAACTCATTTCACAACACATTTGATACCTTAGCTGTTTCTCTACATAGTCACCGGTCAAATGTAAACATTTGTAGTAGCACTTCACCAACTTTTCTATGCCTTCTGTATACTCAGTTGCTGCCATATTGTTGGACTAACGCTGTCAGTTCATTGTCACTTCCATAATGGTTTCTATCCAAAAACCCTTCAATTTGGGAAAAAGATGGTAATTACTCGGGGCCAAGTTCGGGCTATAAGGCAGATATTCAAACACTTCCTACTTAAACTGATGAAGCAATTCCGTTGTCAACGCAGCAGCAAGCGGACATGCGTTATTATGAAGAAGCACACTGCGACTCAACAATAAAATATGCCTTTTGTTACACCATTTTCAAACTGAAACTTCGTTCATCATGTTACCATAAACCTTGATTATGCCTGTAAATTTCGTTAGGGCAGACTTTTTTTGCATTCAAAAAGGTTATTATAGTACGAACCTCACACTTGGCAGAATCGTTAATTTTGTCACATTTTAAAGTTCACACAAGTAAACAGTAAATGACTGTAGTGACTTGTTAGCATCAGACTGGCACAAAGGAGTGGGAAAGTTGGGACACAACAGTGGCAGGGTGGGGGGGAGAACTGAGCAGCTTCTCAGATCAAAACATTCTTTACTTTCCGAACCCCCTCATTTAAAGTAGAAATTAACTGAAATACAGCTATACAGCAATATACGAGAGTCAGTTACTGCACCTGCTCTTGATGTCTGAGATAGCCAAGAAGTCCTTGTGAAAGTAATACAGCTGGATTACAGTGATGACCACAAAGAATGTAGGCGTCAGTAGGCGAACAAACAGCTGGGTGGTCTCAAACCTTTCTAGACCAATATCCAGTTGTCTAAAGACAAAACACATTGTTTATAACTTACAAAAAGCATGTTTGATAAAATATACTTGAATTTTGTAACTATTTAAAATTTTTTTTTTTTACATTAAACTATTTATAGATCTTATACAGCTAACAAAATTTTACACATTACTTTCAATAAACGTTTATATCCAATTATTTCCTATCATTCTTAAAACAATAATAAGTAATAATAATTTGCCAATCTCAAGAAAAACACAATAACCTAAAATTATTTAAAATTTCACCCTTTAAACTACACTCTACAACATATAAAACTATATTACCAAACTTCCTCTTTTCCTTTTTATAATATTATTACTCTTTCCAATACAAATGCAATCTGGCTATTAAAAGAGGTTACAATTGTACATCTATTTACATATTTAGGACTTACTGAAACCATATTACTGAAAATGTTGTTAAATGGTTCTATAATGTTTACTTGAGTAAATGTATTTTATTAACAAATTTAAATTGGAAAATGTGCTAGTGGGACACCATCATGTTAAGACTCAGACTTCAGGGCCTTGATATTTAAGTGCTGGTGTGTGTGTGTGTGTGTGTGGTGTGTGTGCGCGTGTGTGTGCGTGTGTATGTGTGTGCGCACGCACGCACACACACACACATGCATTTTAGCATGCTAACATTCATAATCAATCCAATTTGATTCAAACTTAGCACTAAAATCAATTTTGGTAATAATGCAGTCAAGTTTATTACTATTTCAAAATAGAAGCCACTTCTAATCTTTAAAAATGCATAACTTTTTGTCTTAAATTTATTTTAAAATCTAATTTCACTATCACCATTTAAAACTGCATAAATTAGCATTCTGAATTTTCAAAATTCAATGAAATTAAGGAAATGAATTTGATGGTGGGGTTCACTTTTGTACTTTCAGTGTTTTTTGAAAGTTTAAAATGCCAATACGTGCAGATTTTAATGCTGACTGTGATGGCGAAAATCAGAATTTCAAAAAAAAAGTTAGATAAAAATTCATGTTGTAAAACTTGCTTCCATTACATCAGTGAAAAGGTGAGAATCACACGATAATTTGAGATTTGACTAACACATAAAACAGTATTCTTTTTTAATTGAACAATGGATAAATCTTTCATAGCTCTTTAAAAATTGTTGATTATCTGCAACTGCTGTCAGAACAGATGCTAATAAGAATAATAGAGACAATTAGTCAAGAAATAAATAATTTATGCAATTGGGAAAACTAATTACTTGTAAATTATTTGTTAATGCAAATTTTATAAACCTGATTTTATTTAAATAACCATTAACCTAACAACTCAATACCATTTCATTTATTAAGTTCAGTCCTACCACAATCATATCTTTAAAAAATGAATATCTTTAGCTCTTTGTATTACAATTTAGATTTTAACAATATTTCATTGTAGCTGCTTACAACATAAAACTTACAATGTTGGCGGAATGCCCAAATACTTCTCCCAATAGATGTTGAAGTTATCAAACTGATATGTATAGGTCATCACCAAAATTAACATGGAATAGATGATGACCGTTAGCCAGAAACCATACATCATTTTACGCCAAAGTACCCAGGACAACTAAATGTAAACAAAATAAATACACAACATGTTTTAGACAAAACAAAATAAAACAATGATAATTGCTAAGGCTAGTATTAAGAAAAAAGTATATCAAACAATTAATTAACTTTTTGAAGACTGGATTAAAGTGTCACTTTACTTACAAGCTTGTAACTTCTCAACATTTGTACTGGTTTTAATAATTTAGTACTTGTTTTGTTACAAGAATATATATATATATATATATATATATATATATATATATATA
Source organism: Callitettix versicolor (assembly GCA_022606455.1). Classification (NCBI taxonomy): domain Eukaryota; kingdom Metazoa; phylum Arthropoda; class Insecta; order Hemiptera; family Cercopidae; genus Callitettix; species Callitettix versicolor. The sequence continues at coordinate 105,662,213 of CM040189.1, read as the reverse complement.
TACTCCATTATTTTTATACAGTAAACCCTCGGTCATCTGAATGTTGGATAACCAAACCCCAAACTATACGAACACCACTGAAGCGCAATTAAATTCACAAAAACACCGATTTTTTTTTTAATACATCGAAAATTTTTAAAAAGTGAAAGTAACTTTTTAATAAACTGTATTGTATTACAATAACAAATTGGCCTGTGTAAGGTACAGTACTTGTTTTATTTAGCTTATTTATCAAAGTTAATGTTCATTGTTTATAATGATACTAAAGTTATTTATGACATACTGTCCCCATCAGCTTTGTTAGCACACTCTGTCAAGCCCTCATAACTGCATTTGTTATGACGTTTAAGACAGATAAGCAGGACATCAGATTTCTAGGGGAAATAGGCTACTAAGTTATTAAAAACATTTGTCAAGTAATAAAAAATGTTTTTATAGGCCATAACCTCGAAAAATGTATTGTCATTTTTAAGATTTGTTTTGTTGCCGAGATGAAAATTTTATTTTAGTACAATTATATATATATTGTACTTCTTTATATTATTTTAAAGAACACATTTAAATCAGGAAATTTAAAATGGTAAATACTGGTTACATTTAAAATAAAGCTTATTGCTATTAAAATGTTGTTATTGAACAAAGTAGAGTACAGCAGTTTTTTTTTTTAATGATAACCATTCACATTGCAATTCAGCTTGCATCAGACTACATTGGCAGTTGAACTGATCAGCCGAGCGCTTGCAACGTTTATGGCCAAGTCAACAAGAGCATGCAGTTGAAAAATTGGGTTCATAACTACTGTGAGCACACTGCCAATTAAGTAATAGTTCGAAAACTTCACGAGCATGAACATTGATGAACATCAGATTAGCAATAGTCTACCATACAGTTATCTGTATTTATGCACTATTCATTCAACTGAGTGCTTGCGGCGTTTACGGCCTAACCATATCTCTCGACCGCTCTAGGCATGCGGTCGAAAAATAGGGTTTGTAACTACCATAAGCGCACTGCCGATTAAATAATAGTTCTAAAACTTTGTGAGTGTAAACATTGGACATTTGCTTGATGAGTCATACATTTAAGTGATAATTTTTTTAAGTGATTAATGTTTCCTGACTTTGGATGCTTTAGGCTTTCACCCGAGGACCCGTGTTCGATTCCCAAGAGGCATTTAAATAAATACATTGTCTGCATTAGCCCATGAATAAACCAACATGCTTTAATTAACTGAACCAGTCTTCCTCCCAACTAGTTCGGATAACCATTTACTGTATTTATATATAAATATAATACAAAAATAAACAAAAAATAAAGTTATTTTTTAATTAAAACTGTAATTTTGAAAAAAAAATTAACTGAAATATAAGTTGCCTTTACAATATATACATTTGAAATTTGTAATGTATTGCTCCAATATGATCAAGTAACACAAAAATTCAGCACAAAACTTAACAAGAAGAATGTTTTGTGTTCAAAGCATGTTAAAAGAATGGCCATAATAACAAAACAATAATCGCACAGCTAATGCAGTCTACACTAAGTACGGATAAAATATTTTTACTAACAAAATCCTTACCTGGAAAGTGAGTACAAAAACAAGAGCCAGCGCCATATATATTATTCTGAAGATCGTCATACGTTCACCGATGATGCCAATTCCAAAAGTATACTTGCCACTACCCAAATCCAATATTTTGTCATGAGATCGCGCAGCATCTCTCCGGTCTTCTGTACAATTTGATTGGACTTCGCCTGCGACTCATTTCCCATCGCTAATGTAACAAAATCTTCACTTAATCTTCGATATTCAGGCATTTTTAAATATTACAGTAAATTTTTCTAATGACAAATTAGTTAAATAAGTAAGTGGAAATTTAAAAGCATTTTTAGATAAAATTATTGTATCACTTTAAACAGCTTACACTCTGAACATTGAGTCACACTATATCGAATCTGTACACTCTGTAAATGCTGAGTCAACACTGATAAGAGAAATGTTTCAAACTATAAGCAGTTGTTTTGTGTTTACACAAGTTAGGCTTACAGTCATGGCTGTAATAAGTGCTGCAAGATATGTTTTAATTAATCAAACAAAAGTTACATTAGAATAAGTTGTGACTGTTCAGTGTGCAGCAGTGTTCGGTACAAATCGTACATTTTTTTGTAATTTTAAATTAATTTTGTTGTTAGTCTAATGAGTTCAAAATTCCAGCAGTGCAAAGAGTAGATAACAAATACATGTTCAGTGTTAATTTAAAAAAAGATTAGAGAGCAACCATGACTTGAAGACATTAATACAAAAAGAAACAGAATATTTTTGTAAGATTTATATGACAGTAGAAACTAAAACCAATTATAATTTTTATTACTGTTTTTTATTTTATAACACAAAATTTAATTCAGTTAATACTTTATAAGTGTATGAACAAAAACTGTTTAAATTATTGAATTAATTGTCTCAACGATAAAACTATTTAACGAAACTTCAGTAATAAAAAAAATGTGACTTTTAAATTATTTCTTAAGAACTCATGTGAACTGAATTTTTTTAACAGTAAGACAGATTTCTAAGATCACTTTTTCCGCAAATTTTGATTTAAAAGTTATCAAAAAAAAAGTCTGAGAAGCAGCACTTTAAAGTAAAGCTTTATTATTATTACCCATTATTGTTTCAAATCAAGATCAATCGTGACATTTCAGTTAGGATAGCTAGACCTGTGTTGACAGTGTAAACTATTATTTAAAAATAAACTGTTCATCAAAACGTATACGTTTTATTATAAATGTATTTTATTCATTACAAACACATTTTTCTTGAATCACCTTTACAACTTTGATGTTTCCGAGTAAGTATTAAAATTTGTACATTTCTTTAGCAGAAAACTTTAACTAAGATTGTGTCAAGAAGAAAACAATTGTTGATGTATTTTAATCCACAAGGACTGGGCTAAAATAATTTACTGGACAAAACGCAAAAAATAAATTCAAATTACAAAAAATGTCATACTAAATTTGGAGCAGATTAATTTTTCCAATCAAAATATGAGTGACTCATTGAAACAAAACTTTCTTATGGCATCCACGTCTACCAACCACAATATTCAGGAACATACTGAACAATTAATTGTGTACCAGCAATCATTGTCCAGAAATATGTCTCCACATGCAGTTGTTACAAGATTTCCATGCATTTCTACCCTAAATAAATAACAATTATTATCTATAATAATGTGTAATAAGACATGATTGTGTACAACACCTGTACCTATAATGTACATATTTATCACTAATTACGTTACATATCACTATATTATTTAACAATGGAACATATGGAATATTATTAGGGGTTTGCAATCTGAATTTCTTTAGAGTTCGAGTTGTGCCTGGTTAGGTTTTTTTCCGGCACTTGGGTTGGTTAAATGGGGAACCCATCACATTTTTAGCTGAGCCTGAGTTTAAAAAAATCAGAATTAAAATTTCCTCATTTCATATTTATTCCTTTGACCACCAAAGGATATAATTGGCCAAGTTGATCGGCTTTTAAAGGCTGTTTGGAATTGGCATTGGCCAATTATATCAGCTAATAGAAGTTGTCAGAACACCACCATGGACCAATATAATACAAGCTCTCTTGGACTGACTGAATACTGCTATGCTCTCAGTTCTCAAAACTTGTCTGAATATCACCACAGGCCAATGTAACTGGCACTGTTGGTCCATCTGAATAGATCATGGACCGATAGAATTGGCTTTCAGAATATAAATTATTTATCAATTTTTCCTCTTAACTTGTATATACTTTTGGAAATAAAACAAATTGTTCTATCAATTTATTGCTTTTTATTTCATTTTATTATCATTTCATGCTTTTATGGACGTGGAAATTAATGTTCTGGTTTATTCTTTCTCGTTAGCACTGACTGCTAAGTTTACACTAATTGAAACATACCAAATCATGTCTATATCATGACAAGGAAGAAGAAGCTATATTTTGTAAACATCCAAAATCCACTTTGGGCGTTGTCATGTTCATTATGTTTATAATAGATCTACACAAATGGTGTCCAATCTGTTAGTAGTGCAATCTATTATAGATGTTGCCAATTTGATGGAATGTTCACTGTACTTTTTACTCCCTTTTTAGTAGCATTAAAATAAATAAACTGACTAAAAACAGTATTACACTCACTGACAGGTCAACAACAGTTGGCTTTATCAAGTAATACTATATACTTTATACAATATGATTATAATTGGTTAGACACTTGACCTTCGATGATAATTAAATTGTTTTTGTTTATATTGTTTGTCTACTACTTATTTATTTTGATAATGAATATATATATATATATATATATATTATTATTATTATTATTATTTGCGTATAGACCCTGTTGGATCACGCAAAGCACTCCGACTCATGTCTTGTTCCTTCTAATCCTCCACATCTCCCTCATCCTGTCCCCATGGATCCTCTTCCGCTCCTCCGTCCATTTTACCCCTGCTCTCTTTGGGATTTCATTCTCTGGGACTTTCCAACCGAGCATCTTTCTCCTGTATGCATTCCTGTCTTCAACGTCTGTTGAGTCTATTCCTGCATCATGTAGGTCTATTCTGACTTGTGCGATCCACGACGTTGATTTGACACCTTGTATATACTTAAGGATTCTGTTGGCAAGTCTCGTTGTTGGGAGTCTACTGATGTGTCCATAGAACACATCAGAACAGCCATAGAACAGCCTCCTTCTTCTGATATTTGCTGCCAGGTTCGATATCTTCTCTGTGGTCTTCCGGGAGTGCAACCTGTATCCATCTTCTGTTAATCTCGGGCCAAGGATCTTCCTCAAGATTTTGCGTTCTTCCTTCAAAATACCCTCCATGGTAGCTTTTATGTGGAGTGCTAGTGCCTCGCTTGCATATAATATATATTAATATTGTGTGTACATTATTGTCTAAAAATAAAGGTTAAAAATATACTTCGACCGACCTATCTTTGACTCGAATTGTAATCTTGGCCTGAACCGAAGTCAGACTTTTCAAACGGCCTGACACGACCCATAAAATTTGGGGCCTCGAGACCCCTAAATATTATGCATATTACTAACATATGAAAGAAGGTAAACAGAGCATATGATCACTTCCCAAATTAAAACTTTAAATGTCACAATTTGTTTCATGGCTTAAGGAACATTTTTGGTCCTGTGTCCAGCTACATTAAGTCTACTTATCTATAAATCTACCAATCTATATATCTGTATGTCAAACCATCAGTCAACATTTTTGCTAACACCATGTACAATATTAATGATCATAAATAAATTTGAAGTAAATTGGTCCAAAAGGTTGGCATCGGATAAAGAATAGTTTATTGTAACATACCAGAGGTAGCTGCACCAACACCAATCTGTAACGGTGCAACCATATCTGCAATGGTTGAAGTATGCCTAGCCTCCCATCGTTCTTGGTTATGTTGCCGTAGTGTGATCCAAAACATTAATGTAAACAAAGTCTAAAACAAATAAACAAACGAACACAGGCTATCAAGTAATTTCTGTAACAAAACATTCTTTTGGTTTGTTTTCTGTGGTGAAACCACAATTTTTTCCTTTGTCAACAATGCATAAATCCATCATGCCTCTGGAATTCAAATATGATTAGCTATGTTCTTGGATCTTTTCTATTCTGCGCATCTTTTGCATAGTAGCGTTGGTTCATATTTTCCCCTCATAAATGATTAAAAAATCCTGCTTTTTAACAAACACTTCCTTAACACTAAAATTAAAAATAAATAATTCTTAAGTAGGACTTAAATAAAAATACTGAGTTCTAAGAAACCCAACCATTCACAAAACATTTTATTGTTTGCATACAAGTGAAGAAAAACAATACAAAGAAGGTAAAACCATTACTATTTATAATTAAAATACTTTCAGGTTCCACACACATTTAAGGCTTTAACAGACTACCATCCTCCACACCACACAATCTGTTAAGCCAAGGGTTTACCATATTTTGAAAAAACTGCTAAAATAAGGAAAAGTATGAAGTTAATATAAATAGATGGCTTTAAGTTGAAAGACTTATCAGAAAGCAACGGTAGTTTAAAAAAAAGAATTGCATGCTTTTAAACATTTAAAAATAAAAAAGAAAATTCCTTGTTTAAATTGCTCTATCAAAATAATAGTTTCCTAGATTACAATATACAATATTACCTTCCATAATCACCAAAGAAACTTAGACACGATGTTAATAAATACAACCTTGCTTTCAGTTCAGTCAAGCTAACAATAACTAGATAAGACACAGACTTCAGTTTACTAACGAACTAATTATCAGCAACACTGATAATTCAATAATTATATATGTATTGAAATTGTTGTAGTAAACCTTCAAAATTTGTACTAAACTTACATTTAAGCTATTCCCCTTTCCTATTTATCTGACGACTATTTAATTAATTCATTTATTTCAAGACTAACTTGATTTAATTCATTTATTCCTTTTATTTAGTTAATACATGATTCCCTTTAATAAATTTCAACAAACTGAGATAAAGAAAAAAAAGGCTTTGAGACAAATTTCTTAAATTTCAAATTCGCTACACTGACAAGACCTATGATTCTTTATATAATCAAAATTGAACAAAACCTTCTGAATTTTCGATAAATCTGAAATGTAATTTCTAACGGTCATAAATATCTAATGATTCACACATTTGTTTATAAATTTATTCACTATATTTGAGTAAAATTCTATCAAAATTGAAAAAATATTTTTTGGGTGTTTTTAGATATGCTTAATGAGAATACCAACAAAGCAAGTTATTACTTATTATAGCAAATTATATATTATTGTTTATTTAGAGATTTGCCATTTTTTTAGTAAATGATTTTTTTATGTGCTAGTTAGACTAATGAGGATTAGGGAACAGCTTTAATGGAAAAGGAAAAGCATAAAGCAGTAACTGCAGTCTTGCCAGTTCAGAGACACAGCAAACAGACCAGTGTCTGCACTGCCGGCCCACTTCAATTCATATCCTTGAAACTTCATATAATATTTCCAAATGCAAAAAAAAACTATTCAAATAACCGGCTAAACAATACCACAATGCGAATATTCCACAATTAAAGAAAAATTCTCAAAAGAAAAATTACCTTGATGAGAAGAGGTTTGACTGGAAGGTAAGGAACTTTCTCGAAGCCTATTTGTTTCATATTCAGTCCTTGTATAGTTTCGGGCAGTTCTTCATTAGTTAATCTCATGCCATAAATATACTGAGATATCAGCAGGAACTGAGCGTAGAGTACGAGGAAGGGGGAAGACCTCAACATAGCTCGCCTTTGATTTGGTAACAGCCACATGATTATAGCCCATAACAGCAGTACAAAGGTCAGCCAGCTGTGATAGGTGATGCTCCAAGCCTGTGTGAATAAAATAATGTTATTGCATAATTTAATGTAAAGTAATCATGACACACAGCTGTCTTGCAGGCAGTGTAACAATATCTCAATAAATTGTTTTTACTTACACTTTCTTAAATCAGGTTTGAACTTATGAAGAACACTAAAATTTGCATAAATTGCATTTTAAATTGTCAAATTACATTGAAAATACAAAAATGAACCACATTATCTATGGGTAAATGGAATTAATTTACCCATATTCATTCATGAAAAGTGAACCACCATATCACATCTAATCACATTTAATTGAATATGAAGATTTAAAATATTAAATTATGCAGATTTTAAAAGATTAATACAATTATGAAATTAGATTTTCAAAAACATCTAAGGAAAAAAAATATGATTTTTTTAAACATTTGGAATGACTACCATTTTTAAATAAGTACACAGATTTTGCTAAATAACAAACATGTCCAAGCTTTCAGCAAAATTGATGATTGTGCCAAGTTTTAGCCAAATCAGAAAACCTTTAATGTTAACATACATACACAGATCAAGATCAGTGCTCATTTCAGTGTCCCGAATCTGGGTCCTACCATGATGGCTGCTCCAACAGTTTATTTTCCAATGGAAATTCAATAAAAACAAGATGTACACACACACACAAACACACACACACACACACACACACACACACACACACACACACACACACACACACACACACACACACACACACACACACACACACAATAATGAAAAATAACATGTTTGTATATTCCCACAACATTTTCATTTGAGTCTTGCCAACCAAGGTTTCACTCGTTAGAGCATTATCAAAGCCACTCAACAGACTAATATTGTTAGGGAAAACCCATTGTACATGCCTAAGAACTAGGAGGAGGGGACAATGACAACATAATGGTTTTAAAAGAAGTGAATAACATAAATCTATATGTTCATTTAAAACTAATATAGACATACTTAGAAATAAATGATTTATTTCCAAATTCTCTAAATTATTTAAACCTTGGTTGGCAAGACTCTAATAAAAAAGATGTGAAATATACAAACATGCTATTATTTTATTAATATATTGGATTTCCACTAAGTACAAATATATCTATAGTACTTGCCATCATGATAATGTTGGTGCCAATATAGGAAGACTGAGCGATTAGCTGGGCAATGGCTATGACAGCATTCAAAGCAAAGTCCAACACACCTGGTTTTTCCTCTTCTGGTTCTGTAACCATAACTGCAACCCTCATCTTCAGAATATGTTTGTAAACAAATCAAGTAATTATTTACACAATATAACACTTAGGCCTGTACAAACATCACTTTTTAACTCAAACTACATTTAACCCAGGAGGGGTCGCGCCTGGTTTTTTTGACCAGGTCTGAATTGTTTTCTATTATATCTCCTGACTGTAATTAGTAAAACCTTCTACCCCTCCAATACCTTCGTATAGAAGCTTCCACTATGTAAACATGATGTTGTTGCATTTTTTTATCAATTCTCAGTTGGTGATGCGAGAGGTTTTTGTTCGTTATTTCTCGTAACTGATCTAATCCACCCCGCGTACACTTCTGTGAGTTATTTTTAGTGATTTTTTTTCTTTAGTGCTCTATATTTTGATAAATTGTGTATGTTTTGTGCTTGAAATGAATGAAACCGAGGAAAAAAAAATATTGAGACTTTTACTCAGTGTAGAAAAGGAGGAGAGGAGAGACGAAGAAAGAGTGGAAAATCCTTTAGTTAGATGTCTTCCAGGATTCAGACGTGTTTTGAACTTAGAGTCACCAGTTATTTCTTGGGAATTATTTTTTCAAACGAAATATTTGACAACATAGTAAAATATACAAATCAGCATATAGAAAAAAATTTCCCAAACTTTACTCATGAGCGTGATGCAAGATGTACTATATCTTGAATAATATTTATATTCGTACTGCATATGCATTTTAATTAATAAAAAATATTATAATTTATATTTATTTTACATATTTGAAAATACCAAACATGTTAAAGCCTAAATAAAAATAATTTTGTGTCTATGGAGTTTTCAAAAACTAATGCACCCAGTGCGACCCATCATGTAACTTTTCCCCGCGCGACCTCTCCCGGGATAAATAACATCAAATGAAATACAGTAAAACCACTGTTGACTAAAACAAAGATGGTGGAGGTAGGTTCAGATAACTATAAAAATGCCGTTAATTAAAAAAATAAATAAAGAACAACCTACAGATAGCAAAACGAACTAAAGGAATGATACAAAAAATGAACACACCCAGTAATAGTGAAGAGGGATATTTCTGTTATCCATTTAAATAAAATAGCCTACATTCAGGTCATAAACCTACTTCTAAGGCAATAAAGATTTTACTGACAGTGTCATGACTCACTTTTTCTTTTTTATATTTATGTATTGTGTGTGTGTGTGTGTGTGTGTGTGTTTATTTTTATGAAAATTTTTGTGTATTTAAAAACAAGTCAGTTTTATGAAGATTAATCAAGACTTTTTTAAGAGGGGAGCAGAACAATATAAACTGCAACATACAGCCATTATAGTCATTATGTGTAGGATGTCCAGAGTGTGAGTGCACCTAAAAAGTCTCAAAAAGCTTTGATAAACTAAAACAGCGAATTTCCAAAGAAGATAGAAAATGTATTATAATGGAACTGAAATTTCAATTATAGATAAATCTATCTAATCACCATGTCATAATCACTGAACTCAGAACACGCCTTAAAGAGAGAAACACCCATAGTTCATTTCCATTGACTTATCATTCATAATAATATTGTAACCATCATTTAGGTTTAAAACATCATTGCCACATAAAACATAAATAAGAATAAACTCAATGAATGATCAATCTATAAGAAATATAAAGAACCAATAGTCTGTAGAGGAATAAGAACAAAAAAATAAAACAAGGTGAAAACTCAACAATAAGAAAGACATTGTGAATTTCATTATTTTGGATCAAGATTTTGAAGAGAGAAGTTTAACATTTTAAAGAAAGAAATAATTAAGCATCAGTCAAGAAATAATGTAACACGTCAATCAAACAAATAAAGACACCTACATGAAACTACACTACATCGTACATCTTATTCAATATTCAACAATATTCAGCGCACATCTGGTAACATAACAGTAACCTTTAAAGACTTGGTAAGTGATATTTTCGTACACTAACTTCGAAATTACATCAGTGGCTTTTATCATCAGACTCGAGGACATAAATAATTAATTGAAAAACAATTTTTTTTAGCTGCTGAAAATTGTCAGACAGTTTTAAAACCAACCTATTGTGCAATAGCCTAAATTAAATTCATAATTCTGTCTTGTAAAATCATCCATAAATCACCTAAGATTTTTCACCAGCAAATCTATCTAGTTCTTAAATAAAATGAAATGTTAGTATTTTTTTAGAATTTAATCGTAAGATTCCATGAAGTGTTTGTTGTTGTTTTTTTTTTTTTAGTAACATTAATAGTTTATGAAGTTGAAAGCTAGCCGAAGGCATAAACTGAACAATAAACCTGAGATTTGGTATATTATAAATTAAATAAATAAACCAATATTTTTTTTAAATCACACACGTTGTATAATTGATTTTATTTATAATTGGCACCCAACACGATGTTATTTGATATCTGAACATTGGCACCCAACATTGATATTTTTTTTATAGCAAATAAAAAACATTATCACGTTAGAATTTTCACTGTTGTCTTATAATACTACATTTAGCCCATGCTTTTATATCTTCTCATTCTTCACAAACAACTGCTAATTTAAAATGTCCTTTAGCTTGTTTAGTGCTGGTTACACTTCTCAAACAATTCTTCTAACAATATTTTACTTTCAATGCCTGCTATGCTTTCACAACTTACCTCCTTCTTCAGGAACGTTTTCCAATTTGATGTGTTCCTCAGGTTGTTCAGTGATGGTTACGCTTCCCAAAGAATCCTGAATCATTGTTTTACTTCGAGATGACACAGGTCTGCGATAGAATGATTCTCTTCCACGTATCAACTATAGGAAAACAAAAACATTAATGTTAAACCTAATAAAATTAAAGTTTAGAATCAAATGGCGCTCATCCTACGAAATTCTCACACTCACACCACACTTATCATCAAAGCATAAGCAAGACAAATCATTTTAGTAAATAATGAAGCTGGTTAGAGTCACCAGGTTTCAGCCAATTCAACAATAATGCTTGTTTAAAATTACCTGGTTCTAATTAATTCAACGGTTGTTTACAGTGACTAGTTTTAGTCAATTCAACAACAATGCTTGTTTAAAATCATTGAATCAGTGAAAATCAGTGAATTCTACAATAAAGATTTTTTTAAATCACCACGTTTATGGACAACTGTCAAATAATTCTTGAATTAAATTATTTTCCTTGCATTATAAAAGGCATATTTTTAAAAGGCAACACTTGAAAGGTCTGTATAAAATGTGTACCAATGCTGTGTAAAATTTAGTTTAAACTAATAAACTAAAGCAACTAATTTACCTGTACTTCAGTTTTTTCTATGCTTTTTTAAAATGGGCATGCAAATGTTTTGACAATATTAAAAGTGCATTCACAGCTAAAGAAATATGGCCTATAAAAAAGCAGTGCTTACAAGTAGCTTACCCACGTACACTTAAATCAAGAATAAAATCTGGTAATAACAATCATTGTATGGTTAGTGTAAAAAATGTATATCTCAACATATTCCCAATATTAGTATATTCTGTATATAACTATATGTGTAAACAAAATAACCCTGTGTGATTTAATAGTGCAAGATTGTATTGAAAATATTTTAGTAAAAGATTGTGAAGCATTATTACACTAGTAGAAAACATATTTTTTAATTATGCAGTAGAAAGTTAAAAGAATACATTTTTTGAATCACTGATCAGATACTTTAAATAATAGGGAGTTGCTTCAAAAATAAAAACTATTTTAAAATTTCTTCTGGAACATTATTTTAGTAGGACGATAAAACAAATTAAAATAAAAATTTGTTAAGTGATTTAGGATTTTTAATATCCAGAGAAATATTTCACACATTATTTTTTGAAAGCAAGGTTCTTCGCTAACTTTATATACATGAAAACGTGAACTGACTTTGTTTTGAGACCAACATAAAATATGGTGTCATACAACTGTCAGAGACATGGAGGAAGACAGTTGGCAAAGCCAAAAGTATATAAGGAAGAAAAAGAAATATCAAAAATCTTACAAAAATCTAATAAAAAAGTTCTTATATTAAGAATGATGCATACAGAGTTTCCCATAAGTATGTTGTTAAACTTTAGGAAATGATTGAATGGGCCATGATAAAAAAAAAAAATAAAATTTTTTCCCAAATCATTTTACTTTCCATTTGGAAAATTAACCCGCTTTGTTAAAAAAAAAAATAATATTAATAATAACTCAACACCAAAAAGATATGGAGTTCAGATTTGATATAATCTGTACATTAAATTTTATAAAAGTACATGACAGTTATAAAAATATTGGAGGGAACGGAAGAGAAAACAGCTAAATGTGAAGAATTGAAATTGTCACGTGGTCCCTAGAAGGCCTCATCCAAAGAAGAAGAACTGAACACCATAGAGGACATGTACTTTTAACATAGAGGACATGACAGAGACGATAAGGAAGAGAAGACTGCAATTTTTTGGACATATGTACAGGATGAATGATTCAAGACTAGCGAAAAGGATTCTCAAGTACCTATGGGATAAAAAGTCAACAACTAGTTGGATTCAAGAGGTAAGGAAAGATTTAGAAAGAAATAATATTAAGGAAGAAGAAACGCTGAACAGAGAGATTTTTAGAAAGAGGATATTGAGTATGAAGGGATTCCAAGGAAGATTGCAGAAGAAACCTGGTGCGAAGTGGTCCGAAGACAGAAAGAAGCTGCATAGTGAAAGGATGAGGAAAAGGAAGAACTTCCAGAATATTGGAGGGAACGGAAGATATGTAGTTCAGTTTTGATATAATCTGTACATTAAATTTTATAAAAGTAGCAAATATTTATTTTTTTAAAATGTTTAATATATTTTAACATTAAATTTACAAACCTTCAAAAAACCTAATAGGATCGACTACAGATTTACATCTATCATAAATTACAATTGTAGGGTTAACGTTAAAAATTTGGTCCCTTCACATTGGTCAGTTCATTGTTTTTACTGTACCAAATCATGAGGTTTGGTTCTGAGGCGGCAAACATCGTTCATAATGCTGACGGAAAAGTAGCAAATATAAAATCTTTATTTTGTATGTTTTCAATATGGCAGCCATTTAAAATATTTAATTCCACACGAAAACCATTAACTTTACAAGAATTTCACAAAAAACGGGAAACATAATTTTATTTGCATTTAAAAAAAGAAACTTTTTTTGTATTTTTTTTTTTTAATTAATGGTTTTCTAAACATTTAATATTTAATATTTTGAACACCACTTTGAAAGTTTACAAAACAAAGTTTTTATTTTCAGTACATTTATAAAATGAAACATACAAAATGCGTTTACTAAATCTGAACTCAATATCTTTTCTGTTTACTGTTTAAAAAAAAATGGTGGTAATCTGGAGTTTTTATTTTTAAATTAAGTTTTATTCTTAATTTTTTTCAACCAACAGAATCATTTCCTAAGTTTGGCAGCTCACTCACAGTGCATCCTGTATATAAAAAAGTATGCTATTAAATTAATGAAAATAAAGAAAGGTGTACTACTTATTTATCAAATTAAATTTTAAAAATCACTTTGTTTTCTAGACTTGTATTATAGCCTTGATCATCAGCAAATGTAAATCTTTGATTACCTTCAGGTATGTTCTCCGGTTCCTGATAAACAGAGTTTACAACATCATTAAAAGAAAATGAATTATATAATAATTTTATAAAAATTAAACAAGGCTTGTTAAAAAAACCTACACTAAACAAAATAAAAGATTTTTTGATTCTTCTTGCCTGTTGTTGTTTTTTTTTTTAGACAAAAGGTGGTAAACCCATTAAATACAAAAGGATGTTACTTTACCCTGGTATACATTGTGATAACAAAGTTATAACCATAATGTACATAAGCTGCAATTTATTAATGAATTTCCATTGGAAAATAAGCTACCATCATGGCAAGAGCCAGATTTTGGAACCTTGCCAACTCTGACCAATAGATCATTTTTTGAGTGGTTGCTACAAATTTTATATACAAGTGTAAATTTGTGTTTGAAATTCTTGTCTAGTTCAAAATTTTGATCTCTAGTGTTTAAAATTTTGGTCCGAACTGGGACAAAAATCAATTTTGGTAATAGCTCAGACAAGTTCATTACACAGCAAAATCCATTTAACAGTTTCAAAATGGTGGCCAATTCAAATCTTAACATAACTTTTTATCGTAGACATTTTTTAAAAAACTTCAAATGCTAATTATTATAGCGAAATCAGGTTTTCAAAAGATTGTAAGATAAAATTATTGTTGTGATATTGGCAATTATTAAAAAAACACTTAATCACATCAGTGCGATAGCTGCATACTGTGATTATTACAATTATACTAGTTATAACCAACTACGCTTCAGAATGTTATTAATGTTAGATAACAATAGGTCTACTTTATCTGTTGTTTTGTAGATGCACTTTTGTAGGTTAAGGTAGATACGGAAAAGCTTAAGTCATATATTGTACTGATTTTTGTTATTTAGCATTACTTCATTATTGTGGATTAATATTTAATGTGTTGTATTCCTTTTGAAGATGGTAATTATAAATACATCAGGGTAAATTAATATATTATGTAGTATAACGTAGAAAAAATTATGAAACTGTAATTACTTTGAAGTTTTTTTAAATTAATAGTATAATCAAAAATTTAAAAAGGTTTTTCCTTTTTCCCTTATTATTTTGTGAATATGTGTGAATTTCCAGTATATGTATGAATTTCACTCCTTGTATATTTGTAAAGAAAAAATTCACAATCTTCTAAAAGTAAGCAAGATAATCGTGTACACACACACACACACACACACACACACACACACACACACACACACACACACACACACACACACACACACACACACACACACACACACACACACACACACACACACACATTTGAATGAAATTAATTGGTATACCGTATATATAAATACTCTGTTATACATGGTATTTACAATAACAAGAATATTGAATAGTATACAAATATAATAACAAAAACTGTCCACAGGATAGATTATCTACACTGTATGAATTTAAAATTTACTTGACACAAACTAATTTGTCTTGGTTTTTATTTTGTTGCCACACCCTAATGAGCCTCCTGGGCACTGACCGACCTAACCTGTCAGGATAATGTATTTAACAAACCTTGCAAAATTATTAATGTTTTTAGTTTTACTGAAATATCATTACATTTAAAGAAGGGGAAATGTGCAAGCACTGACACGCTCAGACACTATTCCGTACTACAATCATTCATCTGGTAAAAAGATTAATACTATAAGTTTTAACATCTTTTCCTTAAAAAAATATTTTTTTTAGTGACTATAAAAAACTAAAATTGAATCAACAAATATTAACAATTACTCTTTTACTTTTAAATGCCAGAAAATTACTGAACAGTTGAAAAAATAAAGTATAACCTTTTAAATAAAAACACTTAAAAAATAAAAAGCATTTTATATATATAGTATTATGATGTACATTTATAATGTATTTGTTTTGCAATTTTACTAAATATTTAAAATATTTATTTAAATTTTATCTTGTAATTTAACATTTAAATAACAAAGTTCATTTTTAAGACTCATGTTTCATCAGTATAGTATGTTTGGTTTATCGTGGCATCTGAGAGATGAATAGGCTTGTGCCCTTTAGCTCTAGGGTGTCATGATAAGCCAAACAAACTACAAGTCCACATCTACATATTGGATTTGTGTTTCTCCTGATCTGATGTAGAGAGACTATAGCGCCAACTATAGCACTAGCCTAAGTTACATCTGACAGAAGCAGATGTAATTATGTTGTGGCGCCTCCGGCCTCTGAGGATAAATTTCGTGTTGCCTTCTACTACAGATCAAAGTTCTCCTTAAAAAGAGACATAAGGAAAAAAACGAGCGCATCATTTTAATTAGCATAAATATATGTGGGGGGAATGTTTTAAGACTTGCCAAATTATATGAAATTATTCCAATTCAAAAGATTACTACAAGTATAGGTATTGTTGAAGTAAATGATTAACTTCAGGGTTATGCTAGACTTTGTTCCGCTGATCCCATAAGCAAAGCTATTTCCTCACAGAACCAATCAACAATGTTCTGTTAAATTTTCTTATCATTATTTGCCAATTTGGATTGAGATAAAAACGGGAAAGAAACATGTTTAATCAGTCGAACCGTCAGAACACATTCAGGCATTGATTATTGTCATATCAAGCTTTCCTCAACGGATCAGGAGAAATACAAATTCAATTCGGGGGCGGCCTTATTTATTCTATTTGTTGTTTCTGTGTACAAATAAAGTTTATAAACTGTCAAATAACAGATCAAGCAATTTAATTTGCTATTAATAATTTGTAGTTAGAGATTTTTAAATAGTTTTGGAATTAGTTTTTAAAGAGAAAAAATTAATCAGCTAATTAAATTACTTGGGATGAAGTAGTTAGAAATATAATCGCGATACATACGGGAGTTCTTTCTGTGTTAGTGACAACTTCTCTGGGACTAGTGTCAAATACTCTTACCTAAAACAAAGCCAGAGAAAAGAAACAAACACCGTATTAAAGAAATCAAAAAGCAAATTATATTATATAGCAGCATGCAAAACAATAAATCAGCAAAGATCTTGCGTTTGTAATACTGGCTGAAAACAAAGCAATATTTGCATTAAAGTTAAATCATTAGTAGCAAATGTCAGTGCGTTATAAAACAACAATTATGTATGTGTACTTATGATTCATCTTATCCGAACTGATATGTTAATAATAGTGTAATAATACTTTTTTCATAATATCCTTCGAATCAACAAATTACAATTCTTTACTAGTAAAAATATCTTTCCCTATACTATATAGAAAAAATTACTCCTCATATATTTCTAAATAACTCGTGAACTAATAGACAAGTAGTCATATGAAGCCACATTCCTTATAACACGCACATCTTCAAATGGCATCTCATTCAAAAAATTACAGCAAAATTGTAAACGTTGCAGAAAAAACATAAATATACATGTTTATTTAAAAGTTGTCACTGTTGCTTACAAATTTCACTGTTTCAAGAACTAACAGACAAACCATGACAAATGAATATTTACAACATGTCACATCTATTCAGCTTTTATTAAAAAAATTCTAGGTAGGCTCTAATTAGCTACAGGTTCATAACAACAAACCTTCACTTGGAATGACAACACATCAGTCGCATTTATGCTGCAGCTAAATGAATAAAATCATACATTTAGTCAATGGGAGTTGGGCCTCATAACAAGCAGGGGCAGAGCACCTAGTACTTTTTTATACTCATTTCAGTGTGACAAATTTTAATAACATTTTAAAAATTTTAAGTTTGTGTTATGTTTTCTGCATATGCATGTCTAGCATGTTATGTTTTCTGCAATTCATGCATGTCTAGCCACAATTCATTAAAACAAGACTATAAGTTGCTTATAACACAACAAGAACTTTTTTTGTCTAGAAGTATATTTCCGTTATGTTTTTTTTTAATGTAATAATTTTATTAAGGTTTTTGATATAACAGAATAACTTCAAGATATAAGCAAATGATGCCCTTATAAATTAAAAAAAAAAGATAAGTTAATTTAAAACATGAGTGCACATACATACAGCTGTACATTATAACGTACCTTACCTTAACCGACCAAAACACCAAATCAAAAAAATGAAAAAACTTCCAGCCGGGATACCAAATATCTGAAAAATTACAGTGAAAAAAATCTTGCGCAATTTGCTTAAGCCCATGCTGTACACACAAGGATAAGGAAGGTATGAGAGATTCCTAAGGTTGTTTACAAACATAAATAAAAGAAATACCGAACATAGAATTGAAGAACGCATTTTCAAACTTTATAAATAGATCCCACAAGAATATGCTGACACCATTCAGAGGTTGTATAGGTATTTAAAACTTTATGATATTCAATCAAATGTCTAACTTGAACTTGCCAAAATTGCAAACCATCTCATTTTTCTTAAAATCATAATTTTAAGCAGCATAAGGAAATGCATAATCAGTTTTTAAAAAAGTCACAACAAAGATGTGGTGGCTGTGGGTGGCTACGCATCCCTAATGTACTGCTTTCTCAAAGCATCACAATATTCCAGAATGAACTCACCAATGTTTAAGAATGTTCTAGTTCCAAAACATTCCAGAATTTTCTAGAAAGTTTCAGAGAGTCGAGTGAGCCAGTGAGTGGCAGAGATGTGCAAACAAACCAGAAGATGAGCAAGTACGACAAAATGTTATAGAAAAGTTTCAGAATTTTCTAGGTTTCACGATGCTCCAGAATCTAGAGTTGAATGTTCAAGATTTATTTATTCAGAAACTGGACATGGAAACTGCTTCTATGTTTAAGAAATTTTTATCCTAGAATGTTTATATGGCGAAGTTTGGCATGCATTTGTCAGTATTATTTTAGCAAAAAAATAAGAATGGATCAAAGAGAACAAAAATGATAGTCCAAAAGAAAAATCCACTGCAAATATTCCAGGGATAAATTTAAAGGTAATTTTGGAAATATATCTTTTCGTGGCTTGATTGCACAAAAAGAAATTAAATGCATCCTTAACTCTGCCTGGCAAAGTTTGGTAATGTGTAAAATGTTTTAAAGACATTTTATTAAACCTTTGTTATTGGCTTGGCAGTAATAAAAAACAGCAAAATGTGGACTAGAAATATTGCACATTTTGGTTTTTCAACACAAATATCAAAAATGATTTAAGAAAAAGGCTATATACACTGCATACGTGATTTCTATATCTGAATTACTTATCTAAATAATCACAAAAAGAAAAAGAAGTGCTCGGCTAACTTGTACGTTTAAATGATGGAAGTTAAATGAAAACAGTCCTTCTACAAAAAGTAATAAATAAGAATGTATTTACACAAATAACACTACTTTACAAAGCATGGAAAGGCCAAAAAGTACCATGGAAAAAGGAAAAGGTTTGGTAAGGTTACATACTCTGACTTTTTGAGTAGCTGATCGCCATCTGCTACCCTGACCACGCAACAGTCGTCTTTGGGAAAGCCGTGCAGACAATTGCCGTGTCATCCCTTCCTCCTCAGGCTTCACAACCTGTAAAAGCCTTAATTAGCTACGCTAGATTAGTTGTGTTAATGCGATTAGTATTCAGAAGGCAATTACTCCTTACCTGCAATTACTTAAACATATGCACATGTGTTTACGTGCACGCACGCGCACACACACACACAAAATGTCCAGATATTTTGTATTGTCTGTTGTCTGTAATAACGATGTTTAACCAACAGTGTTCAATCGCCATTGTTTACTTGATAACTTTTATTTACAAAATCCGATAAAAAAATTTGCTACTTTTATGTACAGTGTGAAATCAGTGATATCATTTTGTAACAGACATTAAAATAATAAAGAAACATCTGTTCAGATACGGTACAATTACGATATTACCTCCACACTTCCACTTAGAAAATATTAAAACAGCTGCATGATTAAGACATAACAATATTAAAATTCATTTCAAGTATCTAATCATGAAAAAAAAGATTCATAAGATTTGAAAATAACCATAAGCCCAGACATGCATCAGGTTGTAGGTTAACCCTTGTAAGATGTGAACCTTTACCGTTCTTATGTCCAATATGTTTGTATGTTTTTTCTGTACAGTATTTGTGTAAATTATATGTGTTAGTGTTCCTAATGAATAACAATATCGCAAGAGTGTTTACAGTCTGACGATCAAAACAATTCCAACAAACAGCATCAATAATAAAAGATAAAAGAATCACAAGAAAGTCTTTTAAACATCTTAACAATACCTCCACTTAGGTTAAATAGAAGACAATAAATAAATTGTTACACATTATTAGCATTAAGAATACAACATGGTAAAAATTCAATATGTCGAGAACAATATATTTTTTCAATAATTTTATGATAGATAATACTACATGTTTTTTTTCAAAAATTCCGTTCTATGGACAGTAGAAAAGAATACTGAAAAAAGTTCATTGGAAGTTTATTTTGTTTCCACAGCAGCCAGTACCGTATTTCCTCTAACTGATTCAATTTATACATAGCGAAAATTGTCGATAAGGAAACAAAAGTGTCACTACTATAAAAACAATAATCTAAAAAAAAAATAATAATAATAACTAGCACCTGTTTTCCAACAGAAACAGCTGAGATGAGCAACTGATGGGCTTAATGATCTTACCGTACCTCTAGCTAATAATACTCATCCATCTACTCAAAAGCGACTCGTACTGATGGAGTGAATGACACAGGCTTAATGATGTATTAAACAGAGCCCTTGGATACCTGGCAACCTCCCAGTGTACCTTAGTGTACTCATGCATACAAAGCTCCATATAGGCGGATATCATTTCCCTAGCTACTCATATGAACATCATGTGGAATGTAAAATAGAATGACCAGAATGTCATAGCACAGAGAAAAGCTGGCTGAACAGAGCGTGACCTCCGTGACAAGGATCAAGAGAAAGAAAAACTGTTAAGTGAATTAGCAGAGCAAGCATATGCAAGTACCTCTATAATGAATAGGAATGTCACCAATTAGAAGTGGGGGAGTTATCCAACTTGAATCCTCTTAAAATCCTAGACTCTGTGAAGAGACTAGGGCTGGACATGTTATAAATAAACATTTCAGGAATACATAAAGGGGCAGATACTTAAAGATCTATAAAGTCGCAGTGCAACTGTAACTTTAACTTTAGAACTTCCATTCATTCACCAACCTTGGTTAAAGATGCGGCATTCCCTTTATTTACTTTGAAGACCCCAATATGAGAGTAACGGTGATGTAATGTCCTTTATATTTGAAACAAACACTGTGTCTACATTTTAGTGCAGCAGTTATTAAGTTCTATGCGTGTATAAAAACCTCTAGAATGGTTTGAGATTGAAAAGTTTTGGTCTTCACTTAAAAGTTTTAACCAAACACTGGACCATAAAAACTAGAAATTCATATCCATTTTTAGGAAAACTATATAAATGCATTATAAAATGTTAAGACAAATTAACTTGTAATTTAATGAAACTGTAATACAACATCGCAGAATACCCAAAATACCTCATTATATTATTTCTGTTACATGTAGCCTGCTGCCTATATTACCTGGTATTAAATTAGACAGGATATATGTAAGAGACTTAAATATATTTTTAATAGGAAACGTTGCAATTCTGATATCTATTACAGATAACAGTAAGATAACTTTATCAAAGAATTTTCAAATCAAACATTAATGAAAGATAACCTACAAAAGAAAACCTGACAATATTTTAAAAGCAAAAATATTAGACAAAATAGTGCAAAATACTTTGTTTATTAAACCCTACATGGATTAACTGCATGTAGACAATGTTGAGCAACATTGTCTAATATGATACAAACTAAAAAAATTCTTTTTAAATCAAAACCATAATCATTACTTATTGAAAAAATTAAAAGAAACTTCAAATTGCCTTATTATCTGGTGTTATAGTTTTTTATTCATATAAAACCTATAATTATAGGAATATTATAAAACATATTATTATAGGATTCTTCATATAAATTATTAATTTTTCGACACACCTGTCTATACATCTCAATAAAAACTTACACAACTTTAGGCAAACTAATGTGTTAAAACTTTACATTTTAATAACTTAAACTGAACACTTATTTTTAAATATCTATTTTGAAATAATTCAATAATTATTCAAATGTGCTAAAAAAAGTACTGCATATGTCACAAACAATTCAATTAAAACTTTCAAAACATTTACGATTAAGAATCGAAATGGGAATGAAAACATATACAGTAAAATTTAGAAAATAGTTTACTTAAAAAATATGTTTTAAAAACTATCAAACTCACTCAAAAGTTGAAAAAAAATATTAGGCTACTCATTAGAGCACATTAGTTTTTTCTAAATGTAACAATACGCAATTAAAAAAGAAGTGCAATTCATAATTATGAAACCAACATAAAAAATTTAACACTGAATTTAAAAAAAAACCACAACTCATTATACGTCTGTACAAACTGAACAGACATTAAGTGAACATTGAAATAATTTTACAAACTGTTGCACACTTACTGGGGCGTTCATGATCATTCTGGATTCATACCACAGCATGAAGTACAACCACACAAGTGTCAGAGGATTAACAAAGGAAGCCCATTCATCATTAACAACAGATGGCACACGAGGGTCGTGACAGTTGGTGAATTCGAGTGCTGTCAATCCAAGAAACCTGGCAAAAATTTATTGCAAATAATTGCATACACTACACTAAATCACTGTTTATGTCCAATACAAAATTTAAGATTAAATTTGGTTAGATTAACTGAAAAGTAAATGTTTCTGTATGGCTTTCATTATTACATTTTTGTGTTACAAGTACCTTTAATAATTTGGTATTACCTTCATTGCAAACTCACAAGTGAGGATTAAAGTAAATTCTAAATAGAAAACATGTATAAGGCCAGCGCCATACAGGAAGCCGAACACTCTGTTCATACATAAAGCTTCATATCAGTTTAAATGTTCAGCAACTTATTCGAAATTAATTTTTCAAGTTCTGATGATCAGAATATCTGGAATGTATCTACATTCATTTATAAGTCAAAATGAAAAAGTATGTATAAATGTAGGTATGGTAAACAAAATACATACTACAAAGTATATTATAAAAGAATGCTTGACCAACCTATGTACAGGCATTCTATGCCCCATGTAGGTCCTTCTTATGTAACTAAAATGTTTGTATGAAGAAGTTGGCAATAAATAAATATTATATTACATAAGAATATTATTAAAAAAGTTCGCAGATTATATTTATGAATTTCAGTTTTTGAATATATACTTTAAGTTTTGCATGTCTAAAATTATAATGAACTGTACAAAAACTGACTGTCTAACTTATTATTTTCAGTCTGTTCACATATTTTTTTTTCATAAATAGTAATACTGTATTCTACTTTAGACTGCTTTTATATACTTATGTTTTAAATGGATTATACAACCGTGTACAAAGATAAACTACTTCCTACTTGGCCACATCCTTAAATTTTCTACAAAAAAAACAAACAGAAACTGACAGCTTTTAGTTACCTGGCAATCGGATCTACGCTCGGTAATAATTCTTGAGCCCATTGCATTTGATAAAGATACAGCACAACAATGTGACCAACCACTGGAAGAATTATGATGCGACAAAGAATGGCGAACCCACGACCTAACGATTTATTACAGGCCCACCACATCATACAGGCCAGAAAAATAAGAAAGTAAACTCCATTTAAAACAGAAGGTCTGATGATGCCGGCAAAACATAACGAAGCAAGCACCATATACTTTCCTGCAAAAATTAACATTTAGAACAGATACACAAACTACTGAACTAATTTCAAAATGTTCAGTATAATGATCTGCCTTCACTAGCTTCGTCAATTCTACTTTCGTTGACGCGTTTCGGAGAACCTCCACCTTCAAAAACTATATCTATACTACATACTAATAGAGTATAGATATAGTTTTTGAAGATGGAGGTTCTCCGAAATGCGTCAACGAAAGTAGAATTGACGAAGCTAGGGAAGGCATCTGCATTATACTGAACATAGTGACAATAATCCTAGCAGAAAAGAAGAATATAAAAATAATTTCAAAATTTAACAGCAATTTTTTCCTCATTTTTATTGTTACTGTTGTAAGTAGTATCTGTCATAGAACCAACCATAGTTCTACTTGTATAGAAAATTTAAAACTTGTATTTAAATTAAAAAATAAAAAGTATATAAAAAATCTACACAGTATGTGTTAAAACCTCTTGAGATAATCATTTTAAATATATATATATATATATATATATATATATATATATATATATATATATATATATATATATATATATATCTAAAAGTTGTTTCTACATGAAAAAAAAAAAACAAAAACAATACTTTGTAGACTGAACATTTTAGTGCAATGTCTTGTGAAAGCTATCTGGGCATTTGTAGTTATAACTGGATTGAAGAACAGGTTGTTCCTATATTTGAGTATTTTCATTGTTAAAGTGACAATCTGCAAACATATTAAAGGTAATGTTTCCTTATGGTGAAAGTACGTTCTACTACTATGTAATAATTGTAATATAATGTTTTGCAGCCTAACAAGAATGATACAAAACATTTTCTAAATTTACTTTTTTTATAAGATAAGATAATCAGCAAAATGGCCTAATGTTTTGTAAATTAGACATTTTAATTTTGATTTAGCCATTTTAATTATGAAATGTATTATTATTTGTTTACAGAATGTATACACTAGTACATTACGTTTTTAATACTGTAGCTGGTAATTTGAATTGTGTAAATTGCAAAATAAATCCTCAACTAAAACTGACATTACCAAGGATTGCAAGAAGGGAATATTTTCTCCTCTCCAACACTTTTTCTGCTTCTGAGGTAGAACTTTCAACAATCGGTAGCAGGCTGTCATCTTCTGTGTGTTTGTTTATGCTTCGACAAACAATTAACACACAGATGGACACCACCAATACAATAACTTCTGGAGACAGGATCACAACTCCTTCCCAAAATTCAATATCTTGTAAGTGGACAAGCCCAGCATACCTGCACCATCTCTCATTCCTCCCACCTATAAGAAAAGCAAATGTAATAGTTAGGCAAAACCAAGGACCCTTATAAATTCGCACACATGTTCATTTTTCTATGTGTAACATATATCTTACTTGATGTGACTGATCATTTAAAGTTTGGTTATAAATAAATAAAAATAAAAAATATTTTTGTCTTCAACTTCTATATTCTTTTTGGGTTTAGTTTGGCAAAAATCACACATAATATAATATAATATAATATATATATATATATATATATATATATATATATATATATATATATATATATATATATATATATATATTTATATAGAAAAGAAAAGACGTTGAAGACAAAAATATTTTTATTTATTTATTGTGTTGTAACATTCAAACAAGAAGCAATACCAATTCCCAATGTGTGTGTGTGTGTGTGTGTGTGTGTGTGTGTGTGTGTGTGTGTGTGTGTGTGTGTGTGTGTGTGTGTGTGTGTGTGTGTGTGTGTGTGTGTGTGTGTGTGTGTGTGTGTGTGTGTGTGTGTGTGTGTGTGTGTGTGTGTGTGTGTGTGTGTGTGTGTGTGTGTGTGTGTGTGTGTGTGTGTGTGTGTGTGTGTGTGTGTGTGTGTGTGTGTGTGTGTGTGTGTGTGTGTGTGTGTGTGTGTGTGTGTGTGTGTGTGTGTGTGTGTGTGTGTGTGTGTGTGTGTGTGTGTGTGTGTGTGTGTGTGTGTGTGTGTGTGTGTGTGTGTGTGTGTGTGTGTGTGTGTGTGTGTGTGTGTGTGTGTCCAAATGTGTGTGTGTGTGTGTGTGTGTGTGTGTGTGTGTGTGTGTGTGTGTGTGTGTGTGTGTGTGTGTGTGTGTGTGTGTGTGTGTGTGTGTGTGTGTGTGTGTGTGTGTGTGTGTGTGTGTGTGTGTGTGTGTGTGTGTGTGTGTGTGTGTGTGTGTGTGTGTGTGTGTGTGTGTGTGTGTGTGTGTGTGTGTGGTGTGTGTGTGTGTGTGTGTGTGTGTGTGTGTGTGTGTGTGTGTGTGTGTGTGTGTGTGTGTGTGTGTGTGTGTGTGTGTGTGTGTGTGGTGCGATGCAGTGTGTGAGTGTGTGTGTGTGTAGTTTTTGCACATAAAGAGTTTATATACAGCTGCCAGACTTCTATAGAAGTTAAAGTTTTCATGTACAGACCCTCTAATTTTGATGTTAGGTCATTAAAATCTCAAAACCTCAGAAAATCTCAAATTATACACCTAGTTTGGATCAAAATAAAAAAATGATTTTTCATGGTTTTTCGACATTTTACACACACAGTATCTGTACTTTTGGACTTCAGAAGGTTGACATTATGCAGCATGGGTAAAAGTAAGTAGAACATAATTCAAGTTATTTTTATGTTTGGGCATCAAATATGTTTTAAAAATAGCACTTAAATCATATTACAAGTGGCATATTATGTGCGATTTGTTCTGAGTGACTGTCATGATAGTACAAATGAAACAGAAGTCAGCTGCTCCATTCTTGTTAATAGTTTATGTTGGCATACATAAGTCATTCTATGCATCTAAATACATGTATGTTATAATGGTTGATACAAATTACACAAAAAGCACTTGTACATGCTTTTAAAGCATTTGTTTGACTATTTTATGTTATTTGAGTTCAAGCAAAATATGTATTTTGAAAAAAATATTCTGCATTATCATTAAAAATTACTTATTACAGTTAGAGCATAAATAAAACTATAAATCTTAATATTTTCAACTAACAATAACAGAAACTTATACTTTTTCTATCAAATTAAATTAAATTAAAGTTTTGTTTTGGAATACAGTGGATGAAAATAATTTCACTGTGAATAATGTCAAATTTCAAAGTCTGAACATTAAGTTTTAGAGCAACACGTTCACGATGACGTATGTCACTAGTGACACACACTGCAACTACCAGTAAGGCGAGAGTGTATCACTAGCGACGCGTGCTCATCTTCAAAATAGGCAGCATGTCCCACTAGTGATGCCCCCTTTATTACTTCATATGGGCTTATTTATAATGACACCAATGTTTTAAGCCTGGAATTGTGTTGTACGACCATTTTAAAGTATGTTAGAGTAACCTTAGTCGGATTAGATTTGGTCTATTGTAATTATTTTTTTCAACAGCCTGACACACCTTATACGTAATCTAAAACGACAACAAATTTAAATTCAATAGAAATGTTAGAAACATCATTTTAATTTTTAAACTTAATTTTAAATATAATAAAGTACCTGACCTTGATCTTGGTGACCTTAATTGGTAAACTAAAATGAAAATACATTCAACATAATAATATCTAATTACTGACAATTATAAGACATCAAAGAAGAAATTATATAACTTATGGAGTCTTTTACTTGAAACTTTATGTGTGTACAGACCAATGGCACCAAACCTCTAAAATATATAGAATACAGTTTTTTTCGTTTGAATATAACCTAAAATATTATATAGACACATATTCTAACAATTTTATGGGAAAAAAATTGTATGCCTATGGTTGAGATTTCATGTTAATTACTATAAAACAAAATGTTATGATGTAAAAATGGCCATCGTCATGAACTTGTTAAGATAAAGAATATACAAAGTAAAGAGATTATAAATCCCAAAGGCACTGCGATCAAATGACCAATTGTGCAAATACACCTTTTGGTTACTTGTTCAGTAGGCTTGTACGTTCTCTTACTTTCTGCACAAGGTTTAAAAGTAGCTGGAGTTATATAACTATGCTGTTAATTATTTTTAAAACAAAATTAAAATTTTTGTTTGAGGATTTGTTTGTATTTTACAAAGTATTCGTAAATTACGGATATACTGATCATTATAAGAAACACTTACATGGTGGGGAGACAAGGCTGCCATACGGCTGATGTGACAACAGTGTTATCTGGAAGGCAAACTGCGCTAGAGAGTTGAGAACTGTGAAGAAAATTACTGCTTTCAAGTAACGGCCTGTATGACCTGTCAGAACACACAAGCACTGGCGTCATGTAATGTTTAAAAATATGATTAATATTATAACCACTTTTCTATAAAATCCAAATACGATCATTACGTAAAAATATGCAAGGAGCACTGTGTCATGAATACAAAAACTAAAAATGGAAAAAAATAATTTCGTCCAAATGTAAAAAATATCAGTCAACTTATCGTTACTTACACACTATCGTTTTCAAAGGTATACCAAACTGAAGTAACCTTTTGTTTCTTTCGTTTGCTCGATACCTTTTGTTACTTCTGTTTGGTTCCCTCTGACTATGGCAGCTGTGTCACTGTAAAATAATTTCAATAGTTCGGTAAATTCTTCTGTTTTGTGACAAAGGCTTTATGTATTTATCATCATTAAGAATGTCAATGTGTTGGGGGTAACACACCTCTAGTACCTAAACGCTAAGTTGGAAAATCTAGGATAACGAACAATAATATATCGGTTTTTTACATTAAAAAAAGAAATGGGAAATAAGAAAAACAGTGTTTACCATAGTGTAAACTTAAGCCATTATCACTCTATTAATTGGCTCACACTGCCAGTATATCTACAACCTCAGGTTAAGAGGTTATCATTAATTGGTGAAGTGCCTTACTAAATATGGACTGATTGATTTAACCTAGAAACACAATGTCTGTCACTCCATTACAAATAAATTCAACAATAGATGCTGCATAGGCAGGACTGATTAAATTTTTTTTATCACTCTTCTTATTTCAATGTCCTTCCTAAAAAGTACTAAAATTAATCAAATAACCAATATATATTTTTTTAAATTTTATTTTAAGACAAAAAGCACATTGAGGCTATTACTGCCTCCATAAATGTAAGTGTGAGTGTAAAAAGTTAAAGTCGTAAGTGTTAGTGTGTGTTAGACTCAGGTACTACGAGGGATGTCTAAATTCTCTCAATAGGTGCAGCTAGTTCACACTCCCACTGAGGGTTATAATAACCAATATAAGCAGAGCATACCCGCATCTCATTAATGTGATGGAAATGATTTTTTTAAATACATAACATCTCATTAACAAACATTTCAAAACACTTTTGAAGATCGTGTATGCTGAAATACCTGTTTCGTAATTTGTATTTAGAGTATTTATTATTTATGAAACCACAGAGTATTTATTATTTATAATTATAAAACGTAACACTGCATTCGTTAGGTTTCAAAAAAATTTGACCAAGGACATATTTTTTCAACAACAAAAAAAATATTTGTACCCCTTTTTATTCTTTTAGAGGTTGAATTTTACAAAATCCTTACTTAAGCCCAACAGCGATGATAACCTTAACGGTTTTTCACCGGAAAAAAAATACTTAAGCCCAGGCTCATATAATAATATGAAGCTATTTTAAAAATTTCAAGTCTCTAACTATAATCGTTTTAGCTGTATATTGATTCTATGTCAGTCAGAACAACTTTACGCCTTTAGACATGAAATATGGAAAATGCTGAAATATGTGTTTCATAATTTGTTTTTGAACATTTTTGTCATTTCAAAAAAATCCGATAATTTTTTTTCTCCAATGCAAACGTTTTTATTTCTTTTTTATATTTATATCCATTTAGGGGATGAATGTGGAAAAATGCTGAAATACATGTTTAATTATTAATGTTTTAGAGTATTTAGCTATAAATTTTTTTAAAAATTTAAATTGCAAATTTGTATAACCCTTTTTTTCATAATTTGTGTTTTAGAATATTTTTGTTACATTAAAAAAAAATCCAATACAAAATTATTTTTCTCCAATGCAAACATTTATATTTATTTTTTACATTTCTGTTCTTTTAGGAACTGAATTCAAAAAAATGCTGAAATACATGTTTCAATACTTGTGTTTTAGAATATTTATGTTTAGTTTTAAGGAAATAAAAAAAAATCCCCAATGCAAACATTTATACCTCTTTTTTCATTTTTGTTCTTGTAGTGGGATGAATTCGGAAAAATTCCAGAATATGTGTTTCAATATCTGTGTTTCAGAGTATGTATCTAGAATATACAATCAAAAAAATATTTTTCCAATGCAAAATTTTATATCCCCTTTTTACATTTTCTACCCCTGTATAGGCCTAATTGCTTTAGACGATGAATTTGGGAAAATGATGAAAAATATATTTCATTACTTGTGTTTTAGAATAATTATTTTAAGTTTCAAGAAGATCTGACCAAAATCATTTTTTCCAATAAAAACTGTCTATCCCATTTTTACCCCTTTAGGGACTGAATATTGAAAAATAATTTTTTTAGTACATCGCTAAATGGTTGTAACTAAGGTACCCTGAAAAGTTTAAGTCTCTAGCTATTATAGTTTCAGCTGTGCGTTGATCAGTCAGTCAGGACAATGTTTTTTATATGTATAGAGATAAAACATACATATATACTATATTAATAAGCACACATGTTACATGACAGTTTAAATGACTGCAAACAACTTACCAGCTAGAGTGCGAAAATTTGCAACAGGAACTATGGGGTTGTACAGAAGTAGTACGAGGTAGATGGTAGACAGTCCATTCTGTCTTAACATGCATCCTGCAAAGTACAAACACACAATAAGTACTAACAATCATATGACCTTACACTTCTGTTGATTCCAGTCACTGGTCTAACAACAAAACAAAACAATAATATTATAATATCTAACATAACACTCAGTGCCTACCTCTAGGCTACATTAACACATTTTTATTTTAGCATTTCAAAGTCTGACTAAACCCACTGAAGACGGGAAATGACCAGTTCTCTAGCTGGATAATATATCTATAGCAAACAGTTTTCTTTGAGAATATTCTTGGCCATTTTATCTTGCTAAAAAGACTAATGCAGAGTAAAAACTGATTATATAAAATCATCTTAAGACTCAACTTGAATATATTCTTTATAGTCATACTGTAACACATTATGATAATTGCTCTTGACTCCGATAAAAGAATATGTTTTTTGACAGTGAACGTTATTGTTTCCTCAAATGTGTAAAAGAACGTCTAGCTGGATAATATATCTATAGCAAACAGTTTTCTTTGAGAATATTCTTGGCCATTTTATCTTGCTAAAAGTAAAAACTGATTACATAAAATCATCTTAAGACTCAACTTGAATATATTCTTTATAGTCATACTGTAACACATTATTATGATAATTGCTCTTGACTCCGATAAAAGAATATGTTTTTTGACAGTGAACGTTATTGTTTTCTCAAATGTGTAAAAGAACGTCTATAAATAATCCAATGAAGACAGATGATTCCTTTATGTAGCCTACTAATGGATATTACTGACACAAGTTCAATATATTACAGTGTTTTTCACGCCTTATAAATCAATATCAAGCCATATTCACTTCAATTCTGATAGGTGCTATCGCTGAATATAATTTTAAAGAAATAAGCTTATTGATGTAATTAAAAAAACATATAAGACTGGTTTTACTGCTCTTATTTTAATGCTTTCTGTGAACTGGTAACAAATTACATATTGATCTTCAAACGTAATTTTTTCATTATTTTCAACAGAAAGTGACCAAAATTTTTGTTCACAGTAGACTAAGTATTTATGAATAACTCCGACATAGTGCAACTTAAATGAAAGGTTGAAGGATGAAGGTTTTATAGCCAATTTATGTAGACCAGTAATCGAACTTTTTTTTAACATAGGACCCACCTTCATCCTGAAATTTTGTTTTGTGACCCACCATAACCTATATATATATATATATATATATATATATATATATATATATATATATATATATATATATATATTGTGTTTAACGTCCGATTATTGTGCACACTTGGGCTAATGCAGACAATGGGATGATTTATAGCATATGAAAATGCCAAGACCTGGCCGGGAATCGAACCCGGATCCTCGGGGTGAAAGCCTAGTATGCTATCGAGGCCACCGAGGCGGTCTCTCTCTCTCTCTCTCTATATATATATATATATATGTGTGTGTGTGTATATAGACATAATTTTTGATATTAAAAAAACATGCCCACAAAATATAAAATGAAATAAAAAATCTCCATATATTTAGTTCTTGTCTAATAACTATACTTCATCAGAAAAAAAAGTAAATGAGTTACAAGTTTTTAACTCACTTGTGCACCCTTTTATCTTCTTTTCTGATGAAGTGTAATTATTGTTTACACAAATTATGTATTATTAATTATTCATAAATGAATTATTAATTACTCATAAATACGTGAAATATGAAGTTTTTTATTTCAATTTATATTTTTTAAACTCATTCGTCCTAGCTAGGTGCATGTTCCAGTTCCAGTAGTAGCCTAACAAAGCACAGTTACATTGACCTATCGCACTGTTCATTTTATTTTGGAAACATCTGTTTTGTAGTAAATTTACAGTTGGCAATGAAATAACTGTTGTGTAATCACAGAACATATTTCTAGATATATGTTCATT
Organism: Callitettix versicolor; assembly: GCA_022606455.1. Classification (NCBI taxonomy): domain Eukaryota; kingdom Metazoa; phylum Arthropoda; class Insecta; order Hemiptera; family Cercopidae; genus Callitettix; species Callitettix versicolor. The sequence continues at coordinate 105,629,484 of CM040189.1, read as the reverse complement.
TTTTTGCATATGAAAGAATAATTAAAAAGTTTTAAGCCATCCACCTTCCTGCAACTCAGCCGAATTGTTCCTGACCCACAGTTTGGGAACCACTAAAGTAGAATACACAACACATTTATTTTACTTTGCTTGTAGACTTGCACGCTAAACAAACTAATCACTGGTTATTTTGGTACAAAAGCAATATATTTTGTACAGTTTATCAATAAACATATATGGTATTTTAAGTTTCTTGCTATTCTAAAAACTTACTGCCGTATTGTAATCATATCAAAGAAATTTATAGACAATTCTTTTCTCTTTTTTTACAATGTTTTACGATATTTTTACTTAGTTACAGTATTTCTATCTTTGTAACTATCCAGTTAGTTTAAAATTTTAAATTAAGTATTTTTCTACCCTAACCTGAGTGTTTTTATGTAGGCAGATTCATTTCGTTTCCAATTATTTGTAAAGTGGATGACATGAAAGTGGATGAACTACTTTCTATCTCTAATGATTGTTATTTTTCGTCTTAAAGAATTAATTTTAATTTTAAAATGAAATAAATTTGGACAGGGTACAAAAGTTTGATTTAACATTTCATTATATCCCTGTGTGGATGAGTAAGCATAACCTTTCAGGGAACAGAGAAAGGTTATCAGAAGCTCCCAAAGTGAGGGAAGATCTGGGTCAACCCTAACCTTCTACAATCCCTAGGCAGGCTACTACTGTGTTAATGTTCACAAACTTCTAGAATAGTTCCTACCAGGCAAAATCTGTACATAGGCCTACTGTACAGGGTATTAAAGTGCTTTATAGGAAGGTGTGTACTTTATAGCAAATACAGTTTTTCATAATTCAAATTTTTCCCTTAAGAAAATATATTTAATCTAGATCTGGAACCAACTTTAGCCAAGTATTTTATTAGTAATGTCAGTATAAAGTAGAAGAAACAAATATTTTTATTCTGTAAAGTTTTAAAAAATATCAAAATAAAAATAAAAATAATTATTTATTGTGACATGATGGAAGCGAATCTCTAACATTATTATTTTTATTTTATGAAAAATAAATAAATAGATGTTATGACTACTTGAATATACGATTTCACCAACATAATCAGTGTTAACATCTGTAAAAATAAGCATTTTATAACTTTCAAAATTACATTGAAAATACGAAAAGAGGTCTAAACATTACCTCTCTGTCAAATACTTTTCTTAAAATTTCAATTGGTTTTAAAAATTTTAATGTATGTATATATATATATGTATATATATATATATATATATATATATATATATATATATATATATATATATATATATATAAACTGATTACAATAGTGAAATCAGATTTCAAAACAGTAAATCAGATTTCAAAACAGAAAAAAGTTATTTTTTTCATATTTGAAATGTGTGCCATTTTAAAATTGTTGAATATATTTGGTTTGATAGGAAAACATGTCATCAAAGCTATTACCAAATCGATTTGGATCAAATCGGACCAAGATTGCGAGTGTGAGCATGTTAATATACAGTTTTTAACGACACTTCAAAAAGTGATCGAGATTTTTTTTTGTGTGTTTAACGTCCGACTATTGTGCACACTTGGGCTAATGCAGACGATGGGATGATTTATAGCGTATGAAAATGCCAAGCCCTGGCTGGGAATCGAACCCTGGTCCTCGGGGTGAAAGCCCAGTACGCTATCAACTAGGCCACCGAGAAGACTAAAAAGTGATCTAGAGGTCAGAAAGTTATTTTATAAGGTCACTGGTCTGGTACTTTTGTATTAAATCTAATTAATTGAAAGTACTGATGTAGGCGAGATACTCATAAGCTATTCAAGTCACAGCTTATGGATATCCCATATAAGGATATTAGATGTGTTATATATATTTCATGACTAATAGTCAATAATAACTTACAATACCATAGAAGGAATATAAAATACAATCACTCTACCTGATCATTTGTTTCTAAATTAACCATGTAAGACGTTTTTTTTTTTTTTTTTGGACAAGTAATTTGAACTAGAAAAATAATTTTGCATAGTCGATCAGTTTATATATATCAGGACTTCATTCTTCATACTTTTGTTAGATGCCTATTTTAATTCACATAATCAGGGATATTATTTGCATAAATTTATGAAGTCGGTTACGCATTCCCCGACATGATACCGACACTTTCGCTTATAGTGACGTGCATGCAACCACGTTAAATGCAACCCCGTTCCTGTTCGCACGGCAGTATTGTGTTGTATTCCGCGCGCATCTGAATAGCTCGACCTGATTCGCACAATGTGTTCGTTTGAAGGTCAAGCCTCCGCGGGTTCGTATATTGTTGTGTAGGCTTAGTTATACACGAACTTAATTTACGGGCTTTTATGAGAAACAGATCCGCAGATTCTACCCCCGTGTGCCGCATAACGAAGAAGCCAGACCCACTTCGGCTATGTCGATGTCGCGATCTGTTGGTTAAAGGTGCAGAACTGTGGCAGAACGTAGCCTCCCCTCCTCGGGCACGGCCACATGAATGAAGTCGCAAAGTCGGTGTCATATCGATTGCGTTGCGGGCACGCCCATTACGTAAGCACGTGTATCAAATAGGTCAATGAAACTGTCGGAGTTGAATTAGCCTTTCCGATGAATCGTCCAAGAAAACTGAAAAGCTGTGTTTGAGAAAAACGTATCGACCTGGCGAGGCGAAACTACTGTACGCATTTCTTATTGAGAATGCAAATGGATATTCGTATATACTGTACGAACAAGTGCAGTTTCACTACATTTTTCAAGTGGTAAAAATATGTAGCAACGAAATGAATAGAAATTATTTTATAATGTAAAAAGTGAGAATAAAAGTGTGTCTTATCTTTCTACTTTTGTACAATCGCAAGAACATGTTTTCAAATAACTACTAAGGGCCCGCAGAGGCGCCTTGTTTCTTGTCCCAGTAAATTCGTATCGACCGTTGAGTTGAAATGTATCCGTCAGCCGACTCGAACGTAACAGCTGGTACAGCTTGTAACGTATTGTTTTAATGCTCTTCATGAAATCTATTCGATGTTCAAACATAAAAACGATTACTTTTGAAACTATTCATGATTGAATTGCTTTTACCAATCTGCAAAAGATCGAAGAGTGCAAGAAAAAACCTACAGTTGTGTGAATTTTTCAAACCACGCTTTTTTAAGGCCCGAATTAAAAGATTTCGAAAAATCCTGAAAACACTGTTTTTGTTATTGATAAAAACTAGGTTTTATAATATTTATTTTTCGATATTTTTCTGACCTGTAAATACGTCGAAATTAGAACAGTAGAAATGAAAACCTGACCTTTTCGAGAGCCTGGCGTTTCTATATAAACTCTTTATGTGATAAAACTACATATATTCGGAATCCTTATCATTTCTAGTTTTAAATGACACCCTACAATCAAAGTTGTTGTTATGACACCCTACAATGACGCCCTTAAAAGTTTGTTTCTGAATATATTGTGTCGTCAGCGCCTACACTGCCTCATTCGGGCATCATCATTGCGCTTCCCCGCGCAGTCAGCGAGTGTGTTACTGACGGACACGCACACGAATTTACAAACGTTCTTGGTTTTACCTGCGGACCCTGCCTCGTTTCGGGCATCATCGCGCTTCCCCGCGCAGTCAGCGAGTGTGTTACCGACGGACACGCACACGAATTTACAAACGTTCTTGGTTTTACCTGCGGACCCTGCCTCGTTTCGGGCATCATCGCGCTTCCCCGCGCAGTCAGCGAGTGTGTTACTGACGGACACGCACACGAATTTACAAACGTTCTTGGTTTTACCTGCGGAGCCTGCCTCGGTTCGGGCATCATCGCGCTTCCCCGCACAGTCAGCGAGTGTGTTACTGACGGACACGCACACGAATTTACAAACGTTCTTGGTTTTACCTGCGGACCCTGCCTCGGTTCGGGCATCATCGCGCTTCCCCGCACAGTCAGCGAATGTGTTACTAACGGACACGCACACGAATTCACAAACGTTCTTGGTTTTACCTGCAGACCCTGCCTCGGTTCGGGAATCATCGCGCTTCCGGACACGCACACGATTTTACAAACGTTCTTGGTTTTACCTGCGGACCCTGCCTCGTTTCGGCCATCATCGCCCTTCCCCGCGCGCAGTCAGCGAGTGTGTTACTGACGGACACGCACACGATTTTACAAACGTTCTTGGTTTTACCTGCGGACCCTGCCTCGGTTCGGGCATCATCGCGCTTCCCCACGCAGTCAGCGAGTGTGTTACTGACGGACACGCACACGATTTTACAAACGTTCTTGGTTTTACCTGCGGACCCTGCCTCGTTTCGGCCATCATCGCCCTTCCCCGCGCAGTCAGCGAGTGTGTTACTGACGGACACGCACACGAATTTACAAACGTTCTTGGTTTTACCTGCGGACCCTGCCTCGGTTCGGGCATCATCGCGCTTCCCCGCGCACTCAGCGAGTGTGTTACTAACGGACACGCACACGAATTCACAAACGTTCTTGATTTTACCTGCGGACCCTGCCACGGTTCGGGAATCATCGCGCTTCCCCGCGCACTCAGCGAGTGTGTTACTAACGGACACGCACACGAATTCACAAACGTTCTTGGTTTTACCTGCGGACCCTGCCTCGGTTCGGGCATCATCGCGCTTCCCCGCGCACTCAGCGAGTTTGTTACTAACGGACACGCACACGAATTTACAAACGTTCTTGGTTTTACCTGCGGACCCTGACTCGGTTCGGGCATCATCACGCTTCCCCGCGCAGTCAGCGAGTGTGTTACTGACGGACACGCACACGAATTTACAAACGTTCTTGGTTTTACCTGCGGACCCTGCCTCGGTTCGGGCATCATCGCGCTTCCCCGCGCACTCAGCGAGTTTGTTACTAACGGACACGCACACGAATTTACAAACGTTCTTGGTTTTACCTGCGGACCCTGCCTCGGTTCGGGCATCATCGCGCTTCCCCGCGCACTCAGCGAGTTTGTTACTAACGGACACGCACACGAATTTACAAACGTTCTTGGTTTTACCTGCGGACCCTGACTCGGTTCGGGCATCATCACGCTTCCCCGCGCAGTCAGCGAGTGTGTTACTGACGGACACGCACACGAATTTACAAACGTTCTTGGTTTTACCTGCGGACCCTGCCTCGGTTCGGGAATCATCGCGCTTCCCCGCGCACTCAGCGAGTGTGTTACTAACGGACACGCACACGAATTCACAAACGTTCTTGGTTTTACCTGCAGACCCTGCCTCGGTTCGGGAATCATCGCGCTTCCCCGCGCACTCAGCGAGTGTGTTACTAACGGACACGCACACGATTTTACAAACGTTCTTGGTTTTACCTGCGGACCCTGCCTCGTTTCGGCCATCATCGCCCTTCCCCGCGCAGTCAGCGAGTGTGTTACTGACGGACACGCACACGATTTTACAAACGTTCTTGGTTTTACCTGCGGACCCTGCCTCGGTTCGGGCATCATCGCGCTTCCCCACGCAGTCAGCGAGTGTGTTACTGACGGACACGCACACGATTTTACAAACGTTCTTGGTTTTACCTGCGGACCCTGCCTCGTTTCGGCCATCATCGCCCTTCCCCGCGCAGTCAGCGAGTGTGTTACTGACGGACACGCACACGAATTTACAAACGTTCTTGGTTTTACCTGCGGACCCTGCCTCGGTTCGGGCATCATCGCGCTTCCCCGCGCACTCAGCGAGTGTGTTACTAACGGACACGCACACGAATTCACAAACGTTCTTGGTTTTACCTGCGGACCCTGCCACGGTTCGGGCATCATCGCGCTTCCCCGCGCACTCAGCGAGTGTGTTACTAACGGACACGCACACGAATTCACAAACGTTCTTGGTTTTACCTGCGGACCCTGCCTCGGTTCGGGCATCATCGCGCTTCCCCGCGCACTCAGCGAGTTTGTTACTAACGGACACGCACACGAATTTACAAACGTTCTTGGTTTTACCTGCGGACCCTGACTCGGTTCGGGCATCATCACGCTTCCCCGCGCAGTCAGCGAGTGTGTTACTGACGGACACGCACACGAATTTACAAACGTTCTTGGTTTTACCTGCGGACCCTGCCTCGGTTCGGGCATCATCGCGCTTCCCCGCGCACTCAGCGAGTTTGTTACTAACGGACACGCACACGAATTTACAAACGTTCTTGGTTTTACCTGCGGACCCTGCCTCGGTTCGGGCATCATCGCGCTTCCCCGCGCACTCAGCGAGTTTGTTACTAACGGACACGCACACGAATTTACAAACGTTCTTGGTTTTACCTGCGGACCCTGACTCGGTTCGGGCATCATCACGCTTCCCCGCGCAGTCAGCGAGTGTGTTACTGACGGACACGCACACGAATTTACAAACGTTCTTGGTTTTACCTGCGGACCCTGACTCGGTTCGGGCATCATCACGCTTCCCCGTGCAGTCAGCGAGTGAGTTACTGACGGACACGCACACGAATTTACAAACGTTCTTGGTTTTACCTGCAGACCCTGCCTCGGTTCGGGCATCATCGTACTTCCCGTGCAGTCAGCGAGTGAGTTACTGACGGACACGCACACGAATTTACAAACGTTCTTGGTTTTACCTGCGGACCCTGCCTCGGTTCGGGCATCATCGTACTTCCCGTGCAGTCAGCGAGTGAGTAACTGACGGACACGCACACGAATTTACAAACGTTCTTGGTTTTACCTGCAGACCCTGCCTCGGTTCGGGCATCATCGTACTTCCCGTGCAGTCAGCGAGTGTGTTACTGACGGACACGCACACGAATTTACAAACGTTCTTGGTTTTACCTGCGGACCCTGCCTCGGTTCGGGCATCATCGCGCTTCCCCGCGCAGTCAGCGAGTGTGTTACTGACGGACACGCACACGAATTTACAAACGTTCTTGGTTTTACCTGCGGACCATCGCGCTTCCCCGGTCAGCGAGTCTGACGGACACGCACACGAATTTACAAACGTTCTTGGTTTTACCTGCGGACCCTGCCTCGGTTCGGGCATCAGCGAGCTTCCCCGTGCAGTCAGCGAGTGAGTTACTGACGGACACGCACACGAATTTACAAACGTTCTTGGTTTTACCTGCGGACCCTGCCTCGGTTCGGGCATCAGCGAGCTTCCCCGTGCAGTCAGCGAGTGAGTTACTGACGGACACGCACACGAATTTACAAACGTTCTTGGTTTTACCTGCGGACCCTAAAAATAAACGATAAAAGATATAATAATAATTATTTACGACTCCTTACAATTTTTCCTAGGCTGGCATCCGATCAATACATTACACTTGAGGTGTTACAGAATGTAATGGATAGCTAAGCTACTGAAGACCGCCTAGCTGACTGCTAACTACACCAGGGAAGCAATATAATGAAAATTTACTGTAAAATAAACAATACGACCTTCAGCTTTTAATGTAATTTAAACACTTTACATTGCTATATTATAACCTAAAAGAAACCATTTGACTGTAAGAAATATTCTATTAGACGACCACAAGGCCGTACCTACGATCTGAGCTGGGTGGGGGGAGGCAGATGTCACTTGAGGGCTGAATGGCTACGTGGGAATAATTTAAGGTAAAAATATTTGTTGCAAAATTCAAGAAAAGCTTATATAATTGGTTATTATGGATTAGTATAGTAATGAACACGGAATACAATAAAGGAATAACAGTAAGTGTACACTAGTGTCAACCCTCTTGGATTTGCTGAAAATCTGTATAAAACAATATTTTCTATTCGATCCTGGTTTTGTTTTATGAACTGTCTATGTACACTCATTAAACACAGCCCAGCCAGCCTCTCTTCTTCCAATGTGTTTCTCTGCCACGTCTTCAGTCTTCCAAGTGCTACCTTGGCTGCAGTAGACGGGAGAGCTAGTAAAATGGATAAGGACATCTCTCCTTGTTGTAAGAAAGATGGTTGTTTCTTTGAATAAGTCTACTACTTTAAGTTCCTTTTAGATTTTTTGCCTTCCGCAGATCCAACTCAGCCTTTATACCATCAGACTCACAGAACTCTGTAAATAACTTAGATGTTTCTTCAACATCCGTGATGCTCATTTTTGGCCTCAAGAATGGATGGAGATTCCTAAGGACGAAGGATGAGTGTTTTGTACTGAGAATCGAAGCTTTAGAGATGTACTTATGGAGTCTGAGTAGGGTAGCCTGGCGTGGTACACAGATTTCTATCTCTAGATCTTTGGCAATATCTTTAGCTTCCCCACCGTGACAGGTCCATGCTTTTCGATTGTAAACCATTAACAAAGACTCTAAAACGGTCGAATATTTAGCAACAATCACTGATGCTACAACAGACAGTTTTTTCTAAAGCTTTGTCAATGTTAAAGTTTCACGTTAGAACGCCAGCCAGCATCGTTTGCATTCAATACATGCTCAGTACTACCGCCGCCGCCGTAAAGGAGGATCAGTAAGGAATTCTCGATTTTTTTATGACTGAAATAAGTTTATTTTGAAAAAAGTCCTCGTCTAGACGGAAACAGCTGCACCCTGCTCCTCGCTGGGTACGCCTAGGATGACCATTTGAGCTTGTCATTGCAGTATGTCGTAAGCCTACACATCTGATTACGAGATACGATATTTTGCACGAAATACAATCACGTACCAGGGATTCGACGTATTTGTGTCTTTTAATTCGTATAACTTTATTTGGAGGCTTTCGATAGAAGCTCCAGTATTTGAACTTAGAAGCTGTAGGCCTACTTGAGGTTTGGAACAAGAAAAGAAAAATAACTTAAATGTCCACACAAAAGTTACGATCACGAAATATTCAGTGGCATGGTCGATATCCTTTAAAATTAATTTGACTAGCTGACGAAAATGTATTTGTAATAAAAAAATTATTTGTGCAAAAGAAATGGACAAATTTTTACACAATTATTCCTCCACCAAGAAGAAGAAAAAATCAGGTTATACATAAGAACTTGATTGTTTTTGTTTGCAGACAAATTGAATTGAACCACGCCCGGATCCAGCGGTGCGTGCCGGTAGTCTTAAACACGTCAATAAAACAATTCATCATTACAGCCTACTCCTGCATTGTATTACTTTGTAAAGGGCTTGAAGGCAAAATGTTTTAAGAAAACCAGCCAATTCGTTTATACTGTACGGTAACAACCATTTTTTCCCTAGGTAAAGCCAAGATGTTCATAAATGCGCCCGCGTTCACGAAGTCTGTCGGTCCGTGACGATAGCAAACCATATGTGACTGATCACTATACCAATTTGTGAGAATGGTCTCTATAGCGGCCCGAACCTAGGAGAATTTAACAGCTGACTACGAAAAAAGTTCATTAGTTGAACTCTAAAGGCACGCGTATCTTAATATAGTGTGGGTATGAATAGCAGCGACACTGATTTCAAGTCGTCAGGCCTCATCAGAAGTGCAAGTTTCCACGTCCCCTCCCTTCTGACTTGGGCCTCATTCTGATAAAAATAAATAAATAATTAATATAAAAATATAGATATTCAAAACATTATAAAACTCTGCAAATGAAATAGCAAAAAATGTATCTTCAATAACGGTGCAAATGATCAAATATTAAATTCTTCAAAGTTGTCAGGGAAATTCCAAGTGTCCACATATTCATCGATCTGCATATTTGTTGTCGGAACATAATTATTCGAATGTTCTTGTAATACTTCTTTCCAAAGAACATTTCTTGTGTGGCAAGTGTTTTCTGGGGGCAAGAGTTTTTTCAGCCCATTTCGCCTTTTAACTCTGGAGAAAGCTACGTATAACATTCCATGCAAATCTCTGCTGTTAGTATGAATATCCCAACTGATACAAATGTCTGCTCTTTGGCCTTATGTATTGTCATAGCAAAATATGGCCTAACGGGAAATTGATGTCTTTGCATTGTGCATCCAAGTTTACTTTTGCTTCAATCTAATGTGATTCTATGAATATGAATACTACCTGTGGTCATAGTAGCCCGCGGGCGGCAACCGGTTTCAAATATAATGTACAAGGTGTGTTCATAAAGTAACGAGAATTTTAATTTTTTGCTCAAAATATTTATTTATTCTTCTACATTGATGTTGTCGCCTTCAAAATAGTCCCCATTAGAGAATATGCACTTGTGCCAGCGCTTCTTCCAATCCACGAAACACTTCTCAAACTCGATCTTTGAGATATCCTTTAGTTCTTTCAGCGATGCTTTTAATGTCATCTACGGCTGTAAAACGACGGCCCTTTAAGGTTCTCTTTATTTTTGGAAATATGAAAGAGTCACACGGAGCCATGACTGGCGAATATGGAGGCTGGGGCATCGTTACAGTACTGTTTTTGGCCAAAAATTCACGAACAAACAATGAAATGTGAGCTGGTGCATTATCGTGGTGCAAAAGTCATGAATTGTTTTTCCACAGATCCGAGCGTTTTTTTCGGATTGCTTCACGCAAATGGCGTTGAACTTGTAGATAGTACTCCTTATTGACCGTTTCACCTGGTGGCAGGAATTTATGATGCACTATGCCATTAATATCGAAGAACACAGTGAGCATAACCTTCACGTTCGACCGCACTTGTCGAGCCTTTTTCGGTTTTGGCGAGCCAGAATGCCTCCACTGAGATGATTGAGCCTTAGTTTCGATGTCATATCCGTAAACCCATGTTTCGTCACCTGTTATAATACGTTTCAGTAATTCTGCATCGTCGTTGACTTCATTTAGAATGAACGAATTTTGCAGCCACGCGTTTCATACATAAAACATTGGAAACAATGTCATGACATGATCCAATCGATATGCCAACATCATCAGCGACCTCTCTAATTGTGATTCGGCGATTGTTCATAACTATTTCTTTTACTTTTTCCATGTTTTCATCGGTTGTTGGTGTGCTGGGGCGTCCAGGGCGTTCGTCATCTTCAACATCTTCACGGCCATCTTGGTAACGCTTATATCACTCATAAACTCTTGCTTTACTCATAGCAGACTCACCATAGGCCTTTGTTAACATTTCACACACTTTGTTACACTTTATTCCATTTTTTACACAAAATTTGATACAAATTCTTTGATCCATTTCTTTTAACAAACGAAAATCGCCGAGCTCATAAAAACAAGTCTAACCTTAGTGGCTGTCACAGACAAAGTCAACAATGAAAACAGCTGAGAGTTTTATCATACTTCAAGGGCATGTATACCAACATAATAAAAAAATGTTTGACAATCGGACTCTCCAAGCCCGCGAAATTTAAAAATTCTCGTTACTTTCTGAACACACCTCGTATATAGGTATACACTCCGTATAAATGTAAGGCTCGAAATTCGCCGCTTTGCAATTTTTACGGGCATGAGACCTAGCGCGATCGAATCTGCACCCTTCAAAACCCTTATGTAAGAAGTTTTGTGAAATTCGTTAGAGCCGTTTTCGAGATACGCTGAACATACAAACATACAGAAATTGCTCGTTTAATATAATAGGATCTTGTAATCCGCGACGCAAACGTCTTTCAAGTGCAATGTGCTTCGCATTATGTTATGTATCAAAGATTTCTTACTTGTTAAATAATACATCACTACTATTTTCAATCTGCAATTTCAGACACTACAGTACTGAGTAGAGCTGGCTGATATAATGATGCTGGTAGGTCCCATGACGTCACAGGTCACGGTTCACCTCTACCGCCTGTCCTAATTTATCTTCACTCTCCAGCCTGTTTACGAAGCGAAGACCATGTAGTGTTCAGATTTTACTTTCAACAAAACACCCTTATGTAGAAATATCAAGAAACACGTCGATCGATATTGGTTGATAAATTCATTCCAATTACTCGTGTTTAAAATAAACCATTTCTTATGATGTCTGTCTGTCTGAACGCAAACGGAACTTAGGCCTATAAGTCGCAATCTCGCCAAAAAGTTTGGTTCGTGATCTACCGATAAAAACCGGCCTAATTTCTTAAAATCGATTTATCATAAATTCGATCAAATTTTTCTTACACAAATTTTAATTTAATGTCATCGCCTAAACAACATATGAACTGAGTTACACAACCTAGTTCCGCTTACTGACACTAAAACAACCACGCTAAAAATCCCCGTACTTCTCTCCCGGCTTGAAAAGAGCCTTAGCCTGCGAAACCTAATTCACTGCCGTCAACCAAAACACTTTCGATTGGTTCGTAATGCACGCTTATCTCGGGTTATAATACGCTAGATTGATATACTTCTGCCCTAGCACTACTGCCGGCGCATCACATCGCATTTCCTGTGCACAAAAGCCGATTGGTGCGTTCTTTCTCTAATTTTAACAATGGAATTGTGAGAAATTATTGTGCCTGCTATAATTTCGAGAATAAATACAAGTCGAAAATCGTTGTTCGGCGAACATCGAGGAGGATCACCCACTACTATATAGCAACCTACCAACACACGGACCGGCCCACTCTCACCATTCATCGCCAGCCTGCGGCCCCGCTTGTTCTATCTCTCCTGCAGACTACAACATTAAGTTAGTGTACTATATTTCAGAGGAAACAAAAATAAACCCTCAATTCATTCTCGAATCTTTAATTTTACTTTAAATTTGAAGTAAATTTGTATTTAAGGACAGCCGCGAAGGCCTTATTTAAGTGAATTGGGTGAAATTTTTTTTTTCAAACACAGTGATTCTCCACTGCACCGCGGAACCACTGTTCCATTCAAACATTATTATCTGTTATGTACCACCATTCCTTGATAATACAGAGAGAGTACAAAGGTACAGATAAAATAAGAATTTAGTAATTTTCATGTTATTTCCTTAAACGTCACAACGTACGTCAGTACGGTAAATGTGAACAATTATTTGAACTACGAATTTCCAGTTACAGTCAACAGTTGTAGGATAGACTGGCCTACGCCCAAACACTCACCTAGGCCTACCGTTATCTATCGCTGTACGTGCATTAGGCCTAACACCTTGTCCACTGTGTTTACCGCGGTTACTTTTCATCGGGCTTTACGGAACTTTATCACTTCATAAACGATTTAGAAATAATGCGAAAAATGAACTTTTTTTTTATTTTCTTAATTTTTCAAAACAATCATTCTGAACAAATATAATGTTCGCTTTTGTTCAAAAACCTCATTAAACTTCTTTAACGTTTTGATCAAACGGATTCGAACTCAGTTGAATCTAAACGCAAAATTTACGATTTCGGTAGTAAAATCGTATTTTACATTAGTAAAATATCCAAAATTAACTACGAGATTTTTTTGCATTTGTTCATACCTTTCGAACCTGAAGTTTTGGAAAGAGTTTATCTGTACGTCTTGTTTTAAACAAATTCATTTGGGTTCCCTTAAAATGATTTAAATTACTGAAAATTTGTGCAATTACAATTAAAATAATATTGATTCCATGAGACTCAAATTTAGATTGCAATGCTAACTACGTATGCATGTGCCATTCAGTCTTATCTTTGACACTGCCAGCTGTCGGAATTGCATTAATAAATAAGCCTCTGTTATTTTCTGCCTATTCTTTAATTCACCTACTTCTCCGTGGCCTATCCCGAATGTCAAATGCATTAAAAACGTATTTTTACAAAAAAATATCATATAATACGAATCGTGATTTTGCTTCTTTGATCTTGAAGGCTAAACTGTACTTTTTGAAAAACCTTAAAACCAAAAATCACCTGTTTCGAGGTCTGGTAAAACAAGTTTCACTCTGCGTAAAAAATGGTTACGCTTATATAGGCTACATATCATTTCTTTACCAACACAAAAAAACACGAGGTTATGGAATAGTTTATCTTTGGATATTATATTAAGTTGTAGTGTTCAGCGCGCGTCTTTGTTCTCGTCTCTAAATATTCTACTGCCTTACTACAGTTTAATTAACTAAACTGAAAAAGGTATTGAAGCTTAAAAAATCTTGATTTAAATAAAAATTTATCTAAAACATATCTAGTGCAATAATTCTGTTCGTGGTTTTTTGTGAAAGCTGTTCAACTCCGATGCCGACTAAGTGACAGGTTTATCCCAAACCTCTGGGGGAAAGGAAGACGGTTCTAACTTTAGAAAATACGTTGATATATTTAAACAGGCGACAAATAGTACGCGACAGAATAAATTAACACTACTGTATTCAGCTGGCTGTGACATTTCTCTGCACACCTTTCTAGATTGGATATTTAAGGATGCCAGAGTCTGTACAATCCGCTCAAGGCTTGTTACGGACAAGGATTATCTCTTGTACTGCAAGGGCTTGGACACTGCCCATCCATATTACAGTATTATTATAAAGTCAATTATAAAGAAAAACAATTATAAATAAAAAAGTACAATTTTCTTCGCGATCTGTGTTTAAACACTCAAACAAAACGTATAGAAAAAATTCCGCAAATGTTCGTCAGAATCTACTGGAGGAGGACAAAAATCACCAATAAAACAAAATCTAACACACCAAATTTCTCAAAATTAGACCTGCAGTCTTTGTCGCACTAAAGATCCAAAAACTTTTGGCCAAATTAAACTCTAAAGAAGTACTGCATGTAACTGTCCACTTCACTTCTCAACATAATCTTCCCAGCCGCCTCGGTGGTCTAGTGGATAGCGTACTAGGCTTTCACCCCGAGGACCCGGGTTCGATTCCCGGCGAGGGCTTGACATTTTCATACGCTATAGGCCTACATCATCCCATCGTCTGCATTAGCCCAAGTGTGCACAATAGTCGGACTTTAAACACCAAGAAAAAAAAAAAAAAAAAAAAAAAAAAAAAAAACAATCTTCCCTCTTTATTAATACTGGTGTACGTTTTACCTTGTATACACTATGTAGGCCTATTTCTTGCCTGACAACTGAACTTGCTGATAACAAGTTCACTGTTTTTATTACTTCTACTTGGTGAGTTACTGTATTGGTGAATATTTTAGCCACTAATAAGTCACAAAAGCTGATAACCAATTCCTTACACATTATTCACGCTAATTACTTTGCTTACAAATAAATACGACAATTATTCTCGTTCGTAATGATCTTTTAGACGTAATGAGTTGATCTCTTACGATAAAGAACGACCTACTCGACATGAGTCACGAGTGGATGAGTACATGCAAATGGCGGTTACTGCTCTATTTTTCAACGTTAGTATTTAACCTAATTAAATGTGTAATTAACTCGAAAGTTCCTCTGCTATCTCCGAAATCGATCAAACAATAAATTCAACCATTACTGACAAACCATAGATGACGACTAGTTCTATGTAAAGGCAAACTGTACTTCACATATTTTTACCAATCAGTATTCAAATTAGAACGTGAGGACATAATTTTGGCCGCCATTTTGGATATAAAAAAACAGATACCGCAGACCTCAGAAGTGAAGTATCTGGGAATTCATTTGGACAGACGTCTGAATTGGCAGAAACATATTTTTACTAAGCGTAAACAACTTGGTATTAAACTCAGAAATATGTACTGACTGATTGTTGGGCACAAATACAAACTTTCAACCAATAACAAAATATTACTATATAACACAATACTGAAACCAATATGGACGTATGGGATACAATTATGGGGTTCTGCTTGTAAATCAAATATTGTAATTTTACAACGCTTCCAATCTAAGATACTACGTTTAATCTTAACGGCTCCAAAAATAATCACAAATGAAATAATCCACAAGCAACTCAATATTCCGACCATCACAGAAGAAATTGAAACTTACCGACATCGAATATCAGCCGATCCAAATGTTTTGACTGTAAATTTAATGACGAGATCGACAACACGAAGACTCAAGAGGAGAATACCTAGCGACCTGCCTGACAATTAACAGCTGACCTAACAGATATAACATTATGTAGCAATATTTTATTATTATTATTTATATAATCTCATTATTTGTATGTATCAATGGGTACATGCTTTCATGTCATTATTTTAGCCATACAATTTACTTAGTGTCCAGCCGCCTCGGTGACAAAATAATGATGCAAGAAATGTTGTACAAACCTTGTACTGTAACATAAAGCTTAGAATAATTTAGCTAACTGAAAATGGTTTATGATATGAAGCCGCCTCGGTGGCCTAGTTGATAGCGTACTAGGCTTTCACGCCGAGGACCCGGGTTCGATTCCCGGCCAGGGCTTGGCATTTTCATAAGATATAAAATATCCCATCGTCTGCATTAGCCCAAGTATGCACAATAGTCAGAAGTTAAAAAAAAAAAACTTAGTGTCTGTAGACAGATTGTAAATACTAATAATTTTAATTGGATATATTTTCGTGGTTAGTAAGGTTTAGATGTATGACGCAGCGCATATAAGAACTAGGCCTATACTTTTCGCTGCTGACTACTTGGTCTCTTCTTCGACAGAAGCGGTGCCACAATGTGTCCAGATGTACCTCTTGACGATGCCTGAGTACGATAATGTTATCGCAGGCGTAGCTCACTCTATGGCCGATAACAACAGTAGGCCCTTACGGTACGCAGTACGAGTATTTCTACCAGCTGTTTGATGAAAGTGATTACTGAATCCGGTTGTTATTTAATGTACAAAACCGAGTTTCACAACCTGTATTCGAAGTCGTCTCTACGTAACTTCTGATCTGTTCCTACTTAAAATTTAATGTTATCTGATGTGGGATTTTTACTAATACTTTCTCGCCCCCTCAAAAACCTTTAATGCCAACATTCAGGTGGATTCCACAAACCATTTACAAAAAATCTCTAAATGTCCATACCTTTACACAATTAATTATTGCTCGATTAACGTCGTAAAGTTTATTGAAATATTTAAGTAATTATTATGAAAGGTTTTCAAAGGTAACCCAATAAGAACTTGATTGATCTCCATATTTCGAAAAGTCTATCAAAATTATACACTGATTTAAGATATTGAAAAGAAAATGAACGAGAGAAAGAAAGAGAGAGAGAGAGAGAGAGAGAGAGAGAGAGAGAGAGAGAGAGAGAGAGAGAGAGAGAGAGAGAGAGAGAGAGAGCGGATTTTTCAATGAAACCAGAAAACAGAAAGTGAGAAGTTGAATCAAGTAATACAGCCTAATACTGTCACATGGAAAACTTTCGCTAATTTCAAAAATAGTGAGAAATTATGTCAGGTACTTCGATCGTCTTAGAAATATAGGCCGTACCAATGTTTGTCAAAGAATGACGACATTCATTAGGCCTTGCTTTTCATTCTGCCCAAAGATCAGCGCAGATGTTTGATGTTTGACATTTACAAATTGATCACGTACACGTTAATGTAAAAGTAAACAGGCCTTCCGACACGCCGCATCGACACCGTGCACAGACCGTGATGCAGAGAGCCAAGAATAGACCGGACTGGTGACGTCACCCGATAATTCATAAGTATAATAAATCTTAAACCTTATGATTTACCTTCAACCCAACAGTCCCTTCGCTTTCCAGTCTGCCTTTTTTGCTAAAGCAAGGCGTAACAATGAATATCACGAAAGCCCACGTAATCCGACCAGAAAGTACTCAAAGCATATGCATGTACAGTATAGATAGACGCTGAACAAGTATGAAGTTGGAAATAGGCGTGTACACACGCGCGCGCGCGCACACACACACACACACACACACACACACACACACACACACACACACACACACACATACACACACACACACACGCTTGCGCGAGCACGCACACACGCACGCACTCAGACACACCTGCGCGCGCGCACACGCACACACACACACACACACACACACACACACACACACACACACACACACACACACACACACACACACACACACACACACACACACACACACACACACACACACACACACACACACACACACACACACACACACACACACACACACACACACACACACACACACATACACACATACACATATACGCGCACACACGCTTGCGCGAGCACGCACACACGCACGCACTCAGACACACCTGCGCGCGCGCGCATACACACGCTCACACACAATGTATTTTAGCACTCTAACATTTGAAATTTCGGTCCGTTTTGACTCAAATTTGGCACAAAAATCGATTTTGTTAGTAGCTTGGACAAGTTTGTTACCCAGCAAAAGCCGTACCAAATTTTGGCCTCAAGAGGCTCACAATCGTAGTCAGCGTTAAGATGTGCCGAAGTTGGCGTATTACATTCCACTGTTTGTGCTAAATGTTAAATACCGACGCTTCCGGCCGACAGCACGAGAAGTTTCGGGTAAACAAGTTCTATTGTCAGAACGTAAAATATGCAATTACGCACGTACCGCTATAAACTGTGATCGAAACTGGACGCCGTCCAAAACCGAGCGTTAAATCGTCCGATTTGACGGATTATTTGCACTTATTTCCAACTACACAAACAAACGTCCAGCTCTAATTAAAACAGCTCAATAAATACTGTACAACAATCTAAACAACGAATAAAATGAACATAATCTATAAAATTATGTGAATGTTTGAGATTGCAAACTGTCCCATAAATACTTCAAAACATTCCTGCTTGGGGGGCCGATAAGAAATTACTAACCCGACAGGATGTGAAAGATAAGGTACAAACGTAAGGGTGAAGCAGATAAAATGATTGTGACAGAATTTCACGGACTGTGTTCATCCAAGAGTCAGCTCTAACGCAAAAAAACATAACTTAGGATAGAAAATATGATTATATTTAAAGTTTTAAGCCTCTTGTTTTATCTGAGGAAACACACTGAAACGAAAATTCAACTGAAGTTTAAAAAAGTATAACCAAACGACTTTCACGCAGAGGGGAGTTGATCTAGTTTCTAGCGCAAAAACTGAGGAGCAAAAGTAGATTAGTCAGGAACTGAAGTTTAAGAACCGTAGTGCATTTCATATTTGATAAACTGTTTACATATAAATGGTAAAATGTTGAGCAAAACCATTATCCATTTAGTAAATGCTAACCATCTTTGGTTTCCTTCCAATGTCGTTTTGTTCCGGCTACTTTTACCAAACAAAATAATACTTTTTACAAAGTACACGAGTCCACGGGCAAAGTAGTGCATTTCATATTTGATAAACTGTTTACATATAAATGGTAAAATGTTGAGCAAAACCATTATCCATTTAGTAAATGCTAACCATCTTTGGTTTCCTTCCAATGTCGTTTTGTTCCGGCTACTTTTACCAAACAAAATAATACTTTTTACAAAGTACACGAGTCCACGGGCAAAGTAGTGCATTTCATATTTGATAAACTGTTTACATATAAATGGTAAAATGTTGAGCAAAACCATTATCCATTTAGTAAATGCTAACCATCTTTGGTTTCCTTCCAATGTCGTTTTGTTCCGGCTACTTTTACCAAACAAAATAATACTTTTACAAAGTACACGAGTCCACGGGCAAAGTAGTGCATTTCATATTTGATAAACTGTTTACATATAAATGGTAAAATGTTGAGCAAAACCATTATCCATTTAGTAAATGCTAACCACCTTTGGTTTCCTTCCAATGTCGTTTTGTTCCGGCTACTTTTACCAAACAAAATAATACTTTTACAAAGTACACGAGTCCACGGGCAAAGTAGTGCATTTCATATTTGATAAACTGTTTACATATAAATGGTAAAATGTTGAGCAAAACCATTATCCATTTAGTAAATGCTAACCATCTTTGGTTTCCTTCCAATGTCGTTTTGTTCCGGCTACTTTTACCAAACAAAATAATACTTTTACAAAGTACACGAGTCCACGGGCAAAGTAGTGCATTTCATATTTGATAAACTGTTTACATATAAATGGTAAAATGTTGAGCAAAACCATTATCCATTTAATAAATGCTAACCATCTTTGGTTTCCTTCCAATGTCGTTTTGTTCCGGCTACTTTTACCAAACAAAATAATACTTTTTACAAAGTACACGAGTCCACGGGCAAAGTAGTGCATTTCATATTTGATAAACTGTTTACATATAAATGGTAAAATGTTGAGCAAAACCATTATCCATTTAGTAAATGCTAACCATCTTTGGTTTCCTTCAATGTCGTTTTGTTCCGGCTACTTTTACCAAACAAAATAATACTTTTACAAAGTACACGAGTCCACGGGCAAAGTAGTGCATTTCATATTTGATAAACTGTTTACATATAAATGGTAAAATGTTGAGCAAAACCATTATCCATTTAGTAAATGCTAACCACCTTTGGTTTCCTTCCAATGTCGTTTTGTTCCGGCTACTTTTACCAAACAAAATAATACTTTTTACAAAGTACACGAGTCCACGGGCAAAGTAGTGCATTTCATATTTGATAAACTGTTTACATATAAATGGTAAAATGTTGAGCAAAACCATTATCCATTTAGTAAATGCTAACCACCTTTGGTTTCCTTCCAATGTCGTTTTGTTCCGGCTACTTTTACCAAACAAAATAATACTTTTACAAAGTACACGAGTCCACGGGCAAAGCGTAAAGCTCTGATTTGACATTAAAGGAAGCGAGTTTAATGGATCACGTCCGGCGTTCCGGCGTTCAATACAACATAACACGGCTGGCGCGGCGCCACCTCGTCCACTGATATTACAGTACAGTATACATTTCTTTATTCAGCGACTTCGACCATCGATTTTGTTTGGTGAATATTTACTGACTTATCTTCCAAACAGATAACTTGACGGTATACCGGTCACCTCTACTGTAATGCCAGCAGCTCGGTTCTCTCACAACGGGAAGATATCCACCAAAGTCCGCAGTCTTGTTTTTGTTGTGGCAATTTCTGCGACTGTACGTTTATTTTGTAACAGTACCTATCGATCGCTTTATAAAGTGTATCGGTTTATAAATATTAATGAATTTCAGACGCAAACTCCGACCATCGAAAGTATCAGTCACTTACGTAACTGCTGGTTTTATCTTTACCTTCCAAACACAATTCTTAGTCATTAAAAGATCATATTTACATTTTTTCTTTTTGTTATTTTAAGGCGAAAAGCGCATTGAGGCTATTATCGCCGCCCTAAATGTAAGTGTGAGTGTAGTGTTGTAAGTGTAAAGGCTATTCTAAACGCGTACGACACACATGTATGCAAAATAGTAAACAAAATAGACCTTGTCCCTAAACACTCATATATGTAGAAGATTACTTTCTCTAGTTTGTTGGCACCAACATGAATTGTGGGAAGGTGTAATAGCTTAGAAATATATTAACTTAGAGATTTGTTTTTCCTTCGACAGTATCGTGTTATAAGTTAGAGATCGACCTGTGTGATAAGATAGAGGTTCCGTACTGTGTATTAACTTAGAGACTACAGTTCCGTCAAGTGTGTTGCACCGTGTGTATATGTTGCCGACGCCGCTGCTTGCAGGCGCTTCAGTATCATTTATCTAACAAGTAGAATTCGCTTAGTTAAAGAAAGATATATTATTAAAATATAAAGTTCATTTGGATAGGTTTTGTTCTTAAAGGCTTATGTGCAATGCTGAAATATATACTAATTTACATATGTAGTAGTAATAATAATATAAAAATATTGTTTAAAGGCTGCTTTATTCAAACCATATCCGAACTGAATTAAGAAAACAGCCCTAAATTAAAGAATTAATTATGAATTAATGAATTCATATAAACGTAAGTTGTTTTTTTTTCGATAAAATACCAATATTTCTATTTTTCTATACAGATAATTGTCAAAAATAAACATTTAGATATGTTTTTGACCATAGTACTGACAATATATTCAACTGTAAACTAAAACAAAATAGTGATGATTAGGCTGGTATACTTGTTAGATAAAAGATACTGAAGCGCCTGCAAGCAGCGGCGTCAGCAACATATACACACGGAGCAACACACTTGATGGAACTGTAGTCTCTATGTTAATACACAGTACGGAACCTCTATCTTATTACACAGATCGATCTCTAACTTATAGCACGGTACAGTAGAAGGAAAACGATTCTCTAAGTTAATAAATCTCTAAGCTATTACACATCCCCATTGTTAACTACACTACAGGATATGTTGGACAGAAATGTTTGCACATACAAGTTAGAGTAGTCTAAAATGTTTGTACAAACTTATATCCGGCGTTTTGTATGATACAACATGTGACATCACTAGACGCATGAAATATGTTGGCTCCAATTTGTTTGCACAAACAGTTTTCTACGTTTAGGCGTAAGATCTGTGTGTGAAACTTGCATGCACATACATGTCGCTGTGAATCAACAGGGGTTTGATTTAGAGATGGGCGTTTCTGCTATGTTTACAAAA
The DNA here is from genome assembly GCA_022606455.1 of Callitettix versicolor. Taxonomy (NCBI): domain Eukaryota; kingdom Metazoa; phylum Arthropoda; class Insecta; order Hemiptera; family Cercopidae; genus Callitettix; species Callitettix versicolor. The sequence continues at coordinate 105,607,254 of CM040189.1, read as the reverse complement.
CTGTTTTTTGAGGAAAAAAGCTGCTTTTTAAAACATTTGGAAAAACAGGTTTAGAAAACTGATTAGCAGCTAAAACATAAGCACATACGTTCAGTTTTCTAAAACTACTTTTTCATTCCCACTACCACCATGTCCTTAACTGTTTTTGGATATAAAGCATTTAGAAAAGATAGAAAATAATCCTTACAAGTGTAGTAATAATTAAATTACATTATCAAAACGTAATAATTATGTACGCCATTTTATGTACAAAACGCAATGAATTTCTAATAGAAGCATTCTTTTTTTACTTAAAAATTAAATAGTCCTTTGCATATTTACCAAAATGCAAACGATTTAGAATATTTTTAGTTTAAAAAAATATTGATGATTGATAATAAATATAAAAAATATGTTTAAATAAAATTAGGCTCTGAATTTACAAAATGTGGGAGGTTGTTACTATAACTCGCCACAAAATAGAGATAAACGTTGACATTGACCAAACAGTTTTTACTTCACAACAAGCAACTTTGAAATAAAGGGAAAAAGCATAAAAGCAGGTAGAAGAAAAGCAGTTAGCAGGAAAACAGTTTTTGCGCTTGCGGCAACGTTCGAATAGAAGGTAGGTGTGGTAGTGCGGAAAGCCGTTCCTTGTTTAACAAATCATAAACCAGTCCAAATCCAACTGCTTGTTTCTGTTTGAAAAAGCAGTTTGTTTGTCGTTTATAGAAAAGCAGTTTTTTTAACAGTTTGGTGTTTTCTGCCCCACCACTAGTTTGATTTCACTTGGTTTTGTGTGTACTTAGCTAGTGCGTCGTATCAGCTGAGCTTCGTTTTATTTGTCCAACTGCTGCTGGAAAATTTGCTTTTAATTTACATTTGTCGTTTTTTTTTTGTGATTTACATTTATTTTTAGTCTTATACTATTGTTTTTTTTTTTAAAAAAAAAAAGCGGGATATGCGAAATTACTCTAAAACATTTGTTCAATAATTTATAGAACTTAATAAAACACATCCTTGTCTGTGGAAAGTCACCAAAAATTATAGGTAATAGAAATTTAACGAACGAGGCATACGTTAGTTAAAAAACTGAAAAAGATTGACGCTGACGCCAATAAAGATTTTGATATAAGAAAAATTAACTCTTTAAGATCAGCATTCCGAAGAGATCGTTTTTAAGGTTCTCTTTTGAAAAAACCCTTAATTCATTCAGCAAATTAACATACGAAAAACTGTCACGTGGTGTACCAATTGCTACGTTTATTTTTCTGATAAAAATTATGTATTATTAGTATGACAGCACTAACTTTTCGATGTGACATGATGAACTGTTGCCTCAACACTATTATATACTCTATCTGTGTTCCGGGCTGTGATTTGTATGAGCCAACATTCGACGCTCTCAGTTTTGTGTGGACAAAAGTAACAGCACTAAACACTAGGATTTGTATGCGCAAACAGAGGAAACGAGCAAGTTGTTACAATTTTGTTCGAATGTCTGGGGGCATTACATGTCGACAGAGTTATCGTTGCATTTCTACAACATGTAATGTCCCCACGCTAATTTTTGTTGGCAAAAAATTGTCGATTCAAACATGTTTTAGCACAAGTCCTATAGTTTGGTGCACAGAGATATGGTCATACATTCATATTTGTCATACAAATCGTAACGTCTATAGCCTGCTTAAGTGCGTGTTACACTCGGGTACCGCATTTTTTTTATGTTGGTATACATGCCCTTGAAGTATGATAAAACTTTCAGCTGTTTTCATTGTTGACTTTGTCTGTGACAGCCACTAAGGTTAGACGTGTTTTTATGAGCTCGGCGATTTTCGTTTGTTAAAAGAAATGGATCAGAGAATCTGTATAAAATTTTGTGTAAAAAATGGAATAAAGTGTAACAAAGTGTGTGAAATGTTAACAAAGGCCTATGGTGAGTCTGCTATGAGTAAAGCAAGAGTTTACAAGTGATATAAGCGTTTCCAAGAAGGCCGTGAAGATGTTGAAGATGACGAACGCCCTGGACGCCCCAGCACATCAATAACCGATGAAAACGTGGAAAAAGTAAAAGAAATGGTTATGAACAATCGCCGAATCACAATTAGAGAGGTCGCTGATGATGTTGGCATATCGATTGGATCATGTCATGACATTGTTTCCAATGTTTTGTGTGTGAAACGCGTGGCTGCAAAATTCGTTCCAAAATTGTTGAATTTTGAACAAAAACAGCGGCAAATGGAAGTTGCTCGGGAGTCACTAAATGAAGTCAACGACGATGCAGAATTACTGAAACGTATTATAACAGGTGACGAAACATTGGTTTACGGATATGACGTCGAAACTAAGGCTCAATCATCCCAGTGGAGGCATTCTGGCTCGCCAAAACCGAAAAAGGCTCGACAAGTGCGGTCGAACGTGAAGGTTATGCTCACTGTGTTCTTCGATATTAATGGCATAGTGCATCATGAATTCTTGCCACCAGGAAAAACGGTTAATAAGGAGTACTACCTACAAGTTCAATGCCGTTTGCGTGAAGCAATCTGAAAAAAACGCCCGGATCTGTGGAAAAACAATTCTTGGATTTTGCACCACGATAATGCACCAGTACTGTAACGATGCCCCAGCCTCCATATTCGCCAGACACGGCTCCGTGTGACTTTTTTCATTTCCAAAAATAAAGAGAACATTCTAAAGGGCCGTCGTTTTACAGCCGTAGATGACATTAAAAGCGAATCGCTGAAAGAACTAAAGGCTATCTCAAAGAACGAGTTTGAGAAGTGTTTCGAGGATTGGAAGAAGCGCTGGCACAAGTGCATAATCTCCAATGGGGACTATTTTGAATGCGACAACATCAATGTAGAAGAATAAATATTTTGTCCAAAAAAATAAAATTCTCGTTACTTTCTGAACACACCTTGCACATTCACCGACCAAAACGTTCTCTGCAGATGTACGTTGATGGTTATAACGACAATACTATGGTGTGATGAACGAGGAAGTCAGTCCTCTGAACGCGAGTTGTGTGTTCGAATCACATCGCAGTTTTAAACTTACGCCATTATTTCAATTACAAAACCCTGTCTGGTTATTAAATATCCAACAGAATCCGCCTTTATGTTTATTGGAACTAAATCAAATGTAATTTCTGTTACTGAATCAAAAATAAAAATCATGTATCTTGTTTTCTCTTCCTTATTATTCTAATTACGATAATTTGTTCGAAAACACGACAAATTAACATATCTAGTCATAACCTAAAACTTATTAGGCTATCAGCTGTTCAATGAAATTAGCTGTACGTAACGAATTAATATAAAACAACTGATGTTTTACTATAACATAGCTAGTTTTTAATAACATTACCTAAAACCTATCATATTCTATCAGCTGTTCAATGACGTCAGCTGATAGTTACTAATTAATACAAAACAACTGATGTTTTACTATAACATAGCTAGTTTTTAACAACATTACCTACAATTTATTATAGTCTATCAGCTGTTCAATGACGTCAGCTGATAGTTACTAATTAATACAAAACAACTGATGTTTTACTATAACATAGCTAGTTTTTAACAACATTACCTACAATTTATTATAGTCTATCAGCTGTTCAATGACGTCAGCTGATAGTTACTAATTAATACAAAACAACTGATTTTTTACTATAACATAGCTAGTTTTTAACAACATCACCTACAATTTATTATAGTCTATCAGCTGTTCAATGACGTCAGCTGATAGTTACTAATTAATATAAAACTGTTTTTTTACTATAACATAGCTAGTTTTTAACAACATTACCTACAATTTATTATAGTCTATCAGCTGTTCAATGACGTCAGCTGATAGTTACTAATAAAACTGATTCTTTACTATAACATAGCTAGTTTTTAACAACATTACCTACAATTTATTATAGTCTATCAGCTGTTCAATGACGTCAGCTGATAGTTACTAATTAATATAAAACTGTTTTTTTACTATAACATAGCTAGTTTTTAACAACATTACCTACAATTTATTATAGTCTATCAGCTGTTCAATGACGTCAGCTGATAGTTACTAATTAATATAAAACAACTGATTTTTTACTATACATAAATCTGTGCACTCGCATCACGCGACGCGCATAATTCAACATCACAACCAGCCCTAGAACATGATGCATGTTAATTTCAACGCTAATACTTTTAACATACACATATCATTTTTATCTTTTAGTTTCGTCACAGAAAAATGAATAGGCCTAACATATTGTATTCTCTGTGGTACCGTATTTTACCCCGAACCATCACTCATTTTCTTCGTTCAAACTATTTCATCCAACACAAAATTAATAGACTAGTTTAGTAATTTCAAAGTAAGTTATAACAAAATTAATCACCCTAATGCGTTTGCATGTATTGCAACTATGGAAAACTAAACAACTAACTATAGGCCTATTATTATTAATCCGGACGTTTGACATAATGTGTGTAGGCCTACACTTAAGCAGTAGGTTACAAGAAAACCCAAGTCAATATTTTGTACACTTTAAAATTGGTGGACGTTTAAACTTGCAAAAAAAGGATGTTTTCTCTTTTAATGACAGGCCTAGTTTCTTTAATATTAAAAGCATATACTGAAGCAGTAGTGACTATTTTAACTACAGTATTTTAAAATTCGCATTGCAAATCTACATTATGAACCTTACAAAATAACACCTCGTTACACAAAGAGCGTTTTGGCTCTTTAAGTACAGTACTATACTTCAAAAAGCGGTAACATTTTTACAAGTAAAAACAGGTTAACTAGACTAACGCTTGTTTTGACACGTCGGCTGCGTGCAACACGCCACCAATATCCAGCCTTCCGTTAAACCTTAGACCACTCTTCATAATCGTAGTGTAATTAATTGGTCCATAATAGCTATTTATTCTCAATAACAGTTCTCACTCGAAACTGCCTTGCATGATACGAAATAATAAAGTAACTGGGACCGCACTTCAAAATATGTACTGATAGTTTTTATCTGGCCGAATTTTCAGTTCTCCAGGATTTTCCAGGGCTTCAATAACCCGCTGGTTTTGTTTGGCTACACATGTGCTAAACTTCAATATGTGATCAAAATCGTTTGAGCCGATTTCGAGATAATTCGAGATTATACGTCACTTTAACAATGCTAAATATTCTCAATTCAAATTATCCAGAAATATTGGACACGATGTGCGCACACTGCCTGACTTACAGAAAACTTAAAAAATACATTTCAGCTCAGGGAACCTGAAAACGGACAGTTCCATAAAAATCTCAAAAGATAACTTTTTCGCCTATTATGATAATATTAAACACAGGCCCGAATTTACTTCTTGAAGCTGATCAGGTCACAGCTGTGCCTCCCCTCTCCTCCCCTCCCAACCCACAGCCACACTTTCCAATCAAAATTACAGAGGACATCAGTCGAAACTGTGGTTCTAACCCGATCCCATAATTTATGTAATAACACATACTTCCTGAAGTAAGTTTTATCATACACTTTTAAACTTTCAAAAATACGAAAATGAACTTTCACCGCCGTCAAAATCCAATTAATTAATTTCAAGGGATTTTGAAAATTCGAAGTTCCTAATTTGTGCAGTTTTAAACGCTGGTGAAATCAGATTTAAAAAAAAAAATTAGGACAACAAAAATTATGATTTTTTGTAAAGATCTGAAACGCTCGTCAGTTTGAAAATGTCGAACGGATTTCGTCGGTTAAGGAATTTATCCTGGCTGCTGACAAAACCAATCGAATCGGACCAAAATGCGAACGCGAGAGTGCTAATAGGCCTACATATAACATTATTAACGTCAAAAAGGATGAAAATAAATTTGATAAAGGATTAACACGCCACGAGAGGTCATTGTGAACGTGGAATTAACACGAAATCCGGCGCACGACAACGCTGCACAATACTGAAACTTTCATCAGGTTAATGGAGAACCTGGCTTTTGTTAATTACTGATTATTGTATGCAACACGCACAAGCCTGCAACACAATGTAGGCCTAGCCTAAACAAAAGGCGACCAATTTTACTTATGGCGGATTTGTCCGTTTTGACGCACACCTACCCCGAATCCAACTGGTTTCGACTTAAATTATTGGCTCTATTTCAATGAAAACTAGCATTAGGTCTAGTTCACACGTGCCTGCGAGTCATTTCTAAATTATTCCAAAAAGAATTTTAAAACTTTTTCGTCAAAAAAATACTATTAAAAATCGAATTATCTCGAAATCGGCTCAAACGATTTTGATCACATATTGAAGTTTAGCACATGTGTAGCCAAACAAAACCTGCGGATTATTGAAGCCCTGGAAAATCCTGGAGAGCTGAAAATTCGGCCAGATTTCTCAAAATTGGTTGTTCGGGTTTTATTCAAATTTTCGTGTTTTATAAAGAACATGTTAGTGTAGCATATTTAAAATAAAATTAAAATTTGAGGTTAAATTAAAAAAAAACACGGAAAAAATTCCTACCACAGTTGTTTTTTGTTTTTCGATTTACTTTCAAACTGTAATGTTTTTTCAAATTTCCTATTACTCCATAATTCTCATATCTGACCAAAACTTTATTAACATCTGATTTATGAAAATTTTTTAAGAAACCAAGCTGATTTTTCAGTTTTTTTTAAAGCTCTTGAACCAGTTTTTGGGGTTACAACAACCCATGTTTTGTTTGGATATTTATGGGCTACATCTCAACAAAATTTTGTTCAAAATCGTTGAGGAAAATCTCATTTTTAACAATTTTCGACCAAAAAACGGCTGCAAAATTTACTTTAAAATTTTTGAAATGGCACGCAACCACCCAAGAACGCACCCACGCGCCCACCCATGCGCGCGCGCGTACACGCACGCGCACGCACACAACGTCCATGATCACCAAGCTTTTACTTTACATACTTAGTAAAGAATCACACTGTATATTACAGTACCCACTGTATATTTAGATGCCTATCTTCAAATTAACAATTTGTAGTTATATTTACCTAATCATGTATTTAACTACCACCTAAATCTACCAACAAATTTTCAAGGGATTTTGAAAATTTGAAGTCCCTAATTTTTAAACTATATTAACAAACAATATTAACAACTTTATATTTAAAAGGTGGTACTTTGTAAAGTAATTCATTATCAATTTTGCTTTTTTTTACAGAATAAATTTTTATGTTTATGAAAGTTCAAGTGTTATTGTTTGCAAAAAAAAAAAATCAAATTTTTAACTATGGTATTTTTCAAATTGTAATTTTAACACCATCGTGTTTCATCACTTTTTTATAATAAATATTTGAGTTCTTAAATATTTTTAATAAATCTTTTCGCTTGGTCATAGGTAGTTCACCAGTTTGTAGAGCCACTTGGAATACATGTTACTTGTAACACCCAAATGGTAAGACAGAAAATTACAAAACTTAGCAGTTTTGTTTGCAGTTCAAATAGAAAACTCGGAACCGTTTACACAATGATTACAAATACAAATACATGATTAAAAGGGAACATGCACTGATTAATGGCCACAAGAAATAAGAAATTTGGCTAATTATGCGTGCCTACCACCACCTGGATAATTTATTAAATAAATTTCTAAAAATTTTGTAGGCATTCTACCTTAAACTTTTATTAAGAACAATTTCCAAAAATAAACCATAGAAAATTTCATTCATAAAACATTTAAAATACAAACATTGTATTTACAAAAAGTGAAATGTTTACATTTGTTACTTAGAAATATATGGTATAAAACAATTGTTAACTAGAGAACTTGTGTCCTATATCAAACTTAAAAAAAGTAATTATTTTCTAGTAGCATTTTTAGATAGTTTCTTTTTTAAATAAGTTCACTAGAAGTATTGCATTTTCTCAGTTCCAAAAATACTATAGAAAGATTACTTTACTACAATGAACTACAGTATCAGTTAAACTACTTCAGATATTATAAATAATGTGTATTTTTGTGTTTGGTATCACAATAAAATTTAGCCTAGTCCAACACACCACGTAGAGTATGGCTGAGCTTTCGTTAAATAAATAGTTATTAATAAAAATATATTAAAGGCTGTAGTTTTCTGCAAGTCTAACTAAAACCTTCAAACCAAACAGTGACACATACAATAACTGACCCTGAACAAACTGACAAAGAAGCCTGAGAAAATTCTTCGTGATTTCTCAGCAATTTAGGTTTGTGAACCAGACAATGAGGCAACAGGTTAAGAGCTACAATAAAAACAAACCTTCAATGTAATTACCTGTCCAAGTAAAATATTTGTCTAGTTGGAACATGAAATTCACAACTCGGCTATCAAGTTTTGAAAAAAATCTTTTTTTAAAAAACAATGTTTACACCTACTTATCGAATTTCTTATATTATTTACCATATTTTTATTACACCTCCTATGCAAAGAATGGTATTACCAGTTGGTATATATACATCAAATTTTCAACGACCATTCAAATCGTGTTTTAGTAGTCAGGGATTGACTCACAATTTATTGATCCAAATCTGAGTCTTACTGTTATGGCTGCTCCGAAAATTTCACTGAAAATTCACTGATGATGTAAATAAGGACACAAGCAGAATATTTTGAAATATACTTTAGATTAGCTATATTAAAAATAAACGTACCTGTAAGGAGTGCAAGAGGCAAGAGAATGCGCTGAAGACATAAAGACACTAAGTATTTGCCCATTTGGTATCACCAGGACTGAAAATAAATAAACAAATATGTGTAGAAATAAAGATAAGATGACCTAATATAAGTTTAAAATTATATGATTACTTTAATTACAGTGTTATGTAATTCCCACTATTGTTTTTTTTTTTTTAATCTTTTGTGTTGCAAATTAGTATAGGCTACAGATAAAAATTTGAAAATCAATAACTAGATTATTATATAGGAAACTATTTGTTTGAACTTTATAAATGAAACTATCAAATGCATTGTAGTCTACATAAAAAAATCACTATCTTCTCTTTGCGTCTAATGTTAATCTGAACAGGTTCCTGAACCACAAGTATATTTGTGGTTATTTATAGCCATTTGTTCTTGAATATTTATAGTAATATTTGTGGTTCCTGAACCATTTGTATATACAAATAAACAGTAAAAAAATATGTGTAAAAACTCACTATAATACTGGGTCAAACCAAACACAGAACATTATAAAATCGAATGTTTAAAGCAGTACTTTTTCATCTAACCCTATAACTCACAATTTTGTATTTTTTCTTAGAAATTTTAAACTTAATGACCAATTGTGATAGTGATACCTAGTTTATCTAATTAGTTTGCAGCTCTTAAAAAAATCAAAATAGCATTTTGTATATGTTACTTTATTTACAGTAATGGTTAAAGGCATCAAGTATCTGTAAACACAATTTTGAAAGTTTTAGAAGTTAAAAGCCCTATACTACTAAACTTTAAACTATAAGTAAACTAAACTATAAGTAAAGTTTTAGGGTATACTAAAACCCTATAAAAAAGTGCCACAGTAAAGTATTTAATAAAATACAAATAGTATTAATTTTCGTCGAAATATAAAACCATTTCAGCCTAATAGCAATTTTTGAAAATAATGTAATGCCTAAAAAACAAAAACTAAACATTTTATAGTATTTTATGTTAATCTTAGGGAATGAAAAATTTCCTCAATGCAGGGTCAGAAAGTTATGAAGTAATATTTTACAAGATTGCACATAAATTTCCCATAGACCTACAAAATTCATTTAGACCTACATTGTAATATAACTGGGCTAATTGTTTTATTTCGATCTACTGGACAGCACCACTTGAAATGTTATCTAATTTTCCTTATAATAAAAAGTTCTTATAAATAATACACTATTATTATACTATTGTATTATACGTGTTTTATACTATTGGAATACACTATTGGTATTCCATAATTAAAATGATTAAAAAAACATGTAAGTTGTGTTGAAATATGTGACTACAGGTTTCACATGTGATAACATCAAAGGCAGCATTAATTTCAACGAAACGAATTGCTGAATTAGTTGTTACCAGCTAATTACCTTTTTTTACATGCACACACCCCTCCAATTCTGTATGTATCATTCAAGCTACAAATGACACCTTTTTTTGTAATTTTTTACATAAATGTTGGATGCAAAAATAACAAGATAGTTTTGTCTGTAGGCTAATCATTTGTCACAATGTGCATATATGAACAGAAGATTAAAAAGATGTACATTTTTAATTGAATATGTGTTCTGCAATAAAATAAAAGTTCTTACATTGAGAACTACATTTATATTGTTCTAATAACACTTAATTGTTGGTTTGGTAACCAAGTAGGTGACCAAAACGTGACTGACTCATCAACAAAACAAAAATGTGCCACACTTCAACACTTGTCACACTCAGCAATAAAGAAAAAAATTATTTTTCATTGCAATCTGGTTACAGTATACATATTGGGAGCATTATGTATTGTAATATTATTATTTATACTTTTACTTATTTATTCATTGCTTTTATTACTTCTCTAAGAGCTAATATATATAAGAAAATTTCTAGTACAATAATATTTAATTACTGTAATTAACTTTTAATAATGGACTAATCAAAGTTTCATTGTAATTATGAAGTCAGCCTACTAAAACAATTTGTTTAAAAAAAACTTAAGGTTTCACCCTAACCTTTTCACTCGAAAAACAAGTATTTAAATTTAAAAAATGGTCATTTTTATCTTTAAACAAAATAAAACAAGAGAGCGTAAGAGAACTTATAGGTATTAACATTGTATATATACATTATATATATATATATATATATATATATATATATATATATATATATATATATATAAATTTCAGGCTTATATATTTTTACATGTTATGTTTATTTAAAACATTTCAAAACTAATGGCAGACTTTATTGAACAGAAATAAATTTAAAACATTTCAAACTTAACCATACTCAAAATAAATAACTACCAATTAAATTGTGAAGCTTAATTCAATATTTTAATAAAAAATTGTTTACTTTGATAATTTTGAACTTAATACTTTAGAATAATTTAATAACTAAATACTGTTACAATAGAGCTAGGCTAACAACACTTAAATCAAGATAACAATGTGAGAAAAATGTATTTTTTGTTGCAATTAACACATGCACTAAAAAAATGCTTCACAATTTTTAAAATTTAATTTCACATATATTCATTATTTTTTATTTCGTGTTTTTTTATAACTTACTTTTAATCCTAAAGAGATTTCACCTTTTATTGCTTTCAAAAAATAATAGCACTAACATTTCTGAATAATCTTGCCCTATATAAATTTTTATCATTTAAGTTCATAAAACCACTAGTTAAAAACCAAAACACTTTAAAACTCAACTACATAAATAAAACAAAACTGAATATATAAATGTTTTAAAATATAAATATAATAATCAACTTCTCAACTGCACAACACCCACAAGTGCATGTTTCATATATAAAACAATCACAAAACAATTCCAACTCTCCTCATGGATCATACAACCATGCCAGATTGTCAAGTGAAGTGAATCAGAATTAGATTGTTGTGGCCGGAACAGCTGACCAACCCGAAAGCAAATAACAGTAACACCAACATGAATAACTTAATTTTATTAACACTAATTTCATTAAATGAGTATACTTTTCTTAAACGGAAATAATATGATCGGTCCGTAGGCAAGTTGTATTAAAATAACTTGCATGCATTTTTAAACTAGAGTGATGACAAATATTTCAACCCACTATGGTATTATAAACATTGAATATGTTTACATATGTTTACTACATAGATATGTTTACCATATATATGTTACTATATAAAAAGGTTCTTATAACCTCGCTTCCATAGATAAACAACTAATACTTCTTTCTAAAATACTATTAACAAGATATGAATCAATATTATTCTGTACTACTAAATAATTAGTTACCGGTATTTACTACATAATAATAAAATTCATTTTTTTGTATTTAAATAAACTGGAAGAAAGTAGAAATAATGTATAGCTCTCAGAAATGTACCCAGTTCAGAATACTATGAAATATCTCTAGATCCTCTACTTAAAAATATTTGTACTAATATATCCATTAAACAAACATTTTAACATTTTTTTTTGTCTAAATTTACTGAAAAGTCATAAACCTTTAATCAATTTTGAGGAATCTTTGAGCAATCATACTGTAACTTTTATACAGCAAAAAATGTGCACTTAAAATATTATGCTCCAAATAAAGCTGATTACGTTGAGATGCTTAGAATATAAAAGATAATTCCATAAGGTGATAAAGAAGGTTTACTCAAGGGAAGAAGAATAGCCACAAAACCTAGGAAGAGGTGATAGCAGAATGTCGAAGACAATTAAAAGATTTTTAGTGTTTGAAAAAACTCACTCCAGTGAAAAACATGAGTAGAAATCAATCCACCTAGTTGTAGAATGATAGCATATTAAAATATTAGGAGAATTATTAAAATTCTTTTAATTTTATGTGTTTCAAAGATATAATTGATTCCTATGTTTTCTGGTTTTAAATACTATATTAAAATTACAAAGTAGCATTCATCTGAATTTGAATTTCTGATGTTTACTAGGAATGTGAAAAAAAAATTACTGGTAGTGGTATGTTTAGCAAAAGTTCAATTTTGATTCTTAAATACTTATGTTAGGAATGTAGAACTGACAAAATTACAAGAAAAAAATAAAATTTCCAAGTAATAATTAAATTAATTTTCTCAGAAACCCTTTACAAAGCCAAAAATTGTCAAAGCCCAAGTAAAATTATTCTTTTCAATTAATTTTGGTTTATACTGAAAAAGTTAATTACATTTGAACATGGCATTAATGATAGAATGCCAAATTATAGGGAAAATTATTACACATTTGAATTCAAATATATTGTGCAAGATTTTCTGTTTAAAACAAATAAAGTGGCCTTCATATTTAAGGGCATTTTTATTTTAGCATTTCCTTGAATAATATTACCTTTAATTTTGTATGTTCTATACTCAAGGAATAATATATAATAATAATAATAATAATAATAATAATAATAATAATAATAATAATAATAATAATAATAATAATAACATGAATATTACATGACTTGAGGAATAAATATTTTTTTAAATAAATACTTTAAGGAAAACATTTTATTGATACAAAAATTTTACATAAAAACCATGTGAAACTATTTTGCTTATTACTTAAAAGTTTTGACTAAATACTGTAGAAAATAACACACAAATAAGAAATTGATAAAATAATTTTTTAATATTTTGTTACTGCATTATTTGAAATTATATTTCATATATATATAAAATATTTTGGTTTCTGTGAAATAATATTTTTATAATAAAAGAAACTGTTACATTAATAAATCAAGATCATTGAAAAAAGAGAAAATATCTTTGCTTTTTAATTATTTATTAATTTGTATTTTACCAATTCTTACAACAATGCCTTTTAGTTAAAAATTCATTTATAAATATAACATAATGCTGTACATCATAATAATTTCAAATAAATAAGTTTGATTAGATTGCATTTTTTAATAAATGATTGCAATTAATTTATTACTGTTAGTTTTTATTCCTTTATTGTTATTCCAATTCAAAAATTAAAACAATCCACCTATTAAAACAAAAATGTTATATACAAATAAATATATTTATCTGAAATTTTCATGTCTAAGATACATTTTCAAAATAACATTCTTGGATTTAATAAAATAATTCAGTATAAAATTGAACTGATTTGAATATAAGTTAAATAAAATTGTGTCCTTTACTGCTGCCTATTCGTTTTACAGTAAACAAATTAACAGTTATTATTAATTCTTCAAGTGCTGTAAAATCATATACTGTAATGTAATTTTATTCTTATACTTGGGTAGTGTAATCAAATGTTTGCTGTTTTATTGCAAACATTGTAATATACTTGTATTTTAAAACTTTTGTTTACAAAGTTAAAATTAGCAAATTCTTTTTAAGAAAAATTCAAAAATTGTTCTAGTTTTCTAGGTAACACAAAAAATCACATTATAAAAACATTTTACATTTATGAGAAGAGGATATATATATATATTAATAATGGTGTGGAACGTTACTAGCTATACTATATCTGATATTGTTAGTAGGTGAGGCTGTGATTATATATTCAATATTTTATTATTATATAAAAGTATATATTATTCAATAATATATTACTTCATCAAATATATTGGTATTTTAAAAATCATGCTTGATAGAATTTTTCAAAAAAAACTGTAGTTTTCATATACAAAACAGGCTAAAATACATCAGTCACAGTTTATTACCCACCCACATAAATAAAACAAATTGTACACTAATATGTGTGTATTGAAAATATAGTATACCGTAGTGCAACTTGAAAATTTTGAATTATAGATTTTTGAAGAATTTTTTAAAAACTAAAAATTGTTTTCCAAGGATGTTAAACTTATTCTATTGAATATAACAATAATGTGCATACCCTGTCTAAAAAGAGGATTTTCTACTAAGCCTTTCTACATGTATCTTTCTTCTGTAATCTTAAAAAAAAAAAAAAATAATTAAAATTGCATACAAGAAAGTAATAAGATGACAGATCAACATGAATGCTGTAAAGTGACAACTTTCCGAGAACGACAAAGAAAGCTAGACTTTTCCAAAGCTTGTGAAATGAAGGAGGAACATACTCAGGTATAAGCCAACTAATGTCACGAAAATAAACTGATTTAGAAATTTAAAAAAATATCTTCTTCCTTCTAGCAACATTTGCCTATCAACAAAAATGTTCTTAGTAGAATATTATATTTGTGTATAAGCACTTGTGTCTGCAAACTATTAGTACTGTATTCCAAGGAAAACACTAAATTTAGAACATTGCCAGAATTTATATTTTTTTAAAAAACTATATATATATTCTTTAAAAAAATATTCTTTAAAAAAAATATATATTCTTTAAAATTATAGTTTTAGTTTGGTAACACTAGTAGAATTAATCCACAGCAGTATTTCATTGTATATCCGAAATAATTGGTAAAGAACCAATTCTCTCATAAGTAAAATTAACATGTACCTTTATCTCAAAAACATATAATTTTCAACAAGAGCCACATAAACAATTTTTACTGGAATATATAACCACAACAATTATTTGTAGACCATTTTGTTTTAAATACTTTACAGTTTAAAAGTACATCTTATTAATCTACATCATGATTAGTCAGATTCTGGTGATCCTGATTCAACATTACCGGTGCTGATTACTGATGTTACAACATAACTTTCTATGCTGCGTTTTGCAAATGCTTTTGGATCGAAAGGGCTGGTCATCTAAACAATACCATAATGTATCAATAGCTTATAAATCTGTTAATCTTCAATAGTTACACAATTATTAATTAATTATAATCAGAGTTCTTAACTACAGACGCAACAAACCTTTCCAATACGTGCATACGTCATCGTTAATTATTGTTTTAAATTTTACAATGTGACTTCACTTTAAACAAATAATAATAATATTTCAATAATAAAATCTGGCTCTACATTTTTACCTTGGTCCTATTGGGTGTTATAGTTTAGAATTTAAAGGTACTTATACTTCATACTTAATTACTGGAATTGGTTTTGAGACATATTAACTTTTGATTTTTATAATTAAAAAGGAGATACATTTTTTTAAAAATCCTAATGGGCCTAAGTTAACCAGATAAAAAAATCAAATTTAGTCTCCAGCTATGTCCACAGATATACATTCAATTAAAAACCACTTCTTTTGAATCAAAAATAGTTAGATCCATGAAACTAACCGTAATTTTTTCACAATTACCACACTTTCTTCATACTCATGTATACTGAGGAAATAAAACAAATTTATTCAATAACCTCTACAGCTGACTAAGGTTATAGTTGTGTTTTATCATGTGATCACATACATTTGAAAAGAGATCAAGTAAAATAAAACAGATTTTATCAGATATATAATTATCTGTAAATTCAAAACCATGACAATCATTAGATTGTATTGGAAGTACAGTAAGTTACTGAGATTACTGCATAAAAAAGTGAATGCTGTCTGTCCTTATGAACACAAGATCACAATACATATTTTGACTTATAAGATACTAAATGAAACAACTTACCATATTTATAAAAACATTTACACCTATTCGTTAAAAAATATACTACTCATCTCACTCTACAATAAAATGAAAAAACAAATTTGTAATTTACAGTATTTACAACAATTGTTGATAATTACTTTTTGTTAACCTTACTTGTAAAACACCTTTTATTAATATAAAAACACTTTCAAAACCATGTCATCCATTAATACAGTAGTTAGAAGGTTAGGATTATAAAAACTGTTAAAATCACACGTGTTATTTAAAAAAACATATATTTTCAAAAATATAGCATTTTTGGAAAGGGATACTATAATACAGGTACAAGAATATAAGCTAATATATAATCATTATATGGTAAATGATGAGGGTTTTTTATTCATAAATATAATTAGATGTTTTAACAAACTGTTAAAAATGAAAAACTGTTAACAATCTGAAGGAATCCAATAGTGAAAAATAAGAAAATGTTGACGTCAAACTTCAAAAGGTCGATCTTTATGACATATGCTATAACAATTAAAAAAACACAAATTAGATACAAAATTATATTTCTAATTCTAAAAACAGGATATCAATTCAATATAATTATGGAACAATTTTAATAACTGTTTGTAAATATAAAAATATGTTGAGATTATAATTGAAATTTATAAATTTTGTTTGAACTGAAACAAAAACCAAATAATATTAGGTATCGATACGTAAATAATGAAAATGCCCAGCAATGTTTGAAAATGAAAATCTGTGCTGTTATGCAATTAAGAACAATGCCAATAAGAATAATTTAAAAGTTAACATAGCTATAAATCAGTGTATCTTCTCATAATATAACATATGGTCCATTTTTTTTTTGTAAGACGGAAAGCACATTGAGACTATTATTGCCTCCCTAAATGTAAGTGTGAGTGTAAAGTGTTAGTCGTAAGTGTAAGTGTGTGTTAGACTCGGGTACAGCGAGGGACGTCTAAATCCTCTCAATAGGTGCAGCTAGTCTGAACCCCCTGAAGGTCCAATATGCAACAGAAATATTGTATTGTTATATTTTGTTGATGCCAGGGTGAGGTGGCGGTAATGTTCACCTAAACAGGTGATTTCATACCATAGCTGTTCCTTTGATAATATGTACTATTTCAACCCCAGTAAAATACAACTGTACCAACTGCAATCCAAACGTCAAAACACACAACATTCATACAAAAGTCTTATGACATCAGCCAGTAGCCTTGTACAAACTAAAACATTTTCCAAGTTATTGTGGGCCTGTAGTATGTCCCCCATCTAGACCACCATACAACTCTTCTACTGGTTATAGCTTACATGTTAAAACAAATGCTGAAAATATGCAGACAGTCAAATTATTTAAAGGCTATGACACAGCTAGAGACATATATTAGCAGCTAAGCATCTTGTACAGTAAACAATAATATTATTACTATCACCCACCACCTCCAAAGGCATGGCAGAGCACATTTGAAATTTGAATGCTGAGAACACTACACAAGAACATTGCGGTGTTTTTAGTTTATTACTGATTCTAGGTACTTTCATTCTGTAAAAATAGATACAACTTGTGGAAGTACTCCATCAGAAAATAAAGGAACACTATATCACTTTTCATGACTAACAATTTTTGTTTACATATTTCCTTTCTCTTTGTGCATTCAACAGCAACCAGAAACCAGACTAACTTTCAGATCACCAGATAAGAGAAGGGTTTAATCAAAGCATAAATAATATTAATTTTTTTTTTTAAAAACAGATTCTGTTGTTACACAAGTATTCTTAAGAAGTACTAAACTACTAAATGTACAGTATCTATTATTAGATATCATTTTAACTAACCAGTGAATTTAAGAGATAATGGTAAAACAATAATAATTGTACAGTTAATTCACAATTTTCCAAAATAGTATTAGTTTACAAATCATCCAACTTTACGTTGGTGAGTTTAAAACAATCTAGTTATAAATTATGAAATGGAACCTAATAGTTGTTCAACTATTTTACTAGGACATTCATTACTTATGATTCTTGTTTATCCATTGAAGTTTTATAGAGTATCAGAAGGGATCTCTTCAGTCCTGTTGTTCACATAATGTACAATCTGTTTTTCAATATGTAATTTGTGGAGGTGTGCACAAGCATTTAACTTAAAAAGGGCAACCTCTTTCCTTAGTTTTTTGCAGTTTTTCTTCCAAAAAATGATGTAATGCATGGCTTTTTTTAGTGCATTCTTTGATAGAATCTTATCTATTTTCCTATTGTTTTGCAGTTTAAGCAATACGGTTTAGTTCAGATATTTGCTGAATTATTTCTAAAACGATTGATGAGCCGGGGCTCTCATACAGTGCAGACAAATCCTACACTCCAATACTTCTAGCAGATTCTGAGACCACCAGAAGAAGAACAATCTTAATTTTTTATGGCATCTCACAACTTATTTAGAAAAAAATGCAACATTTCAAATTACACAGTGTAATGAAAATTATACTGTAGTGAAATGTGAAATGTTGCGTACAAAGTGTTTATGTCACAGAGTGTTTAAATTTGTGATTCAATAGTCCTGTCCTAAATTTTATAATTAAAGGCTCCATGTTGGCTATTTTAATGAATGTTACGCATTGTAATATTACAAAAAAAATATTTTTCAGTACAACACATAAGGGGAAATGTAAAGATGTATTCTATTAAATTTTTGTTAGTGCTAACCCGATATTGATTTCTACTGGATTACAAACCAATATACAGGTAATACTGTAATATTAGCATTCATTGTTTGTGCAATGTCCGATTTGGAATTAAAATGTTCATTTACATTGTTATTAAATGTTGATAGTTTTTTTGAAAATTCATTTCCCTCAAAATAACTGAATGTCACAATTCTATGGCAAAAAAGTTGTTAAAAAAAATATTAGTATTTCTATTACGAACGATTTGTAGCTATAATATATGTAATTACCAATTTAATTCTTAATTAAATTAATTTTAAGAAATGATTGTTAATAAATTCAGAAAACTTAATTACAGTACAAAATAAAATTTAGAAAATAAATATATGTTACAGTAACAAAGTACAAAAAATATATAAAAAGTGAGTGATAATCTTAAAGCATATTTTTTAAACAAAAACTTAATTAAATCTAATCAACAAATAAAATAAACAAAAAAATATAACTTTGAAGTAGACTAATAATACTTTACAACAATTATTATTTTCTTCTATATTCTATTTAATTAACAGAAGTCACACACTTTATTTTAACTAAAAAGTAAGTCATTAATGTTAGCAGGCTTTTTTAGTGACTGTTCAAAATTAATTTTTTTTTTATTAGTTATAAAAAACACCTTAAACATTGTGAAGAAAAAATGTTTTATTATACAACATAATTGTACAAGTTAGTGGTTTCAATATATTTCTACTTTTTACAATATTTTTGAAAACTTAGAGTCATCTTGTAAAAAATAATTATGTAACCGAGTAATACCAAATGTAACTACAAGAATTAAGTCACCTGGTCAGACAATAAAAATTATAAAACCTTTATCATCATCCAGCTTAGCACACACCGGGGTTTTGTTAAAATCTAAGAGAGGTTGAAAGGTTATCACAGATTACAGTATTAGCAATTTTTTAAGCTACTTATGTTAGATGTTAATTTACAAAATGAAAACTGCAAATAACAAATAAAATAATACAAAAAGAGCAAACAGAACTTTCAAAACACTCTTCAAATTAACATAAAAACACAGTGATTTGTTAATTAGCCGTAAGTGTGTTGACCAGGATTTGACCAAGCGTTATTAAATGAATAATTTGCAGGAATGCATGGGGCAGGAACATCATCAGCATTGTAGATATAGCAAAGTGGTACCTTCCTGGCGATAGCTGGGAATTCTATCACGGTACGTTCCCATCCTGGAGGTTCTAATTTCGAAAGTGGTGATCTAGAACATTCCATGAGGAACTGTCGGCTATAAACTCTGCTTGTAGCAATTGTATCTGAAAAAAATATTTGATATTACTAGGTATTCTGTTAAGTACCCATTCATTCTGTAACAGGTTGATATCAATATTATAAAAAACAACACACTATTTGTGACAGTTACAATTAAGTTCCATTGATCACTAAAATTTAAGATATGTTTTGTTTTATTTCTCCTATGTAGACTCTAAAGAATTATAATTGCGTTAAATTACAAGGGTTATTTGGTAAGTAATGAACATTTTTTTTCTCTACACACATTTTATTTAATGAATGAAATGAAACTTATTTACAACAGCTTTTCTATGCCTTTTGTATACTGAGTTGCCGCCAATTGTTGAACTACTCACTAATGTTCTCTTTCAGTTTGTTGTAACTTCCACAGTGCTTTATGTGCCAAAAAAAATCCTTCAATTTGGGGAAAAAATATCAATCATCACGGATTTTGCAGAAGCAAGTATGTTGTCAACACATGTAATGCAGACATGTGGCGTGGCGTGGTATCTGCAAGTAGGCTGCTGCATTTTGGTTTCCCCTGGACGCATGTAGTTTCGATTCCCGGCCAGGGCTTGGCATTTTCATACGCTATAAATCATTCCATCGTCTGCATTAGCTCAAGTGTGCACAATAGTCAGACGTAAAAAAAAAACGATAAGCCCTATAATCTTCTTGGCACTAACCATTTGTTTGCCTTTTTATTGGATTTGATGGGGATCGGGAATAATGTCATGTCACAGACTGGCATTCATGTTACCATAAACCTTGGTTATCAGTCTGGAAATTTCAATAGAGCAACATTGGATTCAAAAAGATTGTTACACCACGAACATTACCCTTAGTTGGATCATTAATTTTGTCACATACTTTAAAGTTGTACAAATAAATTGCAAACAACTACAGTGGCTTGCTATCAGCATCAAACTGGTGCGAAGGAGTGGAAAGGTCAATGACACTACAGCAGCTGTGGTGGGGGAACCGAGTGGCTTGTCAGGTCAAAACTTTTTTACTTCCTGAATGAACCTTGTATATAATTGGGGTTATAGTAAATGGGATAATTAATTATAAATGAACCAGCAAATTAGTGTTCAAGGCTTTTGCATTTAGTACAAACAGAGATTCTCATTAAAAAAAAGTAGTTGTTATAAATTTCAGAAAACAAACTGCTGCTTCTAATCGAACAGTGTCTACAATATCCCTGAGGTTATACTACAATAATTACTGTGCACAACTAATTAATGATTCACCTTCAAAATTAGAATATGAAAGCAAATTGTTCATATGTTGTGAACCTGAACGACCCAGAACAGCTCTGCGTTCAGGTTGTGATCCTGGATAAGACTGTTGTGGTGATGGGTAATCCAAAGTGTTAGTACCTGGAAAAGTTAATTTGATATTAAGTAAAGTACAAAAGTAGAAATATTTAACATTATTTACTTAATAAGAATTTTTCACATTATTATTAAGATAAAACATATATATAGCCAGCCGCCTCGGTGGCCTAGTTGATAGCGTACTGGGCTTTCACCCCGAGGACCCGGGTTCGATTCCTGGCGAGGGCTTGGCATTTTCATAAATCATCCCATCGTCTGCATTAGCCCAAGTGTGCACAATAGTCGGACGTTAAAAAAAAAAAAAAACACACATAGCCACCTCAAAAAACTTTGGACCTCAAGAGGACCGAACACTGGTATACAAGTCAGAGATGGTAACCACTGCAAAAGTGGGACTGCTACAATTTCAAATCATAACCTCCAAATACTTACTACCTTACTACTTAACTTTCACTTAAGTTACAACCTACCAGGTAATGCACTAATGCACGTAATATCATCACTGTCTCCGCTAGTACTTGTTGATGGGTTTCCAGCACCAGAATCATAAGGCCCCATGTGCATATGTCCAGCAGCTGCAGCAGAAGGACTCATAAATACGTCTTCGTCTCCCCTGTAAAAACAAAACAAAATTTGAATGAAGTAAAAATAAATTTCTACACTCTTCTGATCTGATAAATTATCTTTGAAAGGTAGGTCACAATGCTTGAGATAAAGGCAGTTGCAACCAATCACTGGTACAAGTAACATGTATTAAGTTACAAGTTGCTGTATTAAGTTTTAACTTTTATAATAAAAATAGATATTAAAAGATTACAAGAATCTTATTATTAAAAATAACAAATATAACATGCTGGCAGTGGTAAACACAAAGTGCTATTTAACTTTCAAAATAGATATAACTATACTTTTTATTAAAAACAATTTTTAAGTGAACTTCAAGCTGATTATCAATAAGTTTTACGATAAACACATCCTAACAGCCCACACTTAAAGTTTTTTGTTATTGATTAATGGCTAAAACAGAACAAAAAACAAATATTATCGAAATTAATGACAAATTTTGTACAGTGAATTTACAACCACAAAGTTAGAAGCAAGTGCAGGTTTTTGGATGTTATTTTTAAAAAAGAAAAGTGCTAAATTATGTGCATTTCAAACTAATTTTGGTAATTTACTTTTAAGTCAAATTCATTTTATTGTACCTTACGGTCTAAATTGCTTGTGTGATTTTTTTACAAAATTATGTTACAAACTTTTAATTTTTTTTTGTGTTTAACGTCCGACTATTTTGCACACTTGGGCTAATGCGGACGAACCTTTCAATTAAATACCAGGTATGAATTTATATATTGATGATATTCTATATACATGCTGACTCTTTACAGGAACTAAATCATAATCATTTATGATTTAGCTATCTGGTAAACTTAGTACCAGATAGGGCTAAAACCGCAGGAATACAATTTAATAAAGACAAATGTATATTTAATGCTAGAGAAGTTAAATTTTTAGGGCAAAAGTTTAGTGCTAACGGTAATGAAACTGAGGAAAATAAGATTGTTGAGGAAACAAGCAATTGTTAGCATGCATTCACCAAAAGATGCAAAGGCTCTTGAACGTATTTTAGTCATGGTAAACTATGTGACAAAATGTATGCCCAATTATTCAGGTCTAGCTAAACTGTTTAGAGATTTATTGAAAAAAGATAATGTTTTTGTTTAAAATAACACTCTGGAATCTCTAAATATAAAACTAGACAGAATCATTACAGAAGCTCAGGTGTTAATTTATTTTGATCCTAATGAACAGAACACGTTATCTTATCAGTCGATGCATCTCACTTTGGTTTAGGCGTAGTATTATTACAAAATGGAAAAGTTATTGCTTACGCTTTTAAGGCACTAACAGATGTACTAATTAGGTATTCTCAAATTTAAAAACAATTGTTTAGTATTGTATTTGGTTGTAAACATTTTAAACAATATGATCATAAACTACTAATACCAATTTTCAAAAAAACTTTATATGTGATGTTCCAATAAGGCTACAAAGTATGTTGCTAAGATTACAACCTTATAAATTAAATGTTAAATAAAAACTATGCGTTACATATCTATTTGTCGCATATACTTTATCTAAAGTGTGCAAAATGGATTATAAAAAAAGATCCTTTTCATGAGGAAATTGAGCTTCAAGTAAAGCTTAATTAACAATATACCTATAACAGAAACAAACAAATATTAAGAAAGGAACCATAAAAAACCCAGAAATATGTAAAATAAAAAAATATATTCAAAATGGATGGCCTAGATATAAAAAAAATGTAGATATTCAACCTATTTTGACTTACAATCTAAGTTGTCTTTAATAAAAAAAAATATATTTAAGAATAATGCAATAATCGTTCCTAACAAATTAAGTGTTGATATTGATGTTGAAAAAAATAAATGTAGGACATATCGGCATTTTATGATGTAAATATTAAATAAGAAATATTCTATTTTGGCCTAGTATATCAAAAGATATTGAAAATAGTTGTCATTCTTGTGCTAGATATAAGGAAACAAAACAGAACAACAAATATGTCATAAAGTACCCAAAATACCGTGGCAAAATGTAGGATGTGATGTTTTTGAATTTGATAAAAAATATTACATAGTGGTAGTAGATTATTTTCATATTTTATCATTTTTGTTGTCCATCTCTCAAAAATTTTTGGTTTCAGATGATTTTTGGTTTCAAATCGACACTATGTCTAGGAATAGTGTTTCCTAAAGACCTTGACATTAGTAACTTGGCAGGCGAACTTATGTTTTGTCTTGGAATATTCTTAAATTCCAAAAGTGCGATGTAAGAATCTTCATTAGAAAATCTTCTAAAAATATTTATGGTCTTATCTGCTGACTCTGCTAAGTTTCTCATAATTAACCGTACTAGTAAAGTAATAGTCAACAACCTGAAATCATTTTTTTCACATCCAAGTTAAACTCTTAAATTTTTATATACAGATAATGTAGATAATGCGGCTTATTATATGTCAGAATAATTAAAAACTTTGAGTCAGGATGGAATTTTAATCACGTGACATCTAGCCCCTACCATCCACATCTGATGGCATGGCAGAGTCAGCTGTTAAGACCGTAAGAAATATTTTTTGAAAATGTTTAGATTCCTTATATTGCACTTTTGGAATTTAGGAATACTCCAAGACTAAACATAAGTTCGTCTGTCCAGTTACTAATGTCAAGGTCTTTAAGAAACACAATTCCTAGACATTTAAGTCATCTGAAACCAAAAATGTTTTGAGAAAGATGGACAAAAAATGATAAAAAAAAAAAATGTCATGAAACAATATTATGATGTAAAAACAAAAAATTGAAAAGAAACTTTTCTGTTGGTAATAATGTATGGTTTAGAAGAAATCCAAATTCAGTACTGTATGGTGTTCCCAGAATTGCCAGCACATGTAATACCATTCATTTCACAGCTACAACCAAAATATAATGAGTCAAAACCAAAATCAACCTATTTTAATTAATACATCTTCTATATTCTATTTAATTAATAGAAGCCACACACTTTACTTTAACTAAATTCATACAAATGTAATTATGTCACATATGTACACACAGGACAAATCAATACCATATATTTTTTAGTTCATACTGTAGCTTTTTTTAGTTCAATAGTCAAAGTTTGTCTTTTACTTCCCCTACCACAAGCACTTCTTTTAGGATCCATTTAATTGATATTCACAAAAAAAACTGTTAACAGGATTTAAACACAATTTGAAACTCATACATAAAGACATTTAACGTTTTGTTAAATTTAAAAATCAAAAGTATGTAACACAATAATACTATAACTGTTTACATTTTTTAACAGGCTAACAAATTAAACACACCGTAAAATGGGTGATGACACACTAAGTAAAATTAGGTAAAACAGAAGAGGGAATAGAGTGGGCATTCTTAGGACAGATAACTAAGAAATATCGTAAGTTCTTACCCTACAAAAACTAAACACCCATCCAAAGGCTTGTTTGTATTAACTCAGCACAATGTTTATTTCTGTAGCACAGCACAATATTATCTCTATATTTACACATGTGCTTAGAAATAATTTAAACAAAATGAAAACACTCCTATAATATGTTTAGCCATTATCCGAAACCTGAACTGTTATGCGGGTCATTTTTCATTTCGTAAATTAGACCGTCATCCGATATTACCGTAAGCCGGGGTATCACAAAATGTATGTTAATTTTTGTTTTTAATAAAGGAGATCATATGATCTGGTCAATTATGTTTGCAAGGTTGATTGCAATGCTTGAGATAAGAAGGCAGTTACAAGCAATCAGTGGTACAAGTAACATGTAATTAAAAATAAGAAATATAACAAACTCCTAATAATTCAGCGATAAAACACTATTCCTATAATGTACACTGCACAAGGCTAGTGGTAAACTTACGGTCGATATCCATCTCCACAATCATTTCTCCTTGTCCAGTCATTGTAATATTCTTCAAGAATTAATTTAGCATTCTAAAGAAAAGAAAAACATTAAATTAAAAGTGGAGCAGTAGATATTGAGTACTGGCACATTGTTATAATCTTGTGCATTTACTTATTTTGCATTAAATGTATTTTACCTTTTAAAAAAATTTACTGGCTATACAAAAAATCTTAAACATTAAAAATTACATTGTTTACATGACTAACATTATTTTCAATGTACTCAGCAATCTGTTCACTTGCACTTTTCCACGAGTTTCTTCATAAACACTCTAGTCTTGAAATACCCCCACAAATAGAAATTGTCTTTATTTTGAAGGGGCAAAGCGTTAGAACTATCACCTCTGCCACTTATTTCCAATCATAAATTAGAGGATATTTTACCTTGTAACTCAGATAACCAAGGGAAATCAACAAACATTTTTATTTTATAAGTGATGCGATTTATGCGATTAGTGTAGCGTAAAATGTGAATCTAACAACGTGAATCTTCTTGAATCCACAACTTATGGTGTTGTATTCCTAAAATCTGTAGTTTACAGGTAAAATAAAATAATAGTCACAGTCACACTGTGCTAAATAACTAATATGTAAAAAACGCTATATTGTACCATATTTTTTTCAGATTGCAGAAAGTTTTGTAAAAATATTTAAGGTTATTTTCTAGCGTTAAACAATTATTTTGTGCTTTCTTTGACATAATCAAACATTATTTACAAATGTCACAGTAAAACAATCTTTGACCAGTAATAACTGTGCTGGCATTAAGGCCACGGGCAGAGAAAACAGTTCAAGTGTCACATACTCATGACTAGATTGAGTAGATGACTAGATTCACCTAACCTGACAAACATTAAGCTGAACCCAGACAGGTAAAGGTCAACACCAACCGCAACTATTAGTAGTCACTTAAACAATAATATATTTAAACTGAAGATTTTCTTTGAATGGAAGGTAAAATGCTTCCCGTATAATAACTCTATGTGCTAAATATTTTGTTACAGATATACGGAATAATACAGAGGCACAGCTAAACTTACTCGAACTAATTCAAGATTTTTCCCAGTAATTTTTATCGTTTCATTCCCAAGAGTCACTGTGTATTTGTATTCACCAATGTTGGCATCATTAGTTGAAAAGCTGTGCAATAAAGTTTTAGGCCGCATACCTGAAACAATGAAATGTATTACAAACAGGGAAAATTATTATATTTAAGCACTACGTGCTTTTAATATTTTACATGTTAATTATAAGGCATTTTAGTCAGTTAAAAAAGTTTTCCCTAAATTTAGACATTACATTTCCTACAGAAATGAAGACAAAAAGAGTGCAATTTTATATTTTTATATATATTTACACATAAAAAAGAAAAAAATAGCTCTTGAACTACAATTTCTTCCAAATCAAATGATCCGTACATTTTGTACTTATAAAACAACTTCTTTTGAAATGGA
The DNA here is from genome assembly GCA_022606455.1 of Callitettix versicolor. Classification (NCBI taxonomy): domain Eukaryota; kingdom Metazoa; phylum Arthropoda; class Insecta; order Hemiptera; family Cercopidae; genus Callitettix; species Callitettix versicolor. Next base: position 105,579,820 of record CM040189.1, on the reverse strand, counting down.
AGCTTGTGTAATGTTTTCGCACAGTATTCCCAAATTTAGGTAAACACCAAACAAACCTTACCTCTGTTTCTTACCCGGTAATATTGTTGTAAAGTTTAACATCACCTATAATCAACAATACAATATACCTCTACCTGGCTGAGGAATGCGATTGCTTTCATCGGATGCACTGCTATTAAGGCTGGAACTGGATCCACCCATGCGTTCACGTTCTACTACATCTCGAACAGGAGATGCGTTACGTCGGATTGTATCTTCCATTAATTGTCTTGCATGTCTGTATCATAAATTATAATAAGAACAATTCTGTAACTCTTATATCAAATCACAAATTACTGTCTACGGTAATATTTAATTTTACTGGACTAATTTGGGATATGTCTGAGAAAAGACATGGAGGAACCTTTCATTCCTCTACTGCAGTGAACCATCACTGATTTAACAGAACCACAAAGGGAGAAAGAAAGAGCAAGAACTTATCAAGGTTAACAATTTTTCACTTTATTAATATTTGTTTTCGTAATATTATTCTGTTCAGTGACTGGTGAAAAGACTGAATAATATTGACCAAACAAATATGTATATACATATTTTTTATAACTTTTCAACCAGTACATCAATTCAGAAGATTGGAGTTTTACTATATAGTCAAACCGATATTAATACATTGAGTAAAAACTAGTTTCTACAAATTTGTGATTTTTATGTGATCCGGAACTTGAATATATAAGAATATTTCACTTAATTCTGAATTATAAAATAACAATATTTTCTATCAATTCTGTCAACTTGTGATAAGAACAATTACAGCATACACAGAGTGACATATCAATTCTGTCAAACTGTGATAACATAACAATTACAGCGCATACAGAGTGACACAACCTTATTAAGAATTAAGGAAATTACTTTGTTTTATGAATTAGTTACAAAAACTGTTGAAAGTGGGTTCCATTATATGACTCACGCAAATGAATATGGCAGTACAAAAAGTATAGTGTATAGATGCCCAGTATTATGATACCCAAAGAAGGTTATCATCATGCGGCTTTATTACAAGTTCCAAGAGACAGATAATGTAGTGGATGCACCAAAACGTGTGTTTATACAAGGAATCACACAATAAGTTGCTGCAATTTCTCAACAAATGTTATGCAACAAATGGACATGCAACATCTTATTCAGTTTTGTAAATAATGGAGCCAACTTTCAACAATTTTTGTAACTTGCTCATAGAATAAAGTAACTTTCTTATTTCACCATAAAGTTGTATCACTTATTGAACACACTGTATTTTATATGCAAATATGTACTAAAGCATAAACTACATCTGTGCTAATTATTGCCATTTTAAAAACTGTTTACTAAAAAACATTTAAAATGTCTACAAAAAACATTTAACTAAAATCTGAATTGTTATTAAAATTTGATCTAAATTTAACATTTAAAAAGACTTCATCTATTTAATATATGCAATTTTAAGCTTATTATAGTTTTCATTAATTTTATTCATAAATTTTGTATTATTATTTTGAAATATTTACAAATCAATAATTAGTCTATAATACAAAAGATTTATTTATATAATGAAATATTAACTTACATAATTTTATCTTCTGTTGGCCCAGTTATCTGTACAAGCCTTTCTTTTGCTCCTGGATTCACTGAAACGCAAAAGCAAGGACAAATTTGGTACATCACAAAAGGTATTTCAGCGACTACATTAGATGCAACATGCATCTTGCAGGAAACAAAATGAAAAGCTGTAGTCATCGACATGTCTGACCAAGCAGTGACAACAATGTGTTTTATAAGCATATAAGTAGGCATTATAAGCTAGATACGTGCGACACATAGCTAACTCAGTTCATTACACCTAAAGCATTACCTTAACCTTATTATTGTACCTCACTGTGTGATGTGAGACCAGGAAGTGTTTCTTTGCCTTTTAGTTGAGAAACATTGTGTCAAAATATAAGGTATTTTTTTACTGTACTAATTTAAAAAAGAAACAAGCATTAGCTACTTTGTTGGTGAAATTGTTATATTTTACAAAATCACAAAATATCAGTTAAGAGTAGTGGTCTGTGGGGCCCCGAATTTTACAGGTTGGGTCAGGTCAATTTAAAAGCCTTTGGTTCGGGCCAAGCTTACAATTCGGGTCAAAAATGGGTCGGCAAAGTAAATATTAACTTTTATTTTTCGGCATTAATGTATACAATACGCATAAATATTTTCACTACCAAAATTCGTACTATACAAATAATATAAACAAAGAACAATTTCATTATTCATCAAAGGTCAAGTGTCTAACCACTTATAATCATTTTATTTGTTTTACTTGACAAAACCAATTGTTGACCTGTCAGTGGGTGCAAGTATTATCGGTTAGTAGTTTTATTTATTGTGATGCTACAACGAGAAGAGACCAAGTGGACTGTGTATGTTTACAAATACAGTTTCCTTGTCAGGCTGGGTCAAAACACTGCCTTGTCAAATAAATATGTCTGTGATTGACAACAGTACACAATCAGTTCAGAGAATCTTCGGATATCCTTTTTCCGAATGATCGTTTCATTGATGTCACTAAATTAAAAGATGTAATTTTTTCAAAGACAAAAATCAAATGAAAATATTGAACACAATAAGCCCATATTACATCGGTCAGTTAAGGTATTTACATAACTTTTGCGTGCCGATATAATAGCCTGTGGCGGTATTCACACAACTTTTGCGCGCCGATACAATCAGCCTGTGGCGGTATTCACACAACATTTTACGCGCCGATATAGTTGGCCCTTTGTGGTATTCACACATTTTTTGCGCGCCGATATAATCGGTCCGTGGCGGTATTCAGTCAGACGAACAGAGCCTGTATTACATCGGCCCGAGGCGGTATTCGCACAACTTCTGTGCGCAGATATAATCGGCTTGTGGTGGTATTTATACAACTTTTGTGCACCGTTGTAATCGGTCTATGGTGGTATGCAAACAGTTGACCGTCAGTTGATATTGCATTAGTTTAATTTTTTTTACAGCAACATATTTAAATAAAATTTTAAAAGTATGCTAAGACAATTTAAATTTGAAAAAAGTCTTAAAATATTATTTAAAATCTAGTCACTCTAAAGAAAATACTGTATTAATTAAAGACTGTTATTTTATAAAAGACACCAAAACTTTCCTTATTTGTGATGTTAGATTATTTGTTGTTTACAATTTCCCAGGAAAAATTAGTCACGATCACTGGTATAATTAGCTAACCTCACAATTCTAGTAGGACGGAATAGGACATAAGGGATTAAAAGGAGCAAAGTAGCAAATTCATGGAAGAAAATAAATAGATACAATTATTAGATCATTTTTCAATAAATGAGGAGGTAAGAATTGTCTCTTTCTCGTTACAACATATTTTCAAAAATTATACAAATTAAATTCAAATTATACTTTTTTGTAGTAGTATTTCAGATTGTATTAACATGATAAAAAATATTTACATTTCATTATAATTTGAAGAAGTGAGTTTGAATGTTTGAAAAACAGTAGTTCAGCCAAAAAGGGAATAAATAATTTACCTTTAGTTAAAATTATACATGTGTGTTAGCATTTACCATTTTGGTCTGAGCCAATTCAAACTTAGCACAAAAATCGGTTTTGGTAAAACCTTTGACAAGCGTCCAACTACTTCAAAATGGTGGCCATTCTAAATCTTAAAAAATGATAGCTTTCTTGAAAATGTGTTTTCAAAATTTATTGTAGGATTAGTGTAAAAAAATTCAAAAATTAACATTATAATGTTCAAAACTCAATTAAAAATTTGAGTGCTAATTACAGATTGTAATACTGAATCAGATTTTATTCATATGCAAGATAAAATTGTTGTTAGGCTACTTTTTGGAAATATGCTCCCATCACATCAGCAAGACAGCTCCATGCTGCAACAATTATTTTTTAAATTTAAAATTAAAATTCGAAGAAATTACCTTTCATGCGTGGAACCCAATGATGAGGAACATTAGGATGGATAAAATGGTAATTAGGGTAATGAGGCCTTGGAACAGTCCAGGTGAAAGGAGATCTTAGTATCATTGAACGCATATATCCTATATCAAACATATAAATTTATTTTTACTGTAGTTTAAAATACTGAACCACTAGGGAAGAAAATCTTATGACAAATACTTAATAAAAAAAAATGCGTAATTGCTTTACTTTACTTCCTTTCCTTAAACATGTCTGTTATCAAGAGTTTAAACATGAATTTTAATCCAACAGGAAACTCTAATGTATTCATTTTTAACATTGACAATGATAATGGATTTGAAATTGGTTGTTTTATAATTTTAGTAACATCTTTAAATAATTAACAACTTATTTTCTTTAAGAATTAAAAGTACAAAAATATTTTAATTCTCATAGTACATATAATCTGTACTACAATGAGTTGTGTTACGAAGATTATACGAATCCTTGATGATCCCTTATTTTCTGTAACAAAGAAACTTTGTCCTTTTAAAACCCTGCAAACAAGAAAAAGCTTAAAATTTCAAAAATATATTTCAACAAGACTTTTAAACTTAATCCTTTTGTTCTCGGGTGGGACGAATAAAGTTGTACAACTAAAACTGATAATAATTGTAGCATAATGCAAACAACACTGCACTTGGAAGACGTTTACATCTTTGGTTAAGAGGGAGAGGGAATGATTACACTCGTGTATCTTCCTTTATACAAATAATTACTCTCTCCCTCTAATTTGACTGCTCGAGAAAGTGCAACTTTGTTTGTGTCTATCTGTATTTGTGTCATGACTAATATGGTCGTCCATGGAGTGTAATGAAAAGAATGAAGGCACTAATCATAACATGGCTGCTGATGTAGATATTATAAAATACAATATTATAGGCTTATATATGATTATGTTTCAAGTTGAATGATACATGACAATATCACAGTTCTGCACGAAGCCTCATTCTCATACAGTTATCTTTAGTTTGAGTTGTATGATTTCTGGTTTTATTTAATTTAGTTTAATTTGTTTAAATGCTTACACACAATAATGAGACAATTTAACTGTCAAATGCAATAAATAATATTCGAAAACAATGAAAAAAAAATGATTAACTTATTTGTAATATTCTCCATGTTACTATTTATTTGTATTAGGTAAAATAAAAATTATTAAAATGATCTAACTAAATTAAAAACTTCACAAATATAATTGAATTTTCTGTTTATTTTTTTTTTTTTAATAATAATTCTCATACTAAAAAAAAATGAAAGCCTAATAACCTATTTCTTTACCAGACCCAGAGTGTACAAAAAAAAGACCCTAAATACCCTGATTGACCTGAACTAAAATAAAATTAACTCTACACCCCTAATTATGATTGATGCATTCCATTTAATAACATAATGCTTCATTCACATTGGTAAACGCACAGTATTATATTTACAAGAAAAATGTATATGAAGATATTTTTGTACTTATAAAAATCTAATCTAACCTAAAAAATCTACAGATTTGTTTAATTCTTAATCATTACTTGGAATCACAATACAATACAATAAATAAAGACAAAACATAATGTTAATAACTGTTAAACATTGACCTAGGATAATATTCATGCAACAACCACAAATATGTGGTGTTAATGCGATGGTCTAATTAATCAGTAGTCTAGTATCAAATGATGGTGTATTGCTAATAACTAGTCTAGTATGCTATGTACATGTGTGTTATTAATGCTATTGAATAGTCTCATGATGGTGTATTGCTAATCACTAGTCTAGTATTCTATGTACATGTGTGTTATTAATGCTATTGAATATTCTCATGATGGTGTATTGCTAATCACTAGTCTAGTATTCTATGTACATGTGTGTTATTAATGCTACTGAATAGTCTTGTATCGTGTAGTGTAATGCAAAGCAACAGTCTCGTATTCTATGTAAATGTGTGTTATTAATACTACTGAATAGTTTTGTATCATGTAGTGTAATGCAAAGCAACAGTCTAGTATTCTATGTACATGTGTGTTATTAATGCTCCTGAATAGTTTTGTATCTTGTAGTGTAATGCAAAGCAACAGTCTAGTATTCTATGTACATGTGTGTTATTAATGCTACTGAATAGTCTTGTATCGTGTAGTGTAATGCAAAGCAACAGTCTAGTATTCTATGTACATGTGTGTTATTAATGCTACTGAATAGTTTTGTATCGTGTAGTGTAATGCAAAGCAACAGTCTAGTATTCTATGTACATGTGTGTTATTAATACTACTGAATAGTTTTGTATCATGTAGTGTAATGCAAAGCAACAGTCTAGTATTCTATGTACATGTGTGTTATTAATGCTCCTGAATAGTTTTGTATCGTGTAGTGTAATGCAAAGCAACAGTCTAGTATTCTATGTACATGTGTGTTATTAATGCTACTGAATAGTTTTGTATCGTGTAGTGTAATGCAAAGCAACAGTCTCGTATTCTATGTAAATGTGTGTTATTAATACTACTGAATAGTTTTGTATCATGTAGTGTAATGCAAAGCAACAGTCTAGTATTCTATGTACATGTGTGTTATTAATGCTCCTGAATAGTTTTGTATCGTGTAGTGTAATGCAAAGCAACAGTCTAGTATTCTATGTACATGTGTGTTATTAATGCTACTGAATAGTTTTGTATCGTGTAGTGTAATGCAAAGCAACAGTCTAGTATTCTATGTACATGTGTGTTATTAATGCTACTGAATAGTTTTGTATCGTTTAATGTAATGCAAAGCAACAGTCTAGAACTCTATTTACATTTGTGTTATTAATGCTACTGAATGGTTTAGTATCATGTAGTGTAATGCAAAGCAACAGTCTAGTATTCTATGTACATGTGTGTTATTAATGCTACTAAATAGTCTTGTATCGTGTAGTGTAATGCGAAGCAATAGTCTAGCATTCTATGTACATGTGTGTTATTAATGCTACTGAATAGTCTTGTATTGTGTGGTGTAATGCAAAGCAACAGTCTAGAATTCTATGTACATGTGTGTTATTAATGCTACTGAATACTCTTGTATCGTGTAGTGTAATGCAAAGCAACAGTCTAGTAATCTATGTACATGTGTGTTATTAATGTTACTGAATAGTTTTGTATCATGTAGTGTAATGCAAAGCAACAGTCTAGTATTCTATGTACATGTGTGTTATTAACGCTACTGAATAGTCTTGTATCGTGTGGTGTAATGCGAAGCAACAGTTTAATATTCTATGTACATGTGTGGTATTAACGCTACTGAATAGTCTTGTATCGTGTGGTGTAATGCGAAGCAACAGTTTAATATTCTATGTACATGTGTGTTATTAACGCTACTGAATAGTACTGTATCATGTGGTATACTGCAAAGCAATAGTCTAGCATTCTAAGTACATGTGTGTTATTAATGCTACTGAATAGTCTTGTATTGTGTGGTGTACTGCGAAGCAACAGTCTAGTATGCTACGTTCATGTGTGGTATTAACGCTACTGAATAGTCTTGTATCATGTGGTTTAATGCGAAGCAACAGTTTAATATTCTATGTACATGTGTGGTATTAACGCTACTGAATAGTACTGTATCATGTGGTGTACTGCGAAGCAACAGTCTAGTATTCTAAGTACATGTGTGTTTTTAACGCTACTGAATAGTCTTGTATCGTGTGGTAACCTGCGAAGCAACAATCTAGTATTCTACGTACATGTGTGGTATCTGTAGCTACTAAACAGTTTTATATCCAATGTACATGTTTAGTTTTTGTGTTGTTAATTAATAGTATCTGCTGCCAATGTACATTTGTAATGTATTGCTAATCAATAGTTTAATATCCTAAGTACATGTGTGGTGTTAATGCTAATGAACAGCTGAAAATAACACAACTTTCCTGTTTGTTTAGTTAATGGGTTAATCACAAATGCTGAGTGCAGCAAAAAGAAGTGAGTAATTTTTGTTTAAGGAAATGAAAGGAAGGATTGCAAACCAAGCAAGGTTTACCTCGCTGGAATGATATGATGGTCTCGCTCAGTTCTTCAATCATGTGCACACGTCGACCTTTGATCCCCATCACTAAACACAATAATCACGCCTCACACCAAATCTTTTAACAATTATAACAAAATTAAGTATTTACTCTTTAAAAAAAAACAACTGAAAATAACAAAAATTATGTTTTCGATTAATATTTACACGTAAATACATATTTTTAAATCATGGCCTATTTAAATAATAAATCATAAAACTACATTTTAAAAAGATATTTGTACAAACTGATGGAAATCTGGACAGGAACTTTTCTATTAATGTTTTACAGAAATTGTGAAACAAAACAGCAAAATCACTTACAAAAAATGAACTTGTACAGCCTTGTTTAGACATAAATATATACTGTACTAAAAATTATTCAAACAAGTTCATGCAATCCAATTCTAGATCTAAGTATATAAATAAATAACTACATTTAAAAACATGCGTTTCAGCTTAAATAAAAATAACTTATTACATAATGTTTACAAATTAATTTAAAAGCAATAGTGCAATAAAAATATATTTTAAACTGTATTAAGAGAAATACTATTAATAAGAATTTATTGCAAAATGTAAATATATTAACAAATTATGAACAATATGCAAGTAGGGATTTTAATAAGAAATTTAACTGATTTGTATGTTAAACTAATAATAATTAATTATAATTGCATTTATTATTATTATTTTGTGTTGAGAATATATTACCAATGAGGTAGATTACAATTTTTATGGTTATTATTTAGAATTGGTTTGTTTAACCTTTTGATTAATAACGTTGTCCTAGAGTATCCGCAGAAAACTTCTTCAATCTAAAAACGTCTAAAAAAAAAGTGAAATAAAAACTAATCAAGCAACTGTCATTTATATAAAATACTTTTTTTTTAAATCTTCTATAAAAATGTTACGTAAGTCTCAAATATCAAACTCAAACACCTCTTCTGTATAAAAATTTGAGGCAGTGATGATAAATAAAAGAATATTATTACTATGAGCATTTGTAGTTTGTATCTATGTACTTTTACGTATTACAGCGATGTTTTTGAAGTTTCACTGATTGACCCTTAGGTGATGGGATACAGCAATGACAAGCAAAATAATTGGCAGTCTGGTGAAACTAACTATTTGTTACTGCTTGATCCAGTTTAAAGCCTGGTATGTTTTTTGAATGTGATGAACAGTTGAATTTGGTTATTGTAACCATGGACGTAGCATATTTTTTTCAGGCCAACTAGTTTATGTTTTTTAAATGCATTCCATAACACTTCCTTATCTGGATTTACCAGAATCCATTAAGTTTAGGCTTTGGGAAGTACTTTAATTTTTTAAAGATTTTATTTTAAAACAAACAAACAAGAATAGCAAGATATATACAACATTAATTTCATTTATGAACTAGAGCTACTATAGATTTGTAATTAAAAATGGATATCTTAGTAATTTTTTAATACTTATTAAAGAGAAAATTAAACTAAATCTCATTAAAAATAATTTTAAAAAATAAAAAATCAAAGTCTAAAAAACATGTTAGTAGTTTAAAGAGGACAAATAAAAAATGCATACCTTTTCCTGAATCTGAATTTCGGATGACCACTTCATCTTTGCAGTAATTTTTGCCCGGTATTTTTGTAGGTTTTGGAAACTTTCCAGATGCTTTAAGGACTTCTCCAGCACTTAAGACAGTTGTGTTAGTCGGTGAAGTAGCTGAAAGATTAATTAGCCCTACTCCGCTACTTAAAGCATCAGGAGTTGTTGCCAATGGTTCGGTCTAAAACAAAATATTTATTTTTAATTACCAAAATATATAATAATGTAATAAAAAAAGCTAGATACTTCTTATACTTAGCATATAAATTGTGTTACCTACCTACTAGAGTTTTACAAAACTATCTATTATGCATATATGTACAGTCTTATTAAATATGGTTTAATTATTTGGGATGGTGCGTATATATATATATATATATATATATATATATATATATATATATATATGTGTGTGTGTGTGTGTGTGTATCGAAACTTAAATGGCTTGTAAATCTATAAAATAAATTTATTAAGTTGTTGAATAACAATAATATTCCAACTTTCAAAGAGCTATATGCAGCCAAGTGTGTTATGTTCCACTATATAAATACTTAAGTGCTACTTTTTTTGACTCTACCAGCCGATCAAGAAATAAGGACATTGCATATTATAAACATAAAAGAACCATATATGAAAAAAATTGTATATACGCTGCAATAAAATATTTTAATTTATTACCTAATGATCTAAAAGGCCTAAAAGTGTCTGACAAGACAAAAAAGAAAATAATTTTAAAATACTTTATTTATAAGCAAACCATAAACGTATTTAAATTGTGAACTGGGAATTTACTTTAGTGTAAATGTATATAAGTTTTTCTGTTTTCTTTTTTATTAAGTTTTTGTTGTTAGACTATGATTCCTGAGCACATAGAGGCACTTCCTCTCTCTTCGGGTATATATTTGTAACTCCTTATGGAGATATATGTATGTATAAAGCCAATAATAAATAAACCATTCTAATTTTGGTAATAATTAACATTATACTGTAATTAAATACTTACATCTGTTGTTGCCATTTTTGTATTGTAGTAAGAACAGATATTATCGCAATTTAACCACTGATTCGCTCGTAATTCGATTAACTCCAACAAATATAATCTACAGAAGTAGTTCACTCGATCGTTTCCACAGCCATTTCTAAATATCACAAATGCTCTGTCCAGCTGATCTGAAAACAATTCAACCACTGTAAAAGTGCAAAAACATTGCACAAACTTTGTCATAACTTGCTAATTCCCTTAAAATTCAAGTTAAGTAACAACATGACTGACTAGTTTGCATAATATGCAGCAGCACTGCATAATAATTTACAAAAAAAATTTCACATTAATTAAAAAACATATTTGTTTTTTATTCAGCAAGATCTGCCTGTTAATCTATCAACTCTATTTCTATCAGAAGCTGAATTCATTCTGAAATAAGAAAAAGAAAAAACAGACCTAATTAACAATTTTTTATACATATTTAAAATCGTGATGCAACAAATTTATAGAATTTGTGGTACAACAATAATGTCAACACATATCCTAAGTACTATATAAAATAAATGTTTATAACAATAACCACTGATATCAAAGAATTTTTCATTGAAAATACACACTTGCCTCGAATAAAATAATAATATAATGACTTAGAAAATCAATCTTTCCATATTAAAAAATATGTGTAACAAACTTTAACCCATTGAATGAAGCAGAACAGTAGTATAAGAAATCATAAATATATTTTTAGTAACCAAATTGCATTTTTTAAACACACTACACTTTTGTAATGTTTTTACTGAATACATTACCAGCTCTTTTCATTTAGATGTGTGTTAACATTCCTTTACAATGTCCATCTTGTTCTGTGATTCATCATTAGTTACCTACTTTACTTGAACTACTGCTATTGTAAATATATAAGCTAAAAATGATTTTTTGATTTTAAAAAAACATAACTTACCAAACCTGATACGGTTCTGTGGGAATGTAGATTTGTGCAGGTCAGTGACAAAAATTACATTTTATCTGAATAAAATTGCAAAGCAACTTTCACAGTGCCTACCTTATCCTACATAATTAGAGCTACTGATTTTCAAAAAATCAATATGGCAATATTTTTAAAGCCCTTTCAATGTGATAAAAACTTACAACCTTGATTCTGTATAACAAGTTTAAAAACTGTAGTTATAGCCAAAAACAATCAAATTAATATACAATTATATTTGTATACTATTTATCAAGTAAATCAGAAAATGCATTTCTGTCGAAGTACTTGTAAGAAATGTAGATATTTTGGTACAGTAGAGTCCTGCTTATCCGATTGTATGTTTAATACAACCTAGCCTCAAAGAACAATATTTCAAGCAATTTAAAAGATGTGTATGTGTCAGGCCTTTAAGCCTACTTGTTACTTATGTGCCCAGCCAATGATCTACATTCTCTTCAAAAGAAAGAAGGGGTTCGTCCACCCTTACACCTGCTCTGTTTGTTCATTTACGTCTTTTAGTATCATTTCAAATTTGTAAAAGAGTTGATGTTTATAGAGTGCATTCTGCTTATGTGTGTTTCGTAACATTTCAAATATTTTTTTTTTATTCACTGTTTTCTAAAAGGTGTGGTGATAACTTCTAAATGAAAAAGGTTTCATGCGAGATGTAGCGACAAGAAAACGTCAAACATTTGGTAAACAAAAAACAATTACAAACTTTTTCTGTCAGGTTTGATGATTTGACATACTGCTCTTTATTACTGTAGTGAGATTCTGCTTCCTGTTGTATGTTTTAATATTATTATCATTATATTGCTCCTGCACTATATAATTTCGTTCATAAAAAAAGATAAATCATTAACCCGTGGAAGATTAAACTTATTACAATAAATTATGATTTTTAACCATTTATTATGGAACCTGACGTCCATTTATGGATGTTAACAACTGAGTTAACATCCAACAGCCACATGAGTTATGTTATCAAGTTTTTTTAAAAAAAAAATCTTTTCATTATTATAACACACAATCTATTAAACATCCCACAGCCGAGTCAAGTTGGGTTATCAAGTTTTTTTTAAATTATATTTTTTTCATTATTCATAGTATGCATTTAATTAAACAACAAACAGCCGAATCAAGTTACCAAGTTCTTTAAAAAAATTAATAAATAAATTCTTTTCATTATTAATAACACACATTTCATTAAACATCCAACAGCCAAGTCATAAGGTTATAAAGTCCTTTAAAAAAATACATTATTTTTATTATTAATAACATACATTTAATTTATTGTTTTTGTCATTAAAAACATGTTTCCTAATTCTATTTTGAGGTTATGTTTGTTACTTATTTTCACAAAAAGTTACAAAAAAGTACTTCCCGTTGTTTCTGCACTTTAATAATTTGGATTATTAATATTGGGTATACTGTAATGCAAAAATTACAAAACTTGACAAAAGTCCCAAAAACTCAGTTTTAATGATATTTTACCAAAAAGATCAATTTTTACTACATTATATAGGCTTTCTGAAAATATTAATTTTTACTATATTTTATAGGCTAGGGTATGTTTTAGTTTATATCCAAAAAATCAAACTCCATGCATAAAATCAGGGTCAAAATCTTTGATGTGGACACTAAAAATAAAAAAATACTGATTTTTCTTGTAATGAAGTATTCTTAAATCTCTAGATGTATCTTACATAATTTTAACTAATTTTAGTTAATAAAAAAAACAAATTGACTAAAAAACACATGTTAATAAATATTTTAAATCTAAAACATGATTAAGAGGAGTTATATTACGTTAAGACCATAAAACATAACCTTAAACAATTATTGCTGTAGTAATTATAATTTTGTAGGAACATACATTTGTTGAGAATTTTGTTGTTGTTTGTTTAACTTTTTAAACAACTTAATTTGATTAAAAGATGCAATAAATAGAAACTATAAACATCCTACAAAATATTTCAAATGGTAAATTAGACTGATATTTGACACACCAAAAAAACATAGCCAACAATTAAACTGTTTTTTTGTTAAGAACATATTACACAATCATATGCTTCAAATCTAAAACTACTATTTCTTCTTTCTCTTTGACTCTTTTTTTAAACATGAATACTACCCAGCCAAAATAAATAAATTTTATCAAAAAATTAAGCCAATAAGCCAAAATTGTATTTTTAGATGCCCAAATTTTGTGAATTTATTAATGTTAATATTTTTCATTAATTAACGTAGTTCATCTCTAGTGTAACATTTAGTATAGTGTACATATTTAAATAATATATAAATAATAACATAATATGGATACATTATAAACTATTAACTATAAATTATAAAATACTATATAGTTGAAAACATTATCTTTAAATACAAAGAAAAATTCCAAATTATATTTTCTTCCTCAAAAAAAAAAAAAAAAAAAAAAAAAAAAAAATACGTGTTTTAAGGTTGAAACAAAAAATTATGTTTGTATTTATAGGCTACTCTATAAAACATTTTACCTTTGTAAACAGATTCCAACTGCTGGCCATACATTTTTAGACTAGAACTCATCGTTACAATGTTCAAAAACAGAGACTCATCAAAGTTTTGATTTGTTATACACTGACTTACATTGTCAACCAGCAACATCAAATCATCCCCTATAAAAAGAAGGACACAATTGTTGTACATATATTTAAAAATTACATATTCTATTTATAATCAACCCTGATTAATTCAAAATTGTGGGTAATTTAGTTTTCTGCAGTCTCTAGAAATCCTTATGTAACATAATGTTAAGACAATTTTTTTGGACAATTTGAAGTGTTATAAATCGTACGAGTGCTAACTCCTGTTCAACAAACACATATGCAATTCAACAATCTTAATATTTACCTTTTCTAGGATACTTATACAAAATTATGAACTTTATATTATATACTGATTTTCATAGAACTCATATATTGTAATACTGTTACACTACAAAATCTATTGTTTTCCATTTATTCACAAACCTTTTGTGCCCCTATTCACATCAAAGGTAGCTGTTTTTATGCTACTGGCACATATATCAGCTAAGGATCCAACATTTTCATGTGCTTTTCGCTCTTTTGGGAATATGAGTGGAAATTCTAGCCCACTGATATAAAAAACTAGCCTCGTCCCATCTATGTTTTATCTATTTGCTTTGTTAATGTTGCGAGTCTGCTAAATATTTTTTATTCTTCTTCATCCCTATTAAACATTAAATTTAATTATGTTGTTTCTCAAAATTACAAAGTCGTATCATGGGAAATGAGGAATGTTTTGTAGTAATTGTATATAAATAAAGAGAATTAAATAGTTGTAATTGGATGCCAGATCATAAATTATATATTGCTGTATTAATGATTGCTTTAAAGAAGGATTATTAAGAAGTTAAAAGTCAATATTAATAATAGAAGTTTAACTGTAGGCCAGATGCCTTTTTTCATATTTAATTCCATTACTACTTCAACAATTTTAGTTACTTTTTCCTCTCAATAGGCCTCAGTATGTGTTACTGAAATATACCAAAGATTTTTGCTAATTAACATGAAACCTTAATTATACTAGTGAGAAAGCAAAAATGCTACATAAGTAAAAAGGGGGGGGAATGATTTAGTATTCAAAGTTTGGTAGACCTATAATACAAAATTATATGTCCTGCATAAAAGTTTTAATTTTTTTTAATTCCAATTTTTGAATACTGTTTTCTTTTGCTAATTTAAATTATATATAATATGCCAAATAATATTAGACATAGTAAAGAAAAAAATTTACTTCAAAAGTTTCAAAAAATTTCACTTTTATAGTTATCATGTAACAATTCATAATTTGACAGTTATAAATAGGCTATGTTAAAGAATGTGTTACATAAAGTATCTTTCCTAAACAAACATCTTCTTCTTCTTCTTCTTCCAATGGCTCCTTTTGGTTCACACCATTTTGGATCTTGCCTCCCAATACAATACAGGAAAGTCCCTTCGTCCCTGCTTCCCTCTATCCAGGCTCTCGCAGATCAGTAAGTGATCCTTGTCCATAACATACACATCTTTTGAAGAAATCTTGCACTTGTCAGAGGTTATTAGTCTCATCCTATGGAGATGCTTGGCAAGACAATCGTGACCAGTTTCCAAGCAGAAATTTGCTACAGCTATTTTGCGTGGAAGCATCTTATTGTCCTTAAAAAGATTAAACGGATCATAAGCTTTGTCTTGTAGGTTTTTCTTCATTTCACTAACAAATTTTTGTTGTGAGTCTGTTTTCAGTTTTCTTATAACTGCTTGTAATGACAGGGAGCCTGCTGGCTTTTGAATAATTTTTGTTCCTCTCTTCGCCAAATTATCCGCAGCTTCATTTCCCATCAATCCCACGTGTGCAGGGACCCACTGCATTGCGATATTGCCAACATTATTTCTTACAATCTTGTAATTCTGTATTTTGTATTACTTTGCTTTTTGGATTATCATTATTGCCTATTGCCTGCAGAGACGATTTGGAGTCAACTAAGACCACTATGTTAGTGTTCAGCCATGGTCTCACAATCAGCTGTTCGAGAGCCTCATTTACAGCTATCAATTCCGCCTCAAACACTGTAGAGTTGCTACTTAAAGCAATGTAGTGTGAGAAGTGGTCACAATATATTCCAGCTCCTGTTTCTCCTTCCATTCTAGAGCCATCAGTATATACACGGATCCAAGAGTCTGACAGGTATCGCACTTCCAAGGTTTCCAAAGCGATTTGAGATATTTTCACTGGAGCATCACTGGCTGGCAAACGCCTCCCAAGAAGATTCCTAAACAAACATCTAAGATAAACATTTAATGCAGCCAGATCGATTCTAAGGGCCTACCTGCACTGACAGCCTGGTTCAGTTTCAAACTAGCTACACTAGCAACCATAAGTGTCAACGTACATTTAAAATTCACTCACCAACTTGCACTGCTAGCAACCATAAGGGTTTGTGTGCAGTTAAAGTCTGCACCTTTAAACTAGCATAGCCAGCGACCTCAAGTGTCTATGTGCAGTTAAAATTCATGTTTTTCCAACTTTCAACACTAGAGACCACGTGTCCGAGTATAATTATTACACAACTATTCAACTATTACCCCAGCGACCACAGTGTCCGTGTGTAGTTGAAATTCGCATTGTTCAATGCGATAGTGCGCTATTTTCTCTCTACATCTTAACTAAATCCGAGAAACAGTTTGGTGATAATTAAAACACTTTTCCTTTCTACCTGTTCATTCTAACTGTTTCCATCAGCCAAAGTCTGTAGTTTGGTGGTAGTTACCTTCCTGATCACAGTAATGATCACCGTACAGTGACTGTACAGTACACAAAGGACATTCTGGACATCTTGCCTGGTAGGTCAGCTATTCTGTAAGATTTTGACTGATCAAAATTAATATCTGTACTACCAGATCGGTCCTTCACAGAGGGTGTAGTGGTAAAGTTATTTTATTTTGATTTTGTTACTTTTCGATTGTATTACTTTTACAAAAAAACAGAAGGTTATAAACATAACATATGATCCCAAGACAATGGCTGACCTTGAGTGCTGATGTCACAGCATACAGCCTAATCAAAATATGCATTTATTGGAAATAATAACCTAACTGGCCAGGAATAACGAAAAATACATATAAAACAAATATTTCGAGAACAAAAACAATATTTATAAATACACCGGGTATCAAAAAATAAAAAAATTATAAAGGGATATGTCAAACTAAATATGAAAAGTAGGCCATTTTGACTTGACAACACATTGACAGATGGGAGGAGCCTGTACACATATCATCAATATTACTAAGCAACAAATTTGGCGCAGTGCGAGAGAGGAAGACAAAGATAATAATAATAATGAACTGGCCTACCAACAAACAAAAGAATAAAAGAAAAAAGATATTATTCTACCAAAACCAAAATTTAATCATAATCAATTTTACCAATAAACTCATTTATAAATCTGCTATTAATTTAAGTTCACAAAATAAAAGACCAAAGAGCAAATGCACTCATATCTGGCAGAGTCTTACTGAAGATAGTGAGAACTCAAAATTAATGAGGAAGTAGGCGTCAATTAAGGGACACTTTGGGGTGTAGCTTACCAGGCCCAATGAGTACAGGTGTCTCTGACTTCAAGAATTGTAAGTTTGTATTTAAATAAGAAGTGAAAGTGAAAATAAATAAAAAATAGTGAATTAAAGAAGTGTTATCAATTGTGATGATTATATTAATGATCAACTGCTACTTATACAGAATAATCGAAGAATTCTGGAGAGAACAAACCATGCTTTTGTTATTTAGAGTGAATTTTGAATATTCTGGATATTTTAGTAAATCATAAAAAAATATTTATTAAATTTAGATGAAATAATAAATAAAGTACACAATTTTAAAATCGATAAAGCCTACTATTAAATTAAAATTTTTTGAAGAAATAAAAAAAATCAGTGAATATAAAAAAACAACAACAATGAATTGCATTTTTTTTTGTTAATCTAATTAAATTTTACCTTAAGATTAATCTTGACCGACCGCACGACCATCTGACCGCAAGAAAATAACTCAGCTACAGGTTGATTAATTAATTTTAGAATGTGTTATTATTAACCGAGAAAAGAATGTTCTAATCTCTTAATTTGAATCCTAAATCTGTTTAGAATAGGTTTTAACCATAATATTAGAATTTGCATATGTTTAAAGTTATAATTTAGTTAAATGAAGATATTAATTAAAAGATCAATTTAGTACAAATGAATAAATATCTTAATTAATTAATTAAAAGCCGTTTTGTAATTTTTTTTCATTCCTTTTATACATTTCAGTCAATTTCAACAAATGGGTAAATTTTTGAATACATAATATGGTCTTTTAGTAATATTTATTACTTTTGCAGATAATACATTACTTTACCCTTAAGTAAATAAATATGTAATGTAAGATAAATTACTTCATATAAAAATTACAATTTGTTTTAATTCAGATGAATAACATAAACAGTATATCTTTAATTGCAGTCTATGAACAATTAAAAATTAGATAGATTAATATTTTGAAGTTCACATTTACTAACATGATCCAATTGAAAATCGTGGGGAAACTTCGGATGAAGAGTTTCTGTTCTGATTCCCTGATATCTTCAGAGGTCGAGGTTTTTCTAATTTTTTTACAGATCGAGTGCTCGAACTTCGAAGTAATCCAGGTGCAGACATGTTGGTTGCAGCCCCAAATGGTCCACTATACAACAGAAAGAAACACATTACAAATTACTTGCTTTACGTTAAATAAGTTACAATGTTATACATTTCATGAAGTTTATAAAATTTTCTGTTACCATACTTTTATAATAACCTCCTATCTCTTGATACTTTGTGACCTCTAAACAAATAATTTTCACCTGCAATCATTTCAATTACATTTTGAAAAGTTTCGTCTTTAACAACCGTATGCTGTCTAAGCTTATACAACATAATTATCAAACAAGTTATATTATTTCAATATATTTTAACATTTAAAATTTAATTAATAATTATTTAGTTTGTTATTTATAAATTATTCATCCAAACAAAGTAAATAAACAAAGCCTCAATTGAAGGAGAATTATGAAAGGAACAGCTGAGCAGTACAAGTCTAGATACAACCCCCCCCACCACCACATATCACCACAATGTTACAATTTTTTCCCATTCCTATTGGATCTTATGTTTATATATATATTTTTTATAGATTATATGTAGCAACTCACCATAAAAGGGATTAACAAGTAAATATAAACAGATAAGAGATAACAGATTGTTCATTTTTATTTGTGCAGCTAAGGGGCTAAATTGGATCAAATGTATGCTCAAATTAACTGTATAGTTGATTTTATAAATGTTTAATGGTTTTCGATGAAAAAAAAAGGATTTTTATCCTACTTAATCAATTACTTTTGTCCATAGCAATGACTCACAAGTGTACACACACACACACACACACACACACACACACACACACACACACACACACACACACACACACACACACACACACACACACACACACACACACACACACACACACACACACACACACACACACACACACACACACACACACACACACACACACACACACACACACACACACACACACACACACACACACACACACACACACACACACACACACACACACACACACACACACACACACACACACACACACACACACACACACACACACACACACACACACACACACACACACACACACACACACACACACACACACACACACACACACACACACACACACACACACACACACACACACACACACACACACACACACACACACACACACACACACACACACACACACACACACACACACACACACACACACACACACACACACACACACACACACACACACACACACACACACACACACACACACACACACACACACACACACACACACACACACACACACACACACACACACACACACACACACACACACACACACACACACACACACACACACACACACACACACACACACACACACACACACACACACACACACACACACACACACACACACACACACACACACACACACACACACACACACACACACACACACACACACACACACACACACACACACACACACACACACACACACACACACACACACACACACACACACACACACACACACACACACACACACACACACACACACACACACACACACACACACACACACACACACACACACACACACACACACACACACACACACACACACACACACACACACACACACACACACACACACACACACACACACACACACACACACACACACACACACACACACACACACACACACACACACACACACACACACACACACACACACACACACACACACACACACACACACACACACACACACACACACACACACACACACACACACACACACACACACACACCTACAAACTTCAGGACCTCTAAAACTGTAATGCTATCAATATCACAAAATGAATATTTTATTATCCCAATACTTCTAATATGCCTACTTCAAACAGTAAAAAAAAGAATATCAAATTTACAACATTTCTTGTAACTAATATTTGAAAATCGATAGACATACTTTACAACTGTTAATTATTTAACAGTGATTTAAGTTTTGTTCAACTTAAAATAACATATGATTCAAGCAAATTCTTTAAGGCAAAATCTAGATAAGATAACCAAATACTGAACGGTTAAGTATCTACAAACTTTATAATATTACACTTTGTCTAAGCTATAACGAATTAACAGTTGCGCGAAACACTACTTTGTAAAAGCAGATTAAGAATTGTTGATAAGCTCACTATCAGTAAACCATAACCACTGTTAGAAAAATATGTAGGCTACAAATTCCTATTATCAATTTGCATGCATCAACTGGTAATATTTGAATTAACCTGTGGAACAAGACATTTTGGATTCACTGAATGGGTAGCGAGCAGCTCACTACAACTCCGACCTGTACATAGGTTCAAGTCTAGTTACTACCTTTTCAGAAGAACAATAAATCAATTATTTCCAGCAATAAAAAAAGAACACCTAACATTTTCATAATTTTAATTCATACTTTGAAAGGGACAATCACGAATTGATTCATAAGAATTTTGAGTAAATCCATTTTTAGTGACATCAAAACCAGCAGCCCTCATTCCAACAGAATATGAAGTCCTTAAATAGACACAGTTACTGACAGCCACTGTTATGCATCGTTTAAAGGCAAACCACTTTTCAAATTCTAAACTCAGTTGGGAGAGAATCTTTTCATATTAAGTTAAAAAGTTGAACTGCTTGTAATGCCAAACTGCCTTTTGAAATTATGTAGCCTACCTTTGACATGGCCTTTTAAAGATATAAAGCTACAAAATCTAAGCATTATGATTGTTTGGGCACAGATGTCAAAACAAAACAGCAGCAAAATGACAGTTTGTTCTATGGTAAGTAAAGACGCTGTGTGACTGACACCAGGCACCTATGCCCGACAATTGCTTATATCATCAGATTTGATTAGAAAGCAAGATTTCCGTGTTTTTTTAATACAGATAGTTTAAAAAAGTGCATATTGTGTAGGGCATATCATTTCAAAGCAGAGATACAACAGTTTTTTTTTGCTTAATATTTTTAAATAAAATGCCTTTATATTTATGTAAACACATAAACACATTTTATCAGGCACCTAAAAAACACTAATGATAAAACTTGTTTACTATGATTTTTTACTATGATAAAACAATGCTGATAGATGGAGAACAATTCTTTTGGTAACATTGTCTAAAAATGACATTTTTATGGAGTTCCTGCTTATCCAAAATTTTGTTAATCCCAAAGATTCCCCATCAATTCGATAATTGAGCCCTTAGTATACCTTTCTATTCATACTTCCATTTAAATGTCAATATATTAATATTATCCTGTGTTTTATATATATATATAAGTTATGGTATGATTTCGGGGAAGTCGCTTTTTAAAAAAACAACCTTTTTATTAATTACAATAAGACTTTAATATTCACTTAAAACTTATAATAATTATTTCAGTTCGTCTCATATGCATTGAGATGCGAACTGAATGAAACCTCGATTCACACTGAGCTTCTGCTCTTTCTTCTCTAGGTACATGAAAATGCTTACTGTGTTAAAAGCTAAATTGTCAGCATTAAATATAGCTAAGTCTAACACTAAATCTAGCAAAGTTTACAATAATTGTCTATATAACTTATATATATATATATGACAATGTGTGTGTATTTAAACACACACATACACACACGAGGTGTGGCTATTGAATAACGAGACTGATGTTGCTGCGGAACAAGTGCGCATGCGCCAACTGCCATTGACCGACAGCTGTTTAGTGTGTTTCTGTAACCAACACCATTTAGTCATAACCTTCATTTCCATTAGTGTTATTTTGTTTTGCTGGAAAAAATGGTTAGTGTAATAACAGAGCAACGAATTGTTGTTAAATTTCACTTCAAACTTGGAAAACCGCTACTGAAACTTATAATTTACTGAAAGAAGTGTATGGCAGCGAATGTTTGTCACGGGCACGTGTTTTTGAATGGTTTAAGCGTTTTAAAGATGGTTGACAAGACGTTGAAGATGATTCACGGTCAGGTCGCCCTTCAATGCCAAAAACGGATGACAATGTCGAAAAAGTTGCTAATTTGATTCAGTCTGATCGTCGATTAAGTATTCGTGCAATTAGTGAAACTGTACGCATTGATAAAGAATGTGTACGGCAAATTTTACGTGAGAATTTAAACATGTGAAAAGTGTGTGCCAAAATGGTGCCGAAAATTCTCATGTTTGAACAACATACAGCTCGCAAAAATGTTTGTACTGATTCTTTGGATGCCATTGAAAATGACCAAAATTTATTGGAAAGGATAATAACATGTGATGAATCGTGGTTTTTTACGTATGATCCGGAAACAAAGCGCCAATCCATGCATTGGAAGACCCCAACTTCATCGAGAGCCAAAAAAGCAAGAATCATCAAGTCAAAATTTAAAGCAATGATGATTGTTTTTTTTCGATATTCATAGGATTCTGTACCTTCACTGGGTTACTGAAGGACAAACAATCAATATTACTACTTTGAGGTACTTGGTAAACAACATGAAAGAGTAAGGAAAAAATGACCTGAAATGTGGATTTCAAATCATGGATTTTCCACCAAGACAATGCGCCAGCTCATTCTACCATATCTGTCAAGAGGTTCCTGGCTAAGTACAGCATCCCAGTGAGAGAACATCCATTTTACTCATCAGACCTTGCACCATGTGACTTCTAACTGTTCCCTAAGGTACATCTGCATTAAAAGGGACGAGATTTGGGTTCATGGAAGCTGTAAAAGTGAAAGCGGCAAGAATTCTGAAGAAGTTGACAGAAGATGACTTCCAGCACTGTTTCCAACAATGGAAAATTCGCATGGAGCGTTGTAGGGATAGAGAAGAGGTGTATACTGAAAGTGATAATAAGCAATTATATATAAAAATGAAAATAATTTTTTTTACGTCAGTCTCGTTATTTAATAGCCACACCTCGTGTGTATGTGTGTGTGTGTGTGTGTGTGTGTGTGTGTGTGTGTGTGTGTGTGTGTGTGTGTGTGTGTGTGTGTGTGTGTGTGTGTGTGTGTGTGTGTGTGTGTGTGTGTGTGTGTGTGTGTGTGTGTGTGTGTGTGTATAAAACATTATATAATATTATGCTTCTCTTAGAGATTCACAAGAAACTATTTAAAAAAAAAGGTGTATGGCTCTTGAGATAGTACCAACAGTTGTGAAAACTTATGCTTATGTTTATAGTACTAACTGTACTATAGTTGTAACTGATATGTGTGTGGGTGTATACACACACACACACACACACACACACACACACACACACACACACACACTCATGTATTACATTCAGAAAAATTAAAAGAAATCAAGCTTTATCGAAAAATACAAATACATATTTTATTTTAAAAAAATTAATTTTGAAAACATGTTTTAAGAGGTAAATAAATATGAGAAAATGTTATCAGTGAAGTATAAAAAGTTTGGGCCCCTCCTTAAATATATCAATGGCGATGATAACCTTTAAGGTTTTTCACTGGAAGAAAAAATACCAATAAATGGCCTAAAAGGTATATCAAAAATAATATTCAGAATAATGTATAATATATTACTTAATAATAATATTTTTCACCATAATATTCAGAATAATTTATAATTTCGAAAAAGAAAAAAAATTATCGTTAATTTATAAGGACCTAAGAAATATTTTTTGAAAAATTAAAAGATGACAAATTTTACAAAAAATTCAAATATATATAATTTATATGAAATTAATTTTGAAACATGTTTTAGAAGTAAATAAATATATGAAAATGTTACCAACAAAGATATTGTTCTACTCAGGGATTTGAATATAGTACTTCCTGTATCCAATGTAGAATCATACCTCTAGACCAGGGGTCTCCAAACTTTCCAGCCTTAGGGCCATACTGATTACTCCAGTAAGTTCCGAGGGCCAAAACCATATTATCATTGTTGCCGGTGGTAAAAAGTGAAATAGTCCACTGATGAAAAAAAAAGTACGAAAAAGTACGCAACGTTTAAAAAAGGCTGCAAATCGGACTAAAGTCCGCAAAACGGCAACACTGCATATTATTAATTTTCCTGTTATTATCTGTAATTTCTAGATTAGTCATAGAGTACGAGCCATGAGGAGTAACGTGACACGACATCTGGTGGACACAAGCGGAAATAGGTAGTACCTTCATCACTAACAGATGGCGCTAATAGCACGTACAGAATAATCTCGTCGATTCGAGAAAGTTCTGGTGTCTTCCACTCACTTCTAGATGGCAGTAATTGGAATATATAAGAAGGCTAGTGGCGCAACCAAAAGTCAGTTCCTATGACACTGTTGTGAAATAAAATAGTGCGTACCTCCTTAAAACGTGTTTAAGTTTAAGACATCTTTGTAACAGTATTTTGATTTGAATTGTTGCTTTTGTGTGTGATTTAGTAGTATGGAAAAGAAGCGAAAAATTGATAGTGAATGCAGAAAATTCAAAGATCAGTGGAACATTCAGTATTTCGTAATTGAGTCCAGTAACAAGGCGCTATGTTTGATTTGCAATGAAAGCATAGCCGTTCTCAAAGAATATAACATTAAACGTCATTATGAAACAAAACATTTTTAAAATTACTCAAAATATATAGGAAGTTTGCGGACAGAAAAATTCGAAACTATGAAGCGCGGATTGAAATCGCAGCAATCTTCATTTACAAAACTCAAAACTGAACAAGAGGCTGCAACTCGTGCCAGCTTTCGTGTGGCTCTTGAAATTGCAAAACGTGGAAAACCATTCACCGATGGAGAAATGATCAAAGAATGCATAATTGCAGTAGCCGAAGAAATGTGCCCTGAAAAGGTAAATTTATTAAAAACTGTCAGTATGTCAGCAAACACTGTGGCTCGAAGGGTAGAAAACATCGCTGAAAATATATCCTTTCAACTGTTCGACAAAAATGGACATGTTGAGTGGTTTTCTTTGGCCTTGGATGAGTCAACGGATGTGTCAGATACTGCTCAGGTGTTGATTTATCGAGGAGTAGATAAAAGCTATGAAGTGCATGAAGAACTTCTTGATATGTATAGTATTCATGGCACAACTACTGGTACAGATATTTTTAAAGGAGTCGAAATGGCCATTAATCAAAAGAACCTTCGATGGAAAAACTTGAAATGTATTACAACTGATGGAGGCAAAAACATGAGTGGGAAAGATAAAGGAGTGGTCGCTCTTGTGTCAAAGGCTGTAGAAAATGACGGTGGTTCAAAACCATTAGTCTTACATTGTATCATTCATCAACAGTCTTTGTGCGGAAAATGTTTGGATATGTCTGAAGTTCTGAAACCAGTCATATCAACTGTTAATTTTATCAGATCTTTTGGGCTGAATCACCGACAATTCCGACAATTTATTGAAGAGATTGGAGAAAATGACTTACCTTATCATACTGCCGTACGTTGGCTTAGTTGTGGGAAAGTCCTTCAGCGCTTTTTTGAACTTCAAGCAGTGATCAAAATTTTTTTGAAAGAAAAGCATCGCCCTCTTACTGAATTACAAAACAACGCATGGCTGTGGAAGTTAGCATTCTATGTTGATTTGACAAAACATGTGAACGAACTGAATTTGAGATTGCAAGGAGAAAACCAGCATCTTCCTGATTTATACACTAATATCAAATCATTCCGGAAGAAATTGATACTGTTTCAATCACAACTACGAAGTAAATGTTTTTCACATTTTAAAACATGTGAAATATTCAGCCACACCACTGAGACTGAGTTTCCTATCGATTTTGCAATCGAAACTTTGAGTGCTTTGAAAATAAATTTTGATACTCGTTTCTCGGACTTTGATGCCATTGCGAATCAAATTAAGATTTTTCAGAATCCTTTTGATACTGACATTGAAACCCTCGCCCTGGAACTTCAAATGGAAATGATTGATCTACAGTGCAGTGATATAAATAAGAACAAATATCAAAACTCATCTTTGTTGGAATTTTATAAGAGTCTTCCACTGACACAATTTGATAATTTGCATAAATTTACTCGTGGGCTGTTTTCTGTTTTTGATACTACTTATTTGTGTGAGAAGACCTTCTCCAAAATGAAGTACACAAAAAATGTTTACAGATCTAAATTAACTGATGAGCATCTTAAATCCCTTTTAATAATTGGTACAAGTAAAATTAGTCCACAACTACAAACTATTGTCAGTGGAAAATCTCAATTACATAAATCTCATTAGTATTTCATATGTCATTATGCTTCTTATAAGTTATGTTTTTATTTAAAATGTATAAAATGTTAGTTGGATTCATTTCAATAATTTGTTAGTTATTATATACTGAAGTTAAATTTTCTGCATATTATACATGTCTTTACTCATTACAGTTCTGTGTTTCTTTATCCAACTTATCACAAAAACAATAACAATAAGCCTACAACAATGTTATGAGTAGTTAGCCCATGACCATATCAATGTAGATGTCATATTAATAATTATTCAACATAAAATTAGAATACTTCAGTAAACTAAATTTAATTTGCTATAAAAAATATGTTCTCTAAAAGGAGTTTTCAAGTATGCTAGCTCTCCGCGGGCTGGACAAAATCTGTCCGCGGGCCGGATGTGGCCCTCGGGCCGTAGTTTGGAGACCCCTGCTCTAGACCAAGAGACCTTAATGTTTGCTTGATAAAACCATCAATAATTCTTTCTCTGTATTTACACTTAGTACTGTAAGGATGCATTATGGAATCAAGTGTTACGTGAAAGCAAATGTTATTAGCAAAATTATTAGTTGATAGTGAAAAAATCAGATTTTTAATACTTTTCACCCAAAAAAGAGCTTCAAAATCTATATAGGCTAGTTTACTTATGGTGTTTAATTTGAAAATCAACATCTTCACATAAATTTACATGTGGATAGAAGTATTTTTTTTTTAATAAATGATTTTAGAAACCTGCAACTTGTTCATTTATTTAGATCCCCCACACAGACTAGTGTTAATTTATTTACAAATATATACAACTATTAGTTCATAGAATAGTAGCCTCACAGTAAATTATTTAATTACCTGGCGGGGCGCTGGTAACATTTCCCCCTAATTTGACTAGAAACTATAACATTTGGGAAAAATATTCCTGGACGAACATTGTTAAAAACAATTATGGCAGTCTACAACGAACATTGTCTACAAAGCAGTCAACATTATGACTTGTCTTAATGTTCAGCCAGTATTACAGTAAACAGCCAACAATTACATGTATTATCATTTGAAATCAGAGCCAGGAAAAAATCTTACATAACATTGTTTGAGTTTTATACAACATTGTTTGACTTGGTACAACATTGTTTGAACAAAATTTCAAAACAATCAATCAATGCATTTGGCCAAGCATACAAACATCATCTTTAAATCAAAGGCCATCTTCGTACGAACTGAATAAAAAAAAAATCTTACATAGAAGTTGTTCAAACTTTATTTAAGATACCTTCTTTTTAAACAATTGGTCAACATGTTTTGCTAAAACTGAGAACGGTCATTGTGAAGTACCATAGTCGGCATGTGACCACTGTTAAGCAAACATTTCAATTTTAAAAAAATAAATGTTATTCTGAATATTATGATGAACATTTTTTTGTATGGGCTCAAAAACTGTCGCCATAGTGATTTTTTGACATTTGCTTTCTTTGCATGAAATATTAGTTTATATCAGACAAAGCTTAAGTTTTATTAATGAATAGTACAAGTATAATACAAACTATACCTTATTACTTTTATAAAAAAAATTTAATTTTGTTAAACATTATTTTCACTTTACTAAAATTTGTAAAACCTTTCTTCAATTTGATGTGCGTTTACGATTTATTTCAGAGGCCATCTAGTATCGCTATTCTTTCCTTGTAACGACCAAATGATTTCTTGTTTCATAATTAATAAATTTACAATGTAAACAACAGAAATGTTTTCAAAAATGATTTAAGAACTTAACTAACAGTTTTGTAAGAAAGTACTGCGTAAAAAACTTAACAAAGTTTCCTGTGAAAGTAGTATTGCATGGAAGTTACTAAACAAACCATTACAAATCTTAACAAAATAATCTTTCGAAAAAAGAACATTTCGAAATAGCTGTTACTTCATACAACTAGCAATTTTCCAAAATGGATGCAACTACACTTTTGAGTCCTCAAAAAATTCTTTTCATTATAATATTCTGAATAACGTACATTTTCATTAAACAATTTCAGATAACGGTGGACATGCTATTTTCCACTTGGTTATGCAGTGAATTTAATAATCTACAAACTATATGTACTTTTGTAATTGTTAAATCAGAGGCCACCATCTTGAACTAGAAGTGAATGAGAAAAAATCTTATAAATATGTTACTCTAGCTTTCTACAAAATACCTTTATCAAATTTCAAAATAATATTGGAGCTGTGTTTGGTCAAAACTGCATTACAGAACAAACATACAAATCAAATACGAACAGCCGAGTTGAAACAGAAACCTAGCTTCGCTTGGTCAGTAAATTATTAAATACCTTAATATGTGTATATCTCATTAATTTATCACATAATCTAGCCAAACTAGTAATTATAAATTATATGTATTCAATTTGTTGTAAATTTTTGGCTGTCAGTAGTTTAACTCTATTTTTTTAATTATTAGGCAGAGATACTGAGTAGAATATTTAATAATAAAAGTATTAAAGTGTAATAAGTCAGTTAATTGATATGCTGTCAGTTACATTAACTCATGAGTAACAAAAAATTTTTGTTACCATTTACCCAAATCAATATCACACTTCTAGAAAAAATTACAGAAATCTGTTACTGTTGATCATGCTATTCTAGAGTAATAAGTCCTACTCTTTAGAATCATAAAATATATTTTAAGGTATTAATGCACTTCAGGGACTTTCGTGAAAATCATTATTTCACCGATTGTTTTCGTTATATTATGTGTTATATCATTTCCTTGAGAGATATTAAGGCGTGGAAGATGACATTTATTACAGTAAATACACAAGAAATTACTAACCTATATTTCTAACCTATATTCTGACATCAATGATGTTTACTTTGCATGAATGCACTTGCATCTTCATTTTACATGGATTTGCTTGTATGATTACTTTGTAAATTAAATTTACTTCACTAGATTAATAAGGATTTTATAATAAATCAATTATCATGAAAGTTCTTTTTCTGAAAACAACTTTCAGAAAAATTGATGTTGTTAACTGTGAACTTTGCAATTAGCTTCCTTTTGTCAGTATAAGTTGAATTTATGGAAGTCTGTTTGAATTTCTTATTAATCACAGATCCTTTAAACAATCATATTTGCTGTTATAAACACATTTCTCACTTTTGCATGGTAGTCATTTTTAGGTTATGTTTGGCATTTTTATTAATTTTTTTTGTAACTTCCCATTATTTTCACACTTTTGAGTTTTAAATTATTAATATTGGGCATATTTTGAGTGTTCAGTGCAAAAACTATGAAAATGACAAAAGTCCCTAAACTACATTTTTACCTTAATTAAGTTTGTAAAAAAAATGTTTTTTTTCTATAATAATGTTTTTTATATTATCAATTAAATAAAAAACATACAAATTTAGGTAAGGGTCTGTTTATACAAAAACAACATATTTAATTATTACATTATATTGTCCTCATAAATTTTGTCCATTATTTATTAAAATACATACACTTTAACCTAAGTTGCATACACAAACTTGCTTGACAACTACTCTAATATTTAACTGTAGTAAGAAAATTTGACAACTACTCTAATATTCAACTGTAGTAAATCTGGATTGAAACTGAATGTACAATATTAAACCATTCAAGGAGTAACTTACAATGACAGATAAAAAATAATAATTTAATCTAAAATTTATTTCAATCCCAATAATTAAAATTACAATGAGGTAAAACATAAAAAAATCCAAAATTGTTTTACATTTTATGAATAATCAAAATTAATTTAAAAATAATACATTTAACCTACGTCTACAATGTTATTTCAGGTAAGGTTATGAAAACAAAGAACTTGCTGGAAAGCAATAAAACGTACTTTAACTTCGATTAAAGGTACATTCACATTCTACTTTATAAATATTGAACTAATTATTAAAAATAAAGTTTATATTTTGTTTATAATTAAAAATCGTGAGTTTATAAATACAAAACTGTACCTTAACAGTGAAAACCAAAACAATAATTTTATCCAACCTTTAATTACTACGACAGACACGAACCACGAATTAATTAGTAGTCGAACATCGACAAAGTAGAAATCAGGATCACAGATTGTAGAAGAGTTGGTTCAGTAGATTATCATGATAATATAGAAATGGAAAATGTATATATATATATATATATATATATATATATATAAAAGAATAAGAAGCCATAGATTAACTAGTAAGTATAACCTGAAGAAATATATATTGCAGAAAAGAAATTACACACTATATTCAATGAACGTTTTTTTAAATAAAAACGAAGTCGTTTGTTATAGTAATATAAGATAGTAATAAATATTAGTCTCATTATCAATGTAACTCAAACTTTTCAATAAACAATAGAATTACCTACTAATTAAACTAGTTTTACAAAGTTTTAAGAGAGAGAAAAATAACCATTGTTTGACATAATCATCATTTTAGTTCTAGTAGAATTAATTAGAAAGTATACATTTTTTTAAGAAGGACCATCAATAGTTACTTTCAGAAACCAAGTGTGTGTGTGTATTAATAAATAAAAAACTTAGATGTCTTAAAGCAGTACTAAAAATAAATTCCAGCAGCACTCAGTGGGTCATATATAAACAAAGGTAAAACCGTACTTTTTTCCGACGAAAAACATTAAGGCAATAGAAAATAATAATTTAATCTAAAATTGATTTAAATTCCAATAATTAAAATTACAATGAGCTAATTTAATTATTTACCGTGTAGATCAGCTGATATGTATATCCAATTAACATTCTGACTGAGAGCGTCATATCTCATGATTATTTCACTTTGTGAAAATATAATCGTGATCAGACATGTATATCATTAGATATTATCCATTGCCGTAAGTTAAATTGTAATGGTAAGAGATTGAGTTACCAAAGTAGTTAATCCATGGAACAAACATTATTATTTCATTATCTCTAGTTAATCTATGTACAAAGGTCTTTTTTATTAGCAAGCTTCTTTTCTGCGAAAACGATAACCTTAATGATTATGATAATCTTTTTGAATTAACAAAATATTCGAATAAGGAAAGTCGTCTAAATAAAATAAAACTTCATTGTTCATGACATATTCAGTTTCAGAGGAGTATTTAAAGAGGATTGTAAACAAATTTGTTCATAAGCTTTGTAAGTTCATCAAATTAATTTACTATTTATTAAAAGTATAATAGGTAAAATGATTATATTATTTCAGTTTCTAAAACAATATTAGGCATGTTGTAGTTCTAAAAGTATTTTATTTTGCTTAATTTTTAAAAATTTGATGTGGATATTAGGTACTATAAAACAAGTACTTTTATCTTTTTATGTTGACATTGTGTAAAAAAACTAAATAAATTAGTTCTAAAAAGTAACAAAAAGTGAATTAAATTATGTTTTCCAAATGGGCACTTCTAGTTTCTTATAGGAAGTTATTTTAAAAAAATGTTACTACATTTTAAAAACTAGTTACTCAAACCTGACATGTTTCATTATTTGTCCTGTTGCATGATTAAAATTATGTCATGCATTAAATAAGCTTTTATGATTTTGTTGGATAGCAAATTTTCAAAAAAAACCATTGTGTTCACTTTCATTGTGTTAAAAAAAATTAGTTAATGATAAAAATTATTTCACTACCTATTTACATCGAGGATAACACATATTTTGAAGAAAATGATGAAATTCCTGGATATAAATTTTGTAGTGTAGTACCAAATTTTTGTATGTAGGCCTTACTGCTTTACTCAGAGAAACTATTACTTTGAAGGACAAACTCAAGGTCATCCACTTTACTATTTTGTGTAAAGTAACAAATTTAAGTAATATTAACACTTTTTCTTAAAAGTAATGTCATTTTAATGTAAGGTTAAAACTTCCTGGTATTTCTTGTTAAATCTGGTTTAACATCCGACTATTGTGCACAGGGGCTAATGCACATGATGGGATGATTTATAGCGATGCCAAGCCCTGGCCGGGAATCAAACCCAGGTCCTCGGAGTGAAAGCCCAGTACGCTATCAACTAGGCCACCGAGGCAGCTATATATTATATATAGGCCTAAACTATACATACATATATATATATATTCTGATTATTGCACAATAAGGCTGTGTAGCCACCAATTACAGAGTGATGTTGTATTCTGCAAAAGTATGATAAATGTCAACTGGGCGAAGTTCAGTCAGATTTGTATTAATGAAAATAGCATGTTTCTAAAAAAAAATCTTAAGTTTAGAATTTGATAATTCAGAAACTGTAGATAATTATCTTGTGTCTAGTATCACAAATTACAAAAGAGAATAGGAAGTTTCTATGCCATACTTAAAAAAAGGATACATTGTAGAGAATTTTGTATATACTGTTTAAACAATGAGCACTTTTTAAAATATTATGTTATGACCTGAGATCGAAATTCTCAATGAAATAAATGAATTTAAGGTTGATGAGGGAAGCAGAAAGTTTCTGCAGTGATCAATGTTTATGTTTTAGAAACATGGAATGTATGTAACAATTGTATTTTAATATAAAGTGTGTAATTTCAATAAAATGTTCTTATTAAAGTACATCACATGCTCTTGAAAGATGTATCTTTGAAATTAGAAGTATAAAGTAAAAAATATTTCTACAAGTTAACAGAAACATTTAAATCAAATTTTGTTATATGTATAGGCTAAATCTTTAATATAATTTCTTCTTAAACAAACTAATCACATCCAAGATAATGAAGGTTCTATTCTAAAGATGGTTCTTTATTGTATTGTTTTACCTTACAAATTTAGGCATACAAAATTTTCTGTGCTTTTTGTAAACATTTTTTTTATATCATACTGTATACAATAGCTGTTTAAGACCACAATAGTTGTATACAATATTTGTTATAAGAAAATAGCTGCCACAATGACATCATTTTATTAAGTCAAAACTTCAGCTGCAGTAGGCCTAGTTCCATAGACCAAATCTTGTAGTTAGAGTAATTAAATTAAAGGATTATTGTTTATATGTTACAGGGTTTCATTCCTCTTTTCAAGTCCAACATAACTGATGTAGATATTGATCTTCTAACAACTGCAATAGGTAGCCTACTGCATATATTATAAATATTAGTGTAATTCCACAAGATGCAGTTATTTTATTGTTTGGCCTGTATTTTAGTCATCACTTTTGGTGAAAGTTCATTTAATTTGTTCCCAAAGGTAAACTGTTTGCTGACTGATGGAAATCTAGGAGGGCCTTTAATTTTAACACCATTAATTGAAAATGGCAATATAATTTCAGCCCAGAATTTATCTAGTGTAAAACCTCTAAAAGGTAACATTGTAAGTTATTCTGGTTTTTTTACGGTTGACAAACGATACAACTCTAATATGTTCTTTTGGTTTTTTCCTTCTGTTAACAATACTTCAAATGCTCCGATAATTTTGTGGCTTGATGGAGGTCCTGGGGCCACATCTATGTTAGGATTGTTTTCAGGAAGTGGACCATTTTATATAAACAAAAAAGGAGAACTGAAATCGAGGAAATATACCTGGACGACTTCCCACTCTGTTATATACATTGATAATCCTGTCGGCTCAGGATACAGCTTTACTGAGCAAGATGAAGGTTACAGTAGGAATGAAGTTGATGTAGGTAAAAATCTGTATGCAGCACTTGTACAGTTTTTCCAACTTTTTCCTCAATATCAAAAAAATGATTTTTATGTTGCTGGAGAGTCATATGCTGGGAAGTTTGTGCCTGCAATCGCATTTACAATACATAACAATAATCCAAGTGCAGAGTTAAAGATAAACTTGAAAGGAATTGTAATGGGAAATGCTTTTTGTGATCCTGAACATATGACCTCAACTTATGGCGACTATCTTTATCAACTTGGTCTGATCGATAGTCAGGGAAGAGACATATTTCACACTGAAGAACAAAAAGGACTTGCATATATTAAACAAAAAAACTGGACTGCTGCCGTTGATGTATTTGATAAGCTACTGGAAGGTGATTCCCAAAATCCGTCTATCTTTTTCAATTTAACTGGTTTTAAAAATAATTTTAATTACCTACATAGCAATGGAAATATTTTAGAAATTTTTGAAAATCTGATCAGATTTGTTACAAAAGAAGATGTGCGCAAGACCATTCATGTTGGAAATGCAACGTTCAATGATGGATTAAAAGTAGCGGAATTTATGAAAGAAGATATCATGCAATCTGTGAAACCATGGGTAGAAACTTTGTTGGAACATTACAAAATAGTTTTCTACAGTGGACAACTTGATATTATTGTTGCTTACCCTTACTCTTTAAAATTTTATAATGCTTTGAATTGGAGTGGGGCAGCAAAATACAAGACTGCGACTAGAAATAAATGGTATGTCGGAAATGCTCTTGCTGGATATGCAAAAACTGTGAAAAATTTTACTGAAATATTAGTACGAAACGCAGGCCATTTGGTTATATCAGAGCAACCTTACTGGACACTGGATTTGATCACACGAGTCACATCCAATAAACCATTCAACTAAGTTCAATGAATAAAAAGTTACTGCAATATAGTAAAAATCATTTATAACAAAGCTGTTATCATCACTATCGACATAATCTCACTCGAATAGTAAGTTAAAATTATAATATATAATAATATATATAGTAATAGTAGTAGGCAAGCATGGAGTTATATGCCTCCAGCCATTTGCAATAATCTTATGTATCCTGTTTTAATAATATTTTAAACAACAGAAAATATTGCTTTTAAGACTGTAAATGCCAAATTGAATACATACATTTTGGTCCTCAACATTATTGTATTTATGGCTAATAATGGCATGAATATTCATCATTTGGAATTTCCCAGGACAAAAATAAACTAGCTTGCAAAAAATCTTAGAAAAAATTAATTGCAGATAACTTTTTGAATCACCCATATTGATAATGTCTGTTCCCGTATATCTAAGTCCACATTTTGAAATGCAATTAAAAAAAAAATGAAACCAGTAGTCTTTAATTAATAAATAATAAAAACAATCTTGAGAAATAGATTACCGGGTGTCTATTATCACAAATGATTAGACATAGGTTATGGGGCATATTCAAGATCAGAAAAGAGCCAATATAAATTCCAGTTTATAAAAGCATTATTTTACTTACAACTAATCTCCCCCTAAAAAATAGATTTAAAAAAATAAATAATACCATACTTTAACAACCAAATATTTAAAGAATGAGTTGAAATTATTTGTTTTAACTGTACTGTAAATTAATGTACCTCACATGACATGCACTGATACAATATGTTTGTATGATGTTGAGTGTTTTTTATTTGAACAGAACTTTTGAACTTCAGAACTTTAGCTAAGAAAACACAATTTTTTGCAAACTATATGCTCAGTGATAATATTATTTTAATAATAATGTTCATTGACCCCCTTCATTATTGTTATAAATGATTTTTACTGTATATATAATTATAAACTCTTATTTTAATAGGTATATTGCTTCAATAACACTTTAACAATATCCAATATTTAATATTGCAATTAGTAAGTACAGTAAGTTTGTAATCATTTTGTAAGATTTGTTAACAATCAGTATCAATATATATGTTAATTATGTTAATAAATGACACTGTAATAAAATGAAAATTGTAAAAAAAAATTGCTTGAAATCAATATAAACTGCATGGTTTTAAATTTTGTGTATACATTGAAACTGTTAAAAACTTTTTTAAACAATTAA
This sequence comes from Callitettix versicolor, assembly GCA_022606455.1. NCBI lineage: Eukaryota > Metazoa > Arthropoda > Insecta > Hemiptera > Cercopidae > Callitettix > Callitettix versicolor. Next base: position 105,543,081 of record CM040189.1, on the reverse strand, counting down.
AATTTTTAAAGATTTGTGTAATGAAAATACTGTCAAAGTATATGAATTTCAAGGAAGACAATTTTTATATCTTGTGTTGTTGTACAGTTATTTACTGAATCCTGTAGGCAGGTTTAATAAGTGCCTTTGTATTTAGATCTAGTTCTTAATAATATTCAGGTTACAGCTTATTTATGTTATGGATAAAATGAAAAATATACAAGATTCAATGTCAATCAAAAGAAATTGTTTAACTTCTGGAAAAATATAACTAAACTACAGATATACAGTAGAACCTTGGCAATCCGAACATTTGATAATCCAAACCCAATATAGGCAAATATAATTTTTGCTACAGTAGCAGAAAATATTGTGCTCATCTTCTTTGTTGCATCAGGAGTGTAGCCGTTCTGAAACGTCTGAATATGCTATAAGTACTGTATGACTAAGAGAAGTAAAAATAATTTCAAAATGTTTTGAAATTAATAATTTGAAAAATTTACATAATCAGCCATAACCTGAAATATTTATGGCATTTTCGTGCAAATATTGAAAGCAAGATATTTAGTGAATACCGCAGTCTGGATTCATGCTGCCTAATCGTTAAACCACATTCTCAGAATTGAACACTTTGTTAATCACTTTTAGCACTTTATTTTGAAGGCCTATTTATTATTTATTACTTCTAAACTCCGTTTAAGTACAGTAATGTACAATTAACACTGTTATTAGCCATATTTATCCAAACAGTGTGGTAATCTGAACCATCTCCAGTCCCAATTAGTTTGGATTATCAAGGTTCCACTCTACTACATTCTTGCTGATTTTGTAATTTTTGTAAGTCAATTATTTGTTTTAAAACCTTAAATTAGGCCTGTAGCAAAAATTATGTTTAGTAAAAAATTTGTCTAATTATACAAACAATACTTTTCACAATTGTTTACTACTTAAAAGACATACGCAGTATAGATTTTTAAAGTTTAAAATGACTTCATCTGACATCTAGAAATTAAATTTGCTTGTTTACAAAATTTCTACAGATTTACTTTGTAAACCAAAGATTGAAAAAAAATTTATTCTTCCAAGAAGTTAAAAGAATTTTTTTTGTAACTTAAATTGTTTAATTGCATGATTATAGAAATGTACATTTAGTATAAAAGTTTAAAAAATTGATTTTTGTTTGCAACTACATGTACTATAAAAAAATAGTATCAAACAATTTTTTATATGTTGCAGGCTTTGTTTAAAATTGCAAGATTATCAAACTGAAAAAAAAAACACCATTTGAGACATTGACCATCTGACAACTTAATCATTTCATTAAAAAAAGCATATATATCATGTGGTTATTCTCTTGTTTGGCATTTATTCTAATTACTACTTTTAGTGAAAGTTCAGTTAATTTTTACCCTAAGATAAAAACTTTGTCGACAGATGGAATATCAGAAGAACCTTTAATTTTAACACCGTTAATTGAAAACGGCAATATAAGTTTGGCCCAGAATTTATCCAAAGTAAATTCTCTGAAAGGTGACATTGTAAGTTACTCTGGATTTTTTACGGTTGACAAACAATACAACTCTAATATGTTCTTTTGGTTTTTTCCTGCCAGTAACAATCCTGCTAATGCTCCAATAGTCTTATGGCTTCAAGGAGGTCCTGGAGGAAGTTCATTGTTTGGTTTATTTGAAGAAAATGGACCATTTTATGTTAGCAAAAAAGAAAAACTGAAATTGAGGAAATATAGCTGGACGACTGCCCACTCTGTTATATACATAGACAATCCTGTCGGCACAGGGTACAGCTTTACTGACAAAGATCAAGGTTACAGTAGGAATGAAGTTGATGTAGGTAAGAATCTGTATGCAGCACTTGTACAGTTTTTCCAACTTTTTCCTCAATATCAAAAAAATAATTTTTATGTTACTGGAGAATCGTATGCTGGAAAATATGTGCCTGCACTCGCATATACAATACATAGCAATAATCCAAGTGCAAAATTAAAGATCAATTTAAAAGGACTTGCGATGGGAAATGCTCTCTGTGATCCAGAACATATGACCACAGGCTATGGAGATTATCTTTATCAACATGGTCTGATTGACAGTCAGGGAAGAGATATTTTCCATGCTGAAGAACAAAAGGTACTTACATATATTGAACAAAAAAATTGGACTGCTGCATTTGAAACGTTCGATATGCTATTGGATGGAGATCTTATAAAATACCCTTCTATTTTTTTCAATTTAACTGGTTTTAAATATTATTTCAACTATCTACATACAAATGAATATAGCCCTTTTGGAAGCATGGACGAATACGTTCAAAAAAAAGATGTACGCATGGCTATTCATGTTGGAAATGCAACGTTTAATAATGGGACAAAAGTAGAAGAGTTTTTAAAGGAAGATATAATGCAATCTGTGAAACCGTGGGTTGAGACCCTGTTGGAACATTACCGAGTAGTTACCTACAATGGGCAGTTGGACATTATTGTCGCATATCCTTTTACAGTAAATTTTCTTAATGCTTTAAACTGGAGTGGGGCTGCAGAGTACAAGACTGCGACTAGACAAAAATGGTATGTTGGGAAAGATCTTGCAGGATACGCAAAAACTGTGAAAAATTTTACTGAAATATTAGTACGTAATGCAGGACATTTGGTTCCATCTGATCAACCTCTCTGGGCACTGGATCTCATCACTCGAGTCACATCAAATAAACCATTTGCCTAAGTTAGATAATAAACCAAATATAAATATATGGTACACTGCATTATTTTATTAAGTAATAAGTTTTAATAAAAAAATTTATTCTAAAAACATTTATTTATGTATAATTTTCTTACATACTGAATAATCAGTATATATTTTCTATTCACTAAAAGATTTAAGGGTAATTAATGTGAATTTCATTATTGTATTTCTTCAGGTAGAACAAGACATACAAATAACAAAAGTTTGCTTTATGGACAGTTAATGCGAACTAATTCATTATTGTATTTTTTAGGTATGATAAGACATAAAATAACAAAAGTCTAATAAGTATTTTAATAAGAAACATATTGCATACCAATAAAATTACACGATCAACGGATAAATAAATTTTTGTTAAGATCTATACTGTAACACAATGCCTACTGTAAAGGTATGCTTTGTCAGGCAACTAATTAATGTGAATTACTTTTTGTCTAAGTATTTATGAATTATACGATGAAGTTAAGAACTTATCTGCTAAAAGTCGTTAAAAAATTTGTCCTTGACAAACTGAGTTACAACAAAACATTTTAATGTTATACTAAACAAAAAACTTATCTTTAACACTTTCACTTTGGTTATTTAACAACCAGACAAATTGTAATTATCACTCTATACTATAATAACTTGTCAAAAAATTACAAAACAAACTGTTATACTGTATTTAGATTAAGATACATATTTCAAGATTATTATTATTATTAAGATAAAAAGATTTCATATTTTTTTTTCACTACTTAAATAACTGACTAATGTATATTTTTTAACTGATTTTAAAATAAACCTTAGATTTATTACTGAAATTTAAAATTTTATTTTGTTCAATAACATACCTTGTTTTATATCACAAACGCTACAGTATGATAATAAATACGCTGTTCATAAACCGTAAGAGAATTTTCATTAGAAAAAGAACTAATGGAGCACCATCGTAGTAGGTGTAGTTAAATACATATGTATGTTAACTGTATCATATATATGTGTATGCATATGTGTGCCTGCACACGTGTGTGTGTTTTAACATGCTAATGTTTGCAATTTTGGTCAGATAAGATTGATTTAATTTGGTAAAAAAATTGATTACAGTAATAGCTGATTTAGACAAGCTTGTTAATCAGAAATTTTTTCGTATTAAATTTTTAAGACAAAACCATTAAACCATTAAAACCAACACAAAAAATGCATAAAATTATATCGTGAATTTTCAAAATCCGTCAAAATTATGAAATGTTTTGACTGTCGTCAAGGGTCATTTTTGCATTTTCATTATAATTTGGAAGTTTAAAATCCCAATACATGCAGATTTTAATGGTGACATCAGAATTTCAAAGTGGTTAAGATAGTTAAAATGGTTACTTTTGGAAATTCACTTCTATCATGTCAGCGAGATATCTGCATGCTACGATTATTACTACTTTTTATTCAGACATTTGCCATAATTTGTATTTATAGAATAGTAAACAACATTTCCAGTGTTGAACAACTTTCATTTTCAAGAGCCTAACTTAAAAACTAGAACATAAACCAAGATGCCTACGTCTACATTAAATATAAAGCACATATATGAAGACTCATAACTCAAATAAGTGTACTAAATTTAAAATACAGTAAGACTGTTTATTTGGATCCTATTAATCTAGACAGTCTCATTTCATGTACAAAAAATCCATCCGAAGGGAAGCCCCTATCAGAATCAAGATCGATTTTGTTCAAGATTACAAAACTTTACAGTTTCTGTAGTGAAAAAAATGTACCTTTTGCAAAACAAACCTACATATATCAAAATATGTCTCAGAAATACGTCTTGAATTCAAGAACCAAATCATGGTTTTCAAAACTTTAACAAATGCTGTATAAGAGAGACAAAGATTGTTCTCAGCGTTATCACGAGAATGCTATGAAGTATCACAAAACTGTGACCTTAAAGTGCAGCAATAGGGAAGTATAAATAAAAAAAATAATACACAAAGTTTATAGAAAAAATATTAATATTAATAAACCAAATTACACAATATTTATATAAAAGTGATTAAAAATTGTAAACTAAAAGGTAACAAATGCACAGTAACATTAATCTCAGTAATAACAATAAAAGAGCTTTTAATTTCATATTCATAATATTTAACAAAACAGGTTTGTATTAATGAATTAAATGATAAATATTAAAAACCACACGTCATACAGTAACTTGTTAATTTCACTTTCTGAATTACAAAGCGTTTCAAAACTAATGTTAGGCTATTAATAGTAAAAAATATTATCTTTGGCATACTTTCTTGTCATGTACAAAAAACAAACTGCATTATATTTACATTTTTTTTACCCTCTATAATAATGATTTTAAATAATTAATTTTAAAATGATTCACAAGTATATACAATTTTTAAAATAAAACTGCCAACCATTAACAACACAAAATGTTTGTTATACCGTAATATGCTGCCATTAGTTAACTGCATTTACTACAATTAAATAAGCTAGAGAAATGTGAGTTACAAGTAAGAATAGTTAATTTTTTCTGTTATTAGTTAGTTGACCAGCTTCTTCTGTTTGTTTTCTTGCTTTAAAGCAGTTTTTAGATTTAAAGTATTTACTCCCATAATTTGTACACTTCAAAATTACTTGACAACAATAAAAAGGTGAAGAACAAGCTTCTAAAGTATACCTTGAAAACCGTAGGTGTACTTTTCAAATGTAAACTATATATTAACAAGAAAGGCTCGCCTGTCTTCTGCACAGACACCTTAAATTTCGTACAGTTCTGGTGGCTTTATATCAATTCCAATATCACTTCTAGTTACAAATGGTACCACATACCAGATAAATGAAAATAAAAAAATATTTTTACTTATAAGGCTTTATTGCTAAATATATTTTGTCATCAACCCCTATATTTTTCCTGGATTCCGGCAGTTACAATTATCATTTTCGTCAAATTTTATAGTAATTGATCATAATGTTTACAAATTAAATAAGCATTTCTGACAGATGAACGGACATGGACACATACACAAATTTATTATGGTCTTTGGTCTGCCTAGACCCTAAAAAGAAACTGTTAGCTATACCTCAGTGCATTTACGAGGTACGTCCAGAAAGTAAGTTCCGTTTCAATTTCTCTACGCTGCAGCGCTGCGATCGTAGTTCCGCACATGCGCGGTAGACACACTGTATCAAGAAGAAGAAACGTGCGCCATTTTGAGATCGCTGTCAACCACGTACGCTTTGTTATGCTTGTTTACAATGTCGGTGTTGAATGAAAATCCCACCGCTTGTGAAATCAGATCTGTGATTCGTTTTCTGAATGTTAGGGAAGTGAAACCAATTAAAATTTATCGGCAAATTTGCGAAGTTTACGGACAAAATGCGATGAGTGATTCAATGGTGAGAAGATGGGTCCGACAGTTCAATGAAGGACGTAGTGAAGTGCACGATGAAGAACGAAGTGGGCGTCCATCTTTGGTTACAGAAGAGCTGGTTCACGCGATTGATGACAAGATCCAGGAAAACCGCAAGTTTACAATTAGTGCTCTCGCTATGGAATTTCCCCAAATCTCACGATCACTAATTCATGAAATTGTTACCAAAAAATAAAATTTCGTAAACTTTGCTCACGTTGGGTATCAAAGATTCTTACTGAGCAACACAAAACAAACCGGATGGGTAGTACACTTCAGTTTTTGACCCATTATGATGAAGGCGGCGAAGAATTTCTGACACAGATAGTCACAGGAGATGAAACTTGGGTTTCTTATGACACCCTTGAAAGTAAGCGGCAATCAATGGAATGGAGGCACACTTCATCCCCAGCAAAGGTTAAGCTGAAACAAATCTTGACACCTCGAAAAATGATGTGCACAGTGTTCTGGGACTGGAAAGGCATCTTACTCATTGATTTCTTACAGCATGGTCAAACAATCAAAGCAGATGTTTATTGCGAGACACTTAGGAAATTGTGCCGCGCAATACAGAATAAGCGCCGAGGATTGCTATCAAAAGGTGTTGTTTTTCTTCACGATAACGCACGACCACACACTGCAAATGTGATGAAAAACCTCCTACAGGGATTTGGCTGGGACGTGTTTGACCATCCTCCGTACAGCCCTGACCTCGCTCATAGCGACTTTCATCTGTTCTTACATCTCAAGTCTTTCCTTGGCGGTCAACACTTCAACAATGACGAAGAGCTGAAAGAAAATGTTTCCAACTGGTTGAAGACACAGGCGGCAAACTTCTATGAAGAAGGTTTACAAAAACTTGTACCACGTTATGACAAATGCCTGCAAAATTTTGGCAGTTATGTGGAAAAATAGTTTAAGAGTTGTAGAATTTTGTGCAATGAATAATTTTTCTGTTATCTGTATACAATTTAATTTTATTACCAAACGGAACTTACTTTCTGGACGTACCTCGTATATTTGCTTAAACTGTAAACAAGTTTGAGGAGAGAGATATGGTTGAAAAGAAAATACTGCAATTTTAACTGTAGCAAAACATGCAAGCAGCACTGTTTCAATGGTAACCAATGATTTTTTTGATAAGTCACACTACCAGTAACTATAACATTATATTATATTGATACAATACATTAATTTAACTGAGTATTAATTATTAATATAAAAAATTACTTAGATAATAAATATGACTTTATAACACTAATATAATTAATTTAATTACAGTATAAAAATGACTCAATACTTAAATATAAAACGTTCACAAACAAAGTAAGGCGTTTATTGGTCTGCCTAAAATGTACTGTTATCACGTTAACCATGGAATTATATATTTATCTATTATACTGAAGTTTCTATGCCACTCATAATGTGTCACTCCACTTACTGCAAAAGTAGCCAGTTTTCCTTCTTTATTTAGAGTTTTAAGACCAAATGAATCATTTTTATAAAAATCTTGATTAATCATCTCTGTTATATTTTCCTGTTTATCATAGTATCCAAAATGGCTGAAAAACGGTAAAAAAATCATGCATTTTATTTTTAAAATCATGGATGAAATTTATAATGTGGTTATAAAAATCTTTATTTTAACATAAAACAAAGACGTCAGTGTTTTGTGTGCAAGTGTAAAGGTTTTTACCTCTTCTTTGTAAGTTCAATTTGTTTGATAATGGACAGTTTGCTGCAACTCAGTCCATCTCTCTCTCTCTCACACACACACGCACACACACACACACACACACACACACACACACACACACACACACACACACACACACACACACATGCACACAGGGGGATTTACTGCCAAAATTATAGTTAATAATATTAGCCAGAAATAAGTTTCATTTTGACAAATTTGACATAGTAAAATTTGTTAGGAGCAGGCCAGTTAGCCAAGAATGGTTATCAAAAAACTTGCAGGATTTTGCAATGGCCCCAAGCCGAACTTAAATTTCAAATATCAGAAATAGGAAAGTAAAAATTTTCCTGAAAATGGTCGTAATGGGATTGATTTCTGAACTATCAATACAATGCCAACAAATTTCTAAGAATACAAAAATTTAAAATAACCAGCAGTTTAAGAGATATAAGCCAATAATCAAAATAAAAGTTAATTAATATAAGTATTAAGTAAAATTTAATCTTAGCAATTATTATAATAAGTCAAAAAAGTATACAAACAAATAATGTACAAATGATTATAACTTAAGATAAACCAATGTATAAAGCATAAGGTATGAGTTATAGCAAAATTATTGAATGAAATTAAGAATAAATAAATATTATTGTAAAATCATAAGGAGGACATGGTTCTAAAATGGAAATGGAGGAAAATTAAACTAAAATGGGTAGTAACCAAAGCTAAATAATAAAGAGCAAAAAATGTGTATAAAAATGAAAAGAAGTTAAAGTCAGTACACTAAATTGTTTGAGAATTTGCTAAATAAAAAATTAATTAATTAATTAAGTTTTCGATTTAAATTAAATCAGAATCGCTTAGGTTATATCTAGTGGTTAATTTGTATCGGTTAGGATCTATAAATTTGTGAGAAGTGCCTTAATTAAAACAATTAAGGCATTGTTAAAAATAAAAACCTGAAAAATAGGTGAGAAACAATATTAGTACAAACTATAGATAGATTTGGGTAAAATTGGAAAACTTAATAACTCCGGAACAAATAGCACCAGATATATGAATTAAATTTCATATTAACAGAAAAAACAAAACGAAGAAAATGAAGCCAAAATCATGAAAAACGGATCAGCCAGTGAAAAGCTATAGAATTTTCCATAAAAAGCAGCACTTTGAATAAGATAGCCAGCGGAGTGGGGGACCTCAAAATCAGAAGATGTCATAGGCTCTAAAGGGCTACCAACTTAATACAACTTGGCAGCAATATTAATTAACTTAAAAATGTTAATTAACAGAAACATAAAAGGACTATAATGGTTAGAGAGGACAACAAAAGACCTAAGGAAAATGTGTTGAGAAAGACATTTCAACAAACATTTGATGTTCGAAATGCAAGAAAGGGAATTTAGAAGAAAGCGGGAAATTTTAAGTTCCCTAAATTGCAAAAAATTGTCACAAAATCCCACTCAAGCAGCGGGAAAGACACTGGTTTTGAGAACGTGATAGTAGAAGGTTGTGTTTTCGTTAACTCCTAAGACTGCCCGTGGATCGTCTATATGTCTAGCGTTGACATGTATAAAGCTGTTAAAACATGAAATTAGTGTAGCTTAAAGTAATAATCGACAACGTATAAAGTAATTAAATTAAATTCAAAACAAATTACCGGTAGTACAAAATAGGGACTATCAAAAAATTATTAAACTGCAAGTTTTAAATTAAAATTTTCATGAAAAAACCACAAAGCAACACTAGCGGGCAAACAGAGATCCGCGGAGAACAAGCCTACACTACAACCCCACAGAGATTCAATCCCAGAAGATGATATTAGTATTTCTATAAATGGTCAACATTTCCGAAGAGTAGATAGCTGCAACTATCTTGGATTAGTCTATGATTCAAATATTAAGTGGAATATTCATGTAAACAAGATTGTCAGTAAAACTAAATACTTAGTGTATGTTTTTTATAAACTCAAAAACATATTGTCAAAAAATCAGTTATTGAAGATTTACAATGGCATTTTTCATAGCATTGTGGTGTATGGCTTAATTGGATGGGGTATCTGCTGCATCACTGGATGCACTAGACAGACTTCAAAAATAAATTTTAAAAATTATTGGCATTCAAGAACAGGATCCTGACAGACCATTAAATATTAGATAAGTATTTGCCTTAAAATCTCTGGTGTATAAATATAGTGACTTAAAAGAAGAATTTGTTCAGAATTCTCACAATACTCACTACAAAAGTGTCAGATTACCAAAACAATCATTAACAATTAGTGAAAGATATTACATATTATGTCAAGAAATATTATTATGTTCTTCCAAATGCTTTAAAAACTTTAGAATGTGATTTAAGTACAAATCTTTTATAAGCGATTTTAAAAAAAATTAATTTCATAATATAAACATGTTTTTGTGTTAAATATCCGTTAAATTTAAGGGTCTAAAACTTAAAAAAAAGTTAAAAATACATTTAAAAAAAATTAATTTCAAAATATAAAAATGTTTTTGTGTTAAATATCCGTTAAACTTAAATTTTATAATAACAGTACTGAGAGATACAATTTTTAAAAGTATTTACATATAAGTAAGGAATTAATTTTAAGGACCAACATGGTAACAAGCATTTAAGCCTCCTGTAGGTCCTTCATATTTTGTATTATAGTGTGATACATTTTGTATAGATAAAACATTTATTTTTAAAGTAATGTGTGGTCTATTAAAAGCTGTTGTGCATATTTAAAATTACATAATACATTTAAATATTCCCTTCAAACGGTTTTCTATTTTCAAAAAAAGGATAAACTTCAAAGTATTGAGCTATATTATCATTAATGCTTATAATTTTTTTTATATAAAAAAAATTACTTTAGAAAGAAAAGTTACTGCCAATCGAAAGCTCAGAACTATTAATTAAGTCTAAATTGATCCAAAATATTAGTTTTTTTTATAATCTTCAAAAAATTTATGAATCTTATTTTTTCCTTCACCTATTATTTTGAAATATAATAATAGCATCAGCTGCAATGGGAGTGTACTTTTTGTGGCAACATTGTGATTTCTGTGCAATATGTGTTCAACCAGGTTAGCAAGCCATCTGAACAATGCATGTTGCATGCAAATTGCATACTCTGGTTACATGAAAAAACCACTGCATAAATTTACTTTAAGTGCCATGGAGGGGTATTGCAAATGGAAATGCAAACACAACTTTTTCTACAAAGTCAGATAATTACAAGCAAAAAAAACAAACATTTATTTCCTTTAAGTGTCTCAAATACAGATTGCTTATACAAATAAAAAAAATCCCTGTTTATATTAAAGGAGCCTGTATTATCGCTTGGATTTCTGTAATCATATGATTTTATCAATAGTTTTTTGGATGTACATATTTCGGTTCAGGGTTAGAATTAACAAAAAAGATGTTGATTACTGCCAAATACTGTTAAATCTCTAGTGCATGTGAAATTACAGAACAGGCTGTGTTAGGCTGACAAGGGATTATTACAGTACTGCAATGTAATATATTTTGTGTTTTTGTCTTCATTTTCATTAAAGTTGAAACAGAGTACTGTACAGTACAAAATATTTTCTGTATTAACCTTTTGTAGTCCAGATTCTTCCTACAATCCGAGATGGAATCCGGTTTTGTAGGTATTAGATTAGAGATACTCTACTGTGTATGTGTGTGTGTGTGCGTGCACATGCGCATGTGTGCATGTATATATCTCTATATTGTATATTATTGTTAATTAACTTTTACCACAGTCATAGTTGTTAGAATAAAAACATAATGTTTGCAATTGACAAAGTTTTACAAACTGAGTATAATTACATTACCTGGACTGCCAAGGCGATATAACACCATCATCTGGGCCTCCGATCAAAACCAACTGATCTAATTTGAGAATTCCTCTCTTGAAATCATTTTTCAATCGGCTTTCTTTTTCATTATTCACATACGGAAGAAATTGGCTATAATTAAAATATAACGACTGGTGATGCGGATCATTCCAATAATTACCGACGGAAGTTAACTGGCCGATTCTGGAATAGAAGAGTTTGTATGCAGTTTTCAATGCCACTTCTGGATAGAAAATGTGCAAGAATGTTGCTAGAAAATAAAATACTGTTTTTTAAAAAAACACTACTGAATTATTTTACAAATTAGAAAAATAAACGCATTTAATATGTATTACAATGTGAATACCATAACAAACAACAAAGATACGTTTGATGTTGATACTAAGAAGTGTATAAACCAAATTCCATTATTACAGAATACACATGACAAATATTTATTTTCCTACATTATTTCCACACCTTTTCAACACTTATGGTACCTGAGGAATAATTTTTTTATCCAGTTTCATACCAATCTGGGAAATTTTTAACCAATCACCAAATTTTTTTTCACTTTGTCATCATTGACTGAGTGCCGACCTTACAGATTTTTTTAAGCTCCCCAAGAAAACATGAACATGAAAAAAATGACCAGCATGTAGTTGGTAATTCTTAAAGTTGCATCATTTCGTTCACAAAAAGTCAAGCTGTCAAAGTGTGATAAGTACTTCACAGTATCGCTATGTTTACTGTGGTTGCTAGAGGCAGATAATCAATCGTCAATACTCCACAAAAGTACCAAAAGAGCACTCTTTTTTTATTTTGGAAATTCATTTTAGAAGTTGAAAGGAAGCTTCATGTTTCATCCACAGAGATTATTCTTAAAAAATATATTGTCACTCTCATCTTGAAACAAACGAATGCAAAATGCAATTGTGCCACCAGATAATATATCCTTAAAAAAAAAAATTGACAGTGCAAGACAAAGCAAACAATTCCTAAAAGTCGTTAAGGAAAATACAGACCATTATGGATGAAGAATTTACATAATCAAAAGAATGTAGACACCATGATTAAACAAAAAAAAGAATACATTTAACACTTTTGGAAAACTAGGCCTCAATTTTTGAAGAACGACTGAAGCTTCACAAAATGTATGCTACTGTACATGTAATTGTGGATATAGGCCTACAGATATCTACAGAAAATAATAATCAGTAGATCACAACTGTACACTGAATGGATCCACATGTTCAGTGTTTTAACAAAGTTACATAAACCAGTGTTTTACACACACACGCATACACATGCACACATGCACGCGCGCGCACACACACACATACACACACAGAATCAGCAATAGCCTACAAACTTAACATTTTATAAATTTCAAGTCATTTCAATAATACAATCCTTTTATCTACTTCAGGAAAAATAAATCTACCATCTGAACTGAACTACAACACAAATACTCTACGAAAGAGATTATGTTCAAAATACCTTAATCCTCGATTGATTCCTACATTACATGACTTTTCTCTGTTCCCACAAGTTATCATATGAAAAGTTAGAGGCTGAAAATGGTAGTATCTCTGTATACACACAGTAAACTTACTTAGTGAAAGGTTCACAGTGAAAACCACAGCACTATTACAATTACCATTTGCACTTGTGTGTTCATTAGTACAAGGTATTTTTAGCCATCAGAGCAGCCATAATTTCAAAAATTGAATAAATAATGAGCCTCTCACCTACAACAGCTTGACGCCCAACCCAATATCTCACATTTTGTTATATTTCTATCAAAAATTTTAAAAATTAAGATCAGGATAAATCATTATATGTACAAAGTAGTGTTCAACTGATTACTCAAAACTATAGACTTTTTGTTAAAATACATACTTCCGTATTGCCCTGCTTGAGGAGAGCTGAGTGAAATAAATGTCTTTACACTGTGATCTTTATATGCTTCTAACGCAGCTCTTGCAACAAGACCTCCTTGGGAATACCCTGAAATAAAACAAATAGAAGCTATATACTTAAACACAATTTTGTTTTATTGATTAACATAATTACTTATGTGTTAATATGTTAATTACATAATTATTTAAAACAGCCAAATTTTTGTTTTTAGGCTATATTTGTTTACTTATTACACGCACACAGCCACAAGATGTTTTTAGTTAATGTACATAATGCATATTCATTTTGTAATTGGTTGAAAGCATAAACAACTTTGGAATTAATTAGAATAATTGTTTCTACTTACTAATTTTCACATGATTGTAGTTATTTAGGAGACACAAGTAACTTTTTTGGTATTGAGAAATGTTGTTTATCTTTTCTTGCTATCAATAGCTTAAAATGTTTAAAAAACAAGCAAAGGTGAACAACTTATTTCATTTCCACAAATACCATGTTAGTTTAGTTAAGTTATGCTAGCTAGTTAGTTGATAAGATAACTAACACTGTATACATTGCAATACATGTAGTTTCCTATTCATTTTTGCTTCCTAATAACAGAAAAACGTGTACCGAGTCGGAAAAACAAGAAAACATGAGACAAATTCAGCCAAGTGATATTTCCAGTTGCTGTAATAAGGCACCATACCATGCACTTCACACTCTCCTTCCGTCTTTTGTTTCCTTTCTTGTTGATCCGAGCAACATACCTCAATACAGAAAAAACTGTTTGCAACTACTAACTAGTGAACAATTACTGAGATTATGTTACTACTTATAAACTTGCAATATTCCAACTTATAGCATTATAATTTATAAAAAAAAAATGCTACCTATTAAAATAATTCCTTCTGGATGCAATGCTGATAGCATCATTATTTCAGCTCCAACTCTATGTACTTGATGCCACATGGGTTCTAGACTAAAAAGCCCACCAAAATCATTTGTTACATGCACTATAGTTCCTGGATGTATCTAAAACATATTAAACAAATATGTAAATTTAACTTTTCAAACTTTATAATCATTTTTTTTTATATACCAAAATGAATCCCTCCTCTACATTTCCATAGTCTTATTCTACATGTTTTATTTTAATTATACCACTTATTAACCATATTATAAAATTACTGATTTATTTAGAAAGCTGATTTTTGACAGTGAGTTTCCAAGGCTGGAAAGATAAGGTTAATGCTTGACCTCGATCGAAATACTGCTCTTTTCACATTTACTTGTCCATACACGTGTGTACAGCTATATTTCTAGAAATTAAAGTCGACTAGAAGTTTTTTGGTTAGACTTTTGTAGCTTTGGGAGATAAACTGTCTCACATTTTTTCCGTCAGTTGACAGTTACACGTAAGAGTCAAATTTAAATTTTTAATGTGAAGATGGTCATGTAGCCTAATAGGCCTAGATAAATTTTGTTTAAAATTTTACTTGCTGAAATTGATAATGCAATTAAAACTAAAAATAGGTTTTATTGTTTTCAAATTATAAAAATATTTGATTGGGCTCTATTTGTTTAAATATAAAGTAGTAAGCTTTTAAATTTTATGTATAGTAGTATTTTTTTTAATGTGTTTTAGGTCCTAAAATCAGTAGTTCAATCCAGGACCTTCCAAATATATTCTACTAAAAATCATGTTGGGGAAGTTTGAATTTTCTTTTTTAAAGAAATATTAAAATTTATTATATGATTTTGGATGGAGATGTTGATTTACTTTTTCAAAGAGTATTTGATCTGTGGCCATAAGTAACTTGGTATTTCTGAATTTTTGGAACTTTTACAAAAGTAATAATTTTAACAATTTTTCTGTTGTATTACATGCTATATTATTTCCTTGAGAGGTATTAATACGCAGAAGGTTAAATTTATTATGATAAATTATAATTTTTAGTCATTTATTATGCAACTATATTCTGAGGCCCATTTTTACAAAGCAGCAAAAGCTTTGTATCACAACAACACTTGTTACAAGGGTTAGCTTTTAAGGAATCCAACAAATGAGTAAAGTTAGATTCTTTTTTTTTTAAAAAAAGTTTATATTCTTTTCATTATTAATAACAAGCATTTCATTAATTGTTTTCATGATGAAAAACATACTTCCTACAACCAAGTTCAACACCCAAAAGTCAAGTCGTTATATTGTGGAGTGCTTTTTTTAAAATTAAAAAAAAATTTATATTCTTTTCATTACTAATAACACACATTTAATTAATTGTTTTCGTGATGAAAAACATGTTTCCTACTTTCACACTACTTCACATAGTAATCATTTTGAGGTTATGTTAACACTTTTATTTTCATTTAACTTCCTGTTGTTTCTGTACTGTTATATTTTGCAATATTAATATTGGGCATATAATAATGTTTTGGTGCAAAATCATCCAAATTGACCAGTCCCGGAAACTCACTTTTACCAGTTTGTAGATTAGGCCCCTACATGCTGTTTATGTGCACTGTCCAGTTATAAGTGTTTAGTTATTGTTCATACACACATTATAAGGAGAATGATGAGTGAACCTGCTGTATACCTATGTTAAAGCTATCCACAGTAGTGTTTCTAAATTGCTGTCAATATTTTATAACTTATTTTCCTTATTCTAGAGCCTACGGCTTTCTACTTCTGGCATTATAAACACCTTTTTTCCCTCAAGAACGACTTCAGGAAACATCAGTTGACTCAATGATGACAATGTACCTTTTATAGCTATAAATAAACAATAATCTATGGTAGTAGTTAACAAATGAAACAAAACTTATCTTGGCCTAATTCAAATTTTGTGTGCTCAAATTCCAATTATTTCAGTAAGATGAGTAGTGTAGGCTTATTTTTAATGGATTCTAGAAATGCCAAAACCAATAGTTTCTTTTTTTAATGGCTGATGTTTTCGATATCAATACCCTAACATGCTATTAGAAAGTAATGAAATTTAATCGGCAATCTTTATCAGTTAATCTTATACTTGACAAGAACTAAATCTCGTTCTTTGCATGAATTTAAATATGAATGCATTAGATTAGTTACAGGTTAAAAGTTATAGTTCAGGTTAGAAAAATGCTTTATCAGGTAGTACAATTATTGGTATTTATGCAGCGTAGATGTCATGTTAAAATAGTGATTTTTGAATATTGTTTTGTTTTATTTTATAACTTATTAACTGCTGAACATATTTTCACCAACAGAAAATATTTTTTTTTTTTAAAGAACACATATGATTTTAAGCCAATTTTTATGGAACTATATTTGCACAACGTTAGTG
This sequence comes from Callitettix versicolor, assembly GCA_022606455.1. Classification (NCBI taxonomy): domain Eukaryota; kingdom Metazoa; phylum Arthropoda; class Insecta; order Hemiptera; family Cercopidae; genus Callitettix; species Callitettix versicolor. Next base: position 105,526,179 of record CM040189.1, on the reverse strand, counting down.
TTTACATTGCATTGAAGATGGTACTGTTCATTCTTTGATTCACTGAACATTTGCATTCTTGTTATCTACATGTACTTACTACACATGCACAATACAGAATCTCATAGGCATTACTAAATTTTATGATTTATTACTGTTATTTATGCTTGTTAATGGAACATTGTTAAAATGGCCGTTGTTATTTGTGAACTTTGTGATTTGTCTCTATTTGTTTCTTTAGGTTGGAATTATGGTTGTGTTGTCGATTTACTTATTAACCACAGCATCTTTAAAGAATCGTATTCATGTTCAAAGTGCGGCAATATTTGCATTATTAAGAAAAATTATTGTTTTATTGCAACCATTATACAGATGTACGAAAGAAGCAAAAACCTTAGGTTATTTTTCACGCATCACTGTGTTAGGCCCAACAACTGTGTCAGTTAGGTTTATGGAGTATTCTTTTTAAAAAAATAATGGCTTTTTTTCATGCATCACCGTGTTAGGTCCAACAACTGTGTCAGTTAGGTTATGGAGTATTCTTTCTTAAAAAAAAATAAGGTTATTTATCACCCAAAATGCGTGTTAGATGTATTTTTATCGATTTACCAATCTACAACATGTTACCGACTTTTGAGGTTATGTTGGTAACTTATATTTTCAATGTTTATCACATTTCTCCTAGTTTCCCCGCTTTTGTTTTGATTATTGCTTTTGGAAATGTAGAAAGCATTTTACTAAGAAAATATATCAAAAAATCCAGGACATGCTACACTGTATATTTAACCAATTATTTGTAAAAAAGAAAAAGTGATCATCTGAATCGTGTCTATAAATTTGTAAAAAAAACCCTTGAAAATGCCACAAGCCTTTACAAACACAATTGTGGTAGCCTACCTCTAAGTAATATGACTATTTATAACTTTAAACAATAACACGTCTTGAAATCTGAACAGCCCTCACCTCTTTTATACGATTTTCCAAATCTGACATTGACGTATACTGGGCCAAAATACCATGAACAATAACCACTGGCTTGTATACATTACTATATTGACAACACAAAATAATATAAGCAATTACAAGAGAACACAATGTAATCACGGAGATATAACTGATGTAACTGTTCATATCTTTTGTTTGTAATAATTCAATTCTAGACATTTAAAAAGTTTGAAGTAGAATGAATGAATTCTTTGCCAAACAAAATTTATGCTGACTGTTTCCTGTTGATCTTTAAAACCTTTGAGGCATGAACTTGTATTATCTATTTGTCCACTCATCGAACACGATATTATAGTAATTTGAGATTCAATTGAATATATCCATGTTTACTTAAAAGATTACAAACTGAATATAATTTTCTAACACAATTTTTTTTATCAAAACCAGTCAGCAATATTTGAAATGTGTTCACGATTAGCTGTAATTTAGTGCTACTGCTATTTTAATAGTTTTCATTTGAAAGATAAGCAACAGCTGGCCATGATTTGAAAAAAATTGCCTTTATCCATAGATTGACTATATATATATATATATATATATATATATATATATATATAAAACTTTGAAAAAAACTATATACGTAATATTATTTCAAAAAAGTTTTAGTCTTCAAATGTATGAAAACATTGCTAACCAAAATTTACCCTGACCTGTGTTTTACATGTTACTGATTATTATCAGAGATAATATAACAAGATTATTATACAATTTTAGTAAAAAAAACTTGAAAATTATTTCAGTGCCCATATTTATAAAACACTATTAAATAAACTACAAAAATTATATGCTATCTTTGGTACATTACTGATTAAAACATCTAAAAAGTGAGTATAAAAATCATGCCTACAGTTGTCTTTAAATTGTACCTCTTTGAAATGATTTAATCAAATGAGAAATTTTTTGCCCTCTCTACATTATTATAACAAAATCTTTGTTGGATTTTTTAAAAAATCCAATTGTATTAAAAAATGCAAAAAAATGTTTTATTTTTTGCAAATACAGAAACAATTAAGTATATTCATATTAAAAAGCAGGAACATAGGTGAACAGAAAAAGAAAGAGTTTTATAATTTATATATAGAAAGAGTTAAAACAAATTATATACATAATTTTATTTAATTATTTATGGTATCAACAATGTAACACAAAGAAGAGTTTAAAAATTAGTTTTATATTTTTTTATTTCAACCATAATATGGTGAATGTTTGTGAGCTGGGCTCGAGCTGCTGGAGCGATGACCTTGTGAAAGCGATGGTAATACTGCACTAACTGGGCTAGTGCCAACTGCAGTAAAGAAGATCCAGTCACTAAATTTGGGAATGATGACAGCACTTCTTGATTGATTTCTTCTAAAGATTTTTTCCAACTTGTTGAAAATGACTGTACTAACGCAAGAGATTTTGCTACAGGGAAATTAAATAACATTAATAAGTAAACGATTATAACTACAACTTATAAGTTTAAGTTGTCATTACATGCGATTTTTAATCCATACTAAAGAAACAATACATATAAGAGTAGCCTACTTATTCAGAGTTGGTTGAACTCATGCAATTCCTAAAAAAATATAACAAACTTGTTTTCAAAATTCATTTTTATTTTTGAGTCAAAAATTTATCAAGTCTCAAACACTTTTAAAAACGTATTAGACCATATTGTGACCACCAAATAACTTAACAAAGGAATTATTATTTAAGTAAGTCTATAAAGTGAAAGTAATGCTATTATTTTATCCCCAGAAAACAGCTGTGTGCACAAAAGCTGTTTTTTTTTGTTATGTTAGAGTACAGCTAGGTTAAAATAACAATGAAATATATAATATTTCTTTTACATATATCGTGAAGTATTTACATGCACAAACCTTGCTGTTTCTTCAACAATTCACCCTGGCCTTTTTCAACAAGAGCTTCTCCTTCTTTGACAAACTGAATCATGCCACCGAAATGAGGACTAAGAATTTCCTCAATATATTCAGAGCTGCGCAAGTTAAGCTGTTCTCGAAAACTTTCAACTTCTTTTGATCCATCTCTAGTTCTTTCCTAAATAAAATATTAAAAAAAAGAAAGAAAAACATTATACAATACATTTTATAACACTGAACTGTTGATCTCCCCTTAAGAAGTTCAGAAAAAAAATTAGTTTCTGAAGCAATCAATTAAAAAAGTAAAAACTCTCCCTAATTTCTTACAATTGGTTTATCAGGATTCCCCTCAAATTCTGGTCACATATGAAAGTAAACCAGTGTACCAAACATGAAATAAAAGCAATTTTAATTTTTTTAGTAAACAGTAAACAAATCTAATCCTAACAACAACATGGTGTATTTTCATTCCTTTTCCCAATATTACAGAAAAAGTATACAAACGTGCACATGCACGTACACACACACACACACACACACACACACACACACACACACACACACACACACACACACACACACACACACACACACACACACACACACACACACACACACACACACACACAAATAGAAAAATGTCCAAGTATAACAGTTAAAGTAAGAAATAAAAAAGTATAATTAAAAACAGGTCATGGTTCCAAGAACTACAAAGAAAGCTACTGTTGACACAAAATTTATGGTAGTTATTGGCTTAAGGGCTGAAATAGTAATGGAATGGGATGAACTCTATGGATTCAAAAGTAAGGATCAACATGGATAGAAAATTCATACAGTTGAAAATTAATAAAGAAATAGTATACAATGACTTTAAAAAAGGAGGAAGAAAGGATAAATGAGTGTGAACAAAAGGTAACCTAATGCAACAAGACAGACTAGACCTATTCAACAATGAACAAAAATTAACAATAAATAAAAATGGAAATGTCAGAATACAGGATATAACTAAACAGGACGATACAAGGGAAGGAGAAAAGAAAAAACAAAAGAAGAAGACTATGATTGAAGAAAATACAAAGGAAGGATCAAATGAAAATAACATAATAGAAAATGAATCTACGAAAAATAAAAAAGTAAATTTAGACAAATTTAATGGACAAAGAAAAGAAAGAAGGAATGTGAAAACTCAAACAAAGCAATTCATGAAAATTAAATACAAAAAAATAGGTGGCAAACCTAATGTTAACATTAAAATTAAAATCTATAAGGTTGGAATCTATAAGGTGTAAATCTATAAGTTGGAAGTAAGTTGAGAATTTTTATGAATAAAAAAATATAAATAGTTTAATTAAGATAAAAAGTTGTATGCATCATAGGGTTAGTTAGTTACCCTATGCAACTCTAAAAAAAAAAAATCAGACATAATCATGAAATGATACAATTCTGAAAAACAGATGCTACAGGTTCTTTTAGGTGATTGTGTATTTCTGTATTAAGTTATGTAGTAATTGTCCATGATATAATGCTGACCAAGGGAGACAAAGAACTATACTTTGCAAACACAGCCCACCTGGGGTATCGTCATGTTATGTTTATCTGTTGCAGATGTTGCCAAATAACATTGTGCTGGCTGTATTGTATACATCCTTTTCATTGCAGCATCACTATCAACCAACAGACCAACAGTATTGTACATACTGCTAAGTCAGCAACTACTTGTAATACTAACAAGGCTTTATCAGTAATACTAACAGAATATAGTTAGAACTGCTTAGGCACTTGACTTTCAATGATAATTAAATTGTTTTTGTTTATATAATTTGTCTATTACTTATTTATTTTGGTGTGCGTATTGTTTATACTACTATCTAAAAATAAAAGTTATATGTATTTGACCTGACCCATCTTTGATTCAAATTGTACTCTTAGAAATTGTACAAACTAAACATCACGCAAAATACTACTTCCAACAGCAGATAATAGAACTGAAAGTAACTTGAGGTCAGGGAGGTTGATGATAGGAACTGACACCAACATATATGAAAAAAAAAATTAGCAGGATGTATAATATTACATTTAGCATAACTTAGTTATAATGCCACTGAATAGAATAAGGCATAAAAATAAGATTATAGGATAATAAAATGACATTATAAAAAATGTGTTGTGGATTTCTTAGGTAATAAGAAATAAAAAGTAAAAAAAAATCGATTAATTATTATTGTTATTATTCATTATTCTTATTACTACACTTTTAAAAAAGTTACATAGCATAATATGTAGTTATTTTGAATGATTGCAAAAATAAAGAATTTAATAATTTCAAAGCAAGTTTGAATTATGGACCCTAGAACCATAAAGACACTATTGTATTTCCAAGGAATATGGGTGGACATAAGTAACTTACCATTAGAATAGAAAGAATCATATCGTAATTGTTGATAAAAAATATTAATTGCTCTTTCCGCTGAGGGAAATTCGCTGCCATTCTGAAAATAAAAAGTTCCACTTCTTCAAGCAGTTGTGCCAGCAACTTTGTAACAAGTTCGTTGGGAAAACTTTCACTGATGCTTACTACAGCTGCGCTGAATTCTGCATATCTACGAGTGATCTATAACAGTATGTATACAACATCTGGATAACATGTTAAGTAAATGATAGTTTAAAACTAGGTGAGTAATCAATACTGCTCCTGCACTACAAAAAACCTTGGCTTCATGTGAACATCAAGCTGGCCGGTAATCCAGCTGGTAGAGCACCGTCTAGTGACATCTGCTCAGAATTGCTGTGTGGCAACAGAATTTTTGGTAGAAATTCTTGTGTCTGAAATCTGCTTAAGCGAATTAAATGAAAGAAAGATTACTGCATGGCACAAAGGTCAGGTGTTACAAAACATCCTGAGTTGAAAAGTGTGTGTGTGTGTGTGTGTGTGTGTGTGTGTGTGTGTGTGTGTGTGTGCACGTGCAAGAAACACCTTCCGTACTGCCATCTAATGAAATTTGTTCAAACAAATGCAACAGAATCGCTGTTCAGTGACAAAATTTTTGAGAGAAATTCTCTTCCCTGAAATTTCCTTAATTGTATGTAATTCAACAGCAAAAGGATGGCTGTAATGCACAAAAAAATCCTGGGTTGAAAAATGTGTATATGTATGATTGTCAAACTAACTGGTAATACAACTGATAGGTATACCCATATTACTGCCATCTAGTGACATTTGCTCTAGGATAAATATGATCAAACTGCCATTCGACAAATAAATTTCTGGCAGAAATTCTCAAGTCTGAAATTCATTTGAACACTTGTCATTAGATGCAAAAGAACATTTGTAACTTTACGCCACTTTACCAACCAGCTTCATAACTTTTAAGTGCACAACAGGTGAAAATGAGATTAAAAAGAAAATAACACACAACAACAGTTCTCTAATCCGGTACCCTATAGACAGGAACTTTCAATAATCCGGTATCACTCATAGACTTTAAAAAAAAAATTAAGACTGTTATATGTACTGTACTAGACACTTGAGATGCGATCAGCAGAATATGAAGAAATCGGGTATGATTGATAGAGTTCAGGTGCCATTATTAGTGAAAACGCACCACCTGTCTGCGTCTTAGTATTTAAAGAAAAAACATGATTAAAAAAAAAAAAAAAGACATTAGGTCTTATTTAACCCAAGGCAGTAAAATTAAATTATTCCAAAGTTAAATAAAAATTTAAAAATTTTATTATAGAATGTAAGCAATAAAGTGTTTTTTTTTTGTTATTCTCTGAATAAAATATTCTTTCACTTCCACCTCGCTCTCCGTTCATCACATTTTTTGACGGCTTTCAACAATCTGGCATTTCCAGTAATCCGGCACTGTCAAGTCCAGTACATATACAGTGATGGTGTATTAATATTATTGGAGAGAAGCAATGTGAGACTGTGCTTTTATTTAATATCATTTCATGTAGTCAGTAATTCGATGATTCGGGGAAGATCGATACTATTCGAGAATTTACCTGACTCATTTCTCTGCCTCTTAAGAGAGGGAGCGTATTTTTAAAATTAAAAACTACACATTTAACTAGTTACAACACTGTGTATAATATATTGTAATTATAATTTATGACAATCAGAAGGGAGAAACGGTTTGGTGAGTTTTTAATATCAACACACTAAGGGCACACTGTGGAGGGGTCATCGGACTGGCTTTACAATATAAATCCTACCTCAAGAAATAACATAGAAGTTTATCAATAGCTTGTGTGTGTGTATGTGTGTATATATATATATATATATATATATATGTGTGTGTGTGTGTGTGTGTGTGTGTGTGTGTGTGTATTGAAACGGAATTTTACTACATAATAATAAGAAACAATGCACAAAAGAAAAATTGTTTCATTTCGACAAATTTAACGTTGCTAAATTTGTTCAGAGTACGCCAGCCGGCCAAGAATGTGTTAAGTAAATAAGAAATAGGCTTCCTAACAGATAAAACCAGGCAGAAAAACGATGGAACCAACTTGCAGGGTTTTGCAAAGGCATAAAGGTTTTACGTCTGCTGGACTTGTAAAATTTTCAAATAAATCCAGAAATATGAAAAAATTAAAATTTCATAAATAGTAAAAATGAAATAAAATTCTGATTTAACAACACAATGCCAACAAAATATTACGAATAAGAAATTTTGAAAAAACCGATAGTTTCAGAAATATAGACGAATAATAAAAATAATGAATTTAATTAATAAACGTATCAAGTGAAGTTGTAATCATAGCAATTAGAACATGTATACTAGTAATTAATTAAAAATAATTATAACTTAGGATAAATGATTATATAAAATGTAAGACTGGTAATTAGCAAGAAATCGTTGCAGATGATTAAGAAAAAACTATACAGGGTTGTAAGATGTTAACTAGGACAATGTTTTAAATTATATTCATATGAAATACAAATTTATAAAATATATATTTTTGTAATATACATGGTATAGGATAAAGCAAGTAAAATAAAAGCCAAATTATTCAGTTAAACTAGTATACTAAACAGATGATTTTTTGCTAAACTAAAGAGATTTGAGTAATTAAATTTTTGAATTAAATTAAATCCAGAATTACTTAGGATATATCTGGTGGTAAAATATATTGGTTAATATTTATAAAATTAGGATTATAATTAAAATATTAAGGGTGTTGTCAATATTTAAAACTTGAAAATTAGGTGCAAAATTATATTGATACAAACTAAACAATGAATAAAATAAGCCAAAATAGAAACATATCAATATATCATGAACAAAAAATGCTAGAATTATGAATCAAAATTTATTGTAACCGAGGAAACAAGACAGAAAATGATGCCAAGATCAGGAAAATCGGACAAGGCAGTGGAAAGTTATGGGATTTTCCTGGTTATAGCAGTAGTTTTGACAGCATAGCCAGAGAAGGGGTAGCGCGGTCATAGACGAGTGAAACGTCATAGGCCACCACGTATACCAACTCAATTCGACTAAGCAGATAAACTAATTAACCGAAATTGGTTAATTAAAATGAAAATAAAGAGATTACGATACAGAGTGAGAACAATGAAGGTTCCAAGGGAGAGGTGTCAAAGAAAAATGATACCTCATACCCTGTTGATGTTGGATGCAAGAAGAGAAATTTCAAAAAGAAGGGAAATTTGGAATTCCTAAATTGCAAAATTTTTGCTACTAAGCCCTACCATATAGTTACGCAGGCATTGTTTTGGTGGAATCGCATGTGAGAGGTTGTGTTTTCAGTAACTCGAAGACTGCCCGGTCTGGTTGATTCCCATTATGCGTTGACAGGAAAAAAGTTGTAAAAATTCAAATCTAGGGAAAAGTATAATAAATGTCGACGACGTATAAGTAAATGAAAAAAAATTATGAAGAACTTACTGGTAGTACAAAGTAGAGACTACTAAATAAATAAAATAAATTCACGAAATTAAATAAATTTTTGCGAATAAATCGTAAGTTAACGCTAGCGGACAACCGGAACTTCGGAGAACAAGCCTATACAGCAACCCCAACAGTCAACAGGGACATCAGCCAACTTTGAGAAGCTGTGCATTCCAGAAGAGGCCAGAGAACCCATTCACTCTACTACAAACTGCCAGGACCACCTCTGGACAGCTGGAGAAATAAGGTCCTGTTAACAACTCCAGTAATTTATTATAGCGTAGTCTAGATTTGCTGTTTACAGTGAATGAGTGAAAAATCTCTAGTATAAATTTGTCTTATTTTAAAGAGAACTGATATAGATATTAAATTCTACTAAAAGTAAGCCATAACTGGAAATAAATCATAAAAAAGTCCAAATATTATGAAAAAAACATTGAATATTAATAAATTTAATTAAGGAAATCATAGAAGAAATTAAAAAAAAATAAAATTAAAATCAAATAAAGCCTAAATTCAGTGAAAGGGTGATATAAATTAACTCATAACCAAAGAGTATAAAATAATGGGAAGTAAATATAATAATAAAAAATTAAAAGTGAAAAAGAGGGTAATAAGGGAAAAGGCATTAGAATTCCGTAAGAATATTTTCCAAATCCAAACAAAGAAATTTTATTATTTTTTAAAATTAATTTTAAAACATAGCATAGAGTAAGATTGGTCAACCAAGTTATAGCTATGCCAAGTTATAAAACATGGTTGTTTTATAAATTCAATGTGTAAGGATTAGACCAAATATAAATTTAGTGAAAATGTTTTGAGTTGAGTAAATGTTAAAGCAATTTAATTTCTTTATTTTCTGTAAGAAATCAAATATATCATATACTCAAATCATATCTACTCAAATATATCAAATTAAGGTAAAAACAAATTAAACTTAAATTGTAAAAAATTGAAAAAGAAAAATTATTAATATAAGAAAGAAGTTGTAATGTTGAAATTTAATTTAGAAGAAGCAGATTAATTTAAATTTAAATAAATAATGAAATTCAATTAATAAAAATCAGTCTAAAATAATTTGATGCTTTCCTTAGAAATTATAAGTGTATCCAATAACCATCTGAGAGAACCATCCAATGAACTTAACGACTTGAGGAAAGTTATTTGGTTTAAAAAACAAATAACTAGTCCTGCAATTAAGTGTTAATAAATTTATGTTATTAACACTTTGGTTTTATGTGTGGATGTCTGTAACAACCACACCAAAAAGATAACTGATATTGAATGTAGCAGGCAACAGTTGCAAATAAACAAAAGATAATTGCTGGGATTAATATACGACTGAGGCGTTTGAAGTAGGTTATATCTTTTTATACTCTATAATTCTTGCTGATAGCGATAGACAAAAATACTGTTGCAGTGTGTGTGTGTGTGTGTGTGTGTGTATCGAAAATTCAACAAACTGCTCTAAATTGTCATCATTTATTTAAAAATCCTTAATTTACTTACATAGTGAGGCTTCATTTCTTTGTTAAATTTGGCTGGGTCACAATCCTTCACACTGGCAATGTTTAGATGAAACACAAACTCAAACCTATCAAACACATTCCAGCAGATATTAACAATACATTGAACATTAACAAAATACCTTTATACAGCTTCACATTGTAAACGACATGAGAGATTTAGAGAAAATACTAAGTTATTTAATATGAAAAGATGAATACAAAACATTTTAAAAAACGTAGATTCAATAAAATTAATGCACAACTGCAATAAACTGAAATTATTGAACCTAAATAAAAAATAAAAGGAAATCAGTGAGAAATAACTGTTCAAAAATAAATATTACAGTGGTACACCGATAAACGGTCTTAATTTGTTCCAGAACTAAGACTGTTATCTGAGCAGACTGCTGTGCAAATCAGCGTTTACAATAGAGATTTATCGAAAACATTTTAATTTGTTACATACACAAAAATAATTGAGTACTCACTATTAATACGTCAAAGATGAAGAATGAAGAAAATTTACAGAAAAGAAGTCACGCTTTATTTTAACTAAAGGAATATAAATGTAATTGTGTCACATATATACACAGGATAAATCACTACTGTATATTTTTTTAGTTCATACTGTAGCTTTTTTACTTCAATAGTCAAAGTTTGTTTTTATTTCAACTACCACAAACATTTATTTTAGGACCTTTTAATTAATATTCACAAAAAAAATTGAAAACAGGATTTAAAGAATAATTTGAAACTCATACACAAAGACACTTAATGTTTTGTTAAATTTAAAAATCAAAAGTATGTAACACGATAACATTATAACTGTTTAAATTTTTTTAGGCGCTAACAAATAAAACACAGTAAAAAGGAGTTGATGACACACTAAATAAAAATAGGTTGATGTCAGAAAAGGGAAAGGTGTGGGCATTCTGAGAACAGATAACTATGGAATATCATGGAAGTTATTGTCCTACAAAAACTAACACCCATTAATAAAATACTTGTTTGTGTTAACTCAGCACAATGTTTATTTCTGTAGCATAGTAAAATGTTATCTCTATACTTACACATCTGCTTAGAAATAATTTAACAAAATGAAACATTCTCATAATATGTTCAGCCCTTTATCGGAAACCTTTTTGTTACATGGGTCATGTTTCATTCTGTGAATTAGTCCAGGTCAACCGTAAGCCAGGGTATCACTGTACTGAAGACATATAATGCACAATAAGGAAATATAATAACAATAAGTAATAATATAAGACTGACTCTAACCTTTGCCATATGATGGCTTGCATGTTATCCCAGTAATCGTCCAATGCAGGCACAGCCCTCTTGTGACAAAGAAGTTGGTAACGTAACACTAAGTGTACACAAAGCAGTAAAGCAATTGTATCATAACAGTTTGTAACAAATGTTTCCAGATTTTTCTGTTGACGAAAAAAAACATTTTAGAAATTCTGATTAAATATGCAATATTTATAAAGTTATATTTAAGTAATGAAGATAACACAGACTAGTACAAAACATTAAATAAGAATAAAACCCTAATACAAAATAAAAAAAAACAAACATATGTTTAATCTATCCCACAACATTTAGGCTCAAAGATTATTGCTCAATATTGTCCCTTCTTCTTTTTGATACGCATTTGAAAATATGTACTGTATTTGTTTTATGATTTTCTATGCACAAATATTGTACCAATAAATATTAAACATTTTAAAACATAAATTTAGTAATTAAAATAATGTATAAATGCAAAGATAATTATTTTTACTGTTTTATAAAATAAGATAAAAATAAAATAAAAAAAGATAATGTATAAAATGCATTCTTTGTAACATCACTGGGATATATAAGCATTTTTTCCTCAGTCTCTTCAGCATGTTGTAACCGATTTCCTCTATTTGTGGACAAACAAGCCAATGTACGTCTAGGCTATATTTTTTGAAAATGAATTCACAACACTCTTTTTAAAACTATAACGTGTTTTACGTACCACAAGAAGGTTTAATGTCTTGCCCATTATACGGATAAACAATTCTAATGCATGAGATCCTTGTACCATGAAGAACTCGCATATAAAAAGATACTCCCGACATGCATTGTCAACTAAAGCATACTGTTCACTTCGGAAAAGTGCTTCAAATGGATACTGAAAACAGCCAATAATAGCACACATTCAATGGGAATACATACGCAATACACAACATAGAAAACATTAAAATATTACAATAATTATTACAATTGTGTCCATCTTAACCTGATCCATGGATGCAAATGAGCTCTTTCAGATTAAAGGAATGTACAATAAACGGTAATTCTAATAAAAATAAATTATCACTAAATCTGAAGCAGTCTATGTTTATTATTTTTTCAAACATATAAGCTTTACCTGAAAATTAATTAACACTATTAATTAATTAAATAAAATAATTAACTCTATTAAATTTAATTAAGAGTCTATTATTCCTAACAAGTTATAAATATGAAAAAATAACAAAAAATTTCTTAAAAATCTGTACCAAATATTATAGCACCATAAAAAATAAGGGTTCACATTAGACATCATAAAGCTGGTAACGATTTGGAAAATTACAGCCATTTTTTAGAGTTTACAAAACAGATTTTTAAATCATATGAAAAAGTGATAACACTTCTTCATTTAAAAGTTTTTTTGTCAGATTAATAAGACAAAAAGTGATATTAGTTGACTCTAAATAGGTATTACAAGCAATTGCTGACAACACATCTGCAGGCTCTATGATAGAATCGATCCAGAAGAAATACAAAGTAGTTAAACACATTACCAAGGAATTGGTTCTGCAGTGGATCCCGTCACATGTAGGCATACAAGGGAATGAGCAGGCAGACAAGCTGGCCAAACAAGGAACCCTTATAGTGCAGAAACCAAAAAGAATGCTCACACTGGAGGCTCAGATTAGTGCACTGAAGCGAACATCTTATCTTGAATTTACAAACAAAGTCAAGGAAGACATAAAGAACAAGCCTTATGAGAATGTATTTGACTTGTATGGGAAGGTCAAGGACCTCCAGAGGAGGACATCTGTCACGGTCTTTCGGCTGACAACTGGACACGACTGTCTGAATGAACACCTGAAGAAAATTAAGATACTAAACTATGACAACTGCACACTGTGTGAATGCCCAGACACCATCATGAACAAGGACCACCTCCTGGTCTGCAGAAAATTAGATGAAGAGAAGCAGAGAAGAGGAGACCTCCCTGGCCTCTACTCGGAAGCAAGATCAAAGATGGCGTGAGCCAGCGGAAGCCATTGGAAAACAACAACAACAACAACATATCACTAAGAGGCCACGAAAAAATCAAAATGAAATTCTACTCTATCATACTTTGGCACGGAAACACTCGGTTTAATCTAATGATATGTACACCTCACTATAGACTTATGTAGTTTTTTGTCAGTGTTAATTATTGCTGTGAGTAAAAAATGTCCTTACAGAGCAAAACAAACACTTAAAACTTATCTCTATAAACGATTTTTCACTTTGACTATAACGCAAGCTGACCTAATTAAGGTTATGTAAGCTACAGACTAACGCAACACTGTATTTTGTTTCATTATTTTCCACGTAGAAAATACTATATATTATTAACGTGTACACATATTTATTTCAACACTATATTCCATTTTAATACACTGTACAGTAAAAATTTTGTACAAATAAACATAGATTTTGTCATTAAAATTACTTTTTTTTGAACCCTTACTAAAAAGCATATTTGTTAATCCGACAATTTTCAGGCCTCATATCTGTTAGATATGAGGTACATTTAAAATGCACCTAGTTTTCCTTAACTCAGTTGCAACAGCTTATATTCACTAATCTAATTTCAATGATCAAAATAACAATAATAACCAATATGTGCACCAACAATGAACTAGAAGGTTATTTTGTATTTAAAAAAACAAGTACATTAATGACAAGAAACACAAGCCAACCTTTGAGCTGAGACACAAAATCCAGCCAAATTACTGAACAGGTATTTGTCATTTGCAAATACAGAAGTTAGATTTACTTTACGTCTTGAGATATTCTGCGCATGGTTTAACAATGTATTAAAATAAGCTTACTCTAGTTTCAATCTTCTGAGCTGAATGTGGAATAATAATAGGCGCTTCTAGTTGTGTAGTCAACACATCCCCACGGTTTCCAATTGTGAAAACAGTGTTTTTCTGACGAAGTGAACTTTTGTGGAATAATCCTCGTGAACCTGTTTCTTCGATACCCATTAGGTCATCCTTACCAGCTTGTTCTTCAAACTAAAATACATATTTTTCTATTATAATGGAGTAGTGGTGCATTAAGTTGGTCGTCATTGTAACCAACTATTAAAATAATACGATGCAACTACAAACAAAGGATAATAGACTTGCCTGTAATTTCAAAAGGCGAGCTGTGTACGACTTAAAGTAAGAGTAATATATTTTACTCATAGTATCAACGTATTCTCCACAAACCTCTTGTGCCACCACTCTCTCATTGGCCAAAGCAAATTCAAAGAAAAACCTGTATATAAATTGAAACTTTAATTTACTGACAATAATTTAGCATGTATATACAGTATAAAAAGTGTCTGAAAAAACCAAATATATTTTTTAGAACCAACAAACCTTTATTGCTTGTCATTTATCTGCACTGAGGGATGACCTGTGCCTGTGCATGGTAATAACATACTGGAATAAATGTTACAAGGAGATCACTCTAATAAAAGTTATATTTTGAAGTGTGAAAAGGTGTCCTACCTATACCTAATTGTATCTGATAAAGAATGGGCAATAGACAATAAATGCTGTAATTAATTTTATAAATAATTAAAATAATCTGCACATGTTTACTCACTTGTATTTAAGCATAGCATTTTGGGGAACTTGATAGTTCGTCATTGGTTTCCTAAATTTTGAAATCTGTTCTAGCATGTAGGCCCGTATCTTTGTAACTGCACTAATCTTCAACTTTTCTATAATATCTTTGACATCTTGACAAGATTTTACTTCTGAAAAATTAACAATTAGTTTGTAATTAAAAGGATTACTTAAAAGGATTAAACTCTTAACTAAATAGGCTATATAAAATAAGCAATACAATTTTCTCAAAAAATGTTGTATGGAGCCAATAATAAAAACAGTTCCCTGAGCAATAAAATATTTAATTAAATAATCTTTCCCAGGGCAATAATGAAATCTACAAACATGTTACTTTAAAACAAAAGCTTCTTCTAAATAATACATCTACAGACAATAGTAAATATATATATATATATATATATATATATATATATATATATATATATATATATATATATATATATATAGAGAGAGAGAGAGAGAGAGAGCATTTCAATACATATATATATATAAAGAAATAATTTCAATATTATAACCACAAAGGAAGTTGGCACAATTTTTGCATCTCTATGGTTCAATATTTGACAAAGTTTTGATCTGCTGTACTCATATCCACACAGTCTGCATGAAAATGCATCATACTGACCGATTTCTTAATAACAGACTTAATACAAACAGCACAAGATGTAATTTTTAGAAGCCAAACATTTTTTTGAAAAACATACAGAGAACTTGCAAATTTAAGCATCCACAAACTTTTCTACAAATGCTAGCGTGCACTGTTATATATACACTACTTACTTAAATTTAAACTACCACACAATACACATCTACTCCTACTGAATCCATATATGAAATATATTTCATAATATGTGTGCAGTTATTTTCAGTAGACTAGTTATTTTTTTTTTTATTTTTTTTTTTTTTTTGTATTTAACGTCCGTGTTTATTATGCACACTTGGGCTAATGCAGACGATGGGATGATTTATAGCATCTGAAAAAATTCCAAGCCCTGGCCGGGAATTGAACCCGGGTCCTCGGGGTGAAAGCACTATTAATTAATACATGCCACTATTTATCTATTTATTTAATCCAAAATTTTTAAATAGTAAAATACATTATAATGCCAAAGTAAACCCTCCAGAAATATAGATATATCTGTGTGTATTAATGAAACATACAACTAACTTATAACAGTGTAAACATGAAACGATTATAATTCTAGAAAAGAACAGCCATTCATAATCCAAGGTAAGAGCACAAATATAAAAAGTTTATCATTAAATTTTCTATCATAAGAAGATATCTCACTTAAAATTAATATAACTTTGGTAGTAGAAAAAATAAATTTTATGATAAAAATAACATATTATATGAACAGTTCATTAAAAAGATTTTCTTATAAGTTTGTAATTAGGCCTACAGTATAGATTTGATAATCCATTTTTAAAGTTTATTCTTCCTACAATTAAAGTTATATAATATATTGAGATCCTTAGGGAGAATGTTATTATTGTGGATTGTTTTAATATACTACCAACAGTTTTACATATTTAAGGTAGCAGTGTACATGTATTTACAATTATTCTATTTAAATCAATGAACTTATTTTTTTATTTCATCATAATAAAAAGAAACAGATTCAAGTGTAAAAAGTAGATCAATGTTAAGAGGCCTTTTATCATTTACAAATTGATTATTAAAAACAATCATGATATTCAACTATTATATTCAATATTTAATTATATTATTATATGTATTACTAAACCTATTTCTTTAACAATGACTGCTATGAAATACTTGAATTAGAAGTGATTAGTATTATTTTTTTTTTTTTTTTTTTTTTTTTATTATTATTATATAACAATTACAACTAAGAATTTACACTTAACAAGTAATTTACATTTGATATTACGATGTCACTTTGTTTGGATCACCATTCAGTAATGGAGTCCCATAAATTTTAAACACAATGTTCATGTGTTACTCTTGTTTTATTTATTATCGTCCACTAATATCCAAGGGCTTTGTTCTATTAAGACGGTGAACATCATCTGTGTTATTCAACAAGCACAACACTTCAGGATTGACATGTTTTTGTAGTCTGTTTTTATGCATGATTGCGTATTTCATTATTTCTTCTGAAACCGTATTCATCCTGAGGTCACGATGCAGGTCATCATTACGCACGAACCATGGTGCATTAACAATACTACGCAGAACCTTGTTCTGGAATACTTGAACGGCTTGAGCATTTGTTTTCTTCGTACACCCCCACAGCTGTATTCCATAAGTCCAAACAGGTTTGAGTAATTGCTTATAAATTAAAAGTTTATTGTGTAGGTCTAGTGTAGATCTCCTACCAAGCAGCCAATTCATTTTCTTGAATTTAATATTTAATCCCTTATTTTCTTCTTGACATGCTCTTTCCAATGAAGTTTTGCGTCAAGCGTCATCCCAAGGTATTTTGCTGTATTAACAGGAGCTAATGAGTGACCATTTAGTTCAATATTGGTTGGGTTTATCTTTCTATTGGTAAAGTTTATGTAGTTTGATTTAGATTCATTTAATTTTAATCTCCATTTCCTTATCCAGATACTGACTTTATCAATAGATTTTTGAATTTTCAGTATTTTCAGTATACATATTTAAGGTAGCAGTGTACATGTATTTACAATTATTCTATTTAAATCAATGAACTTATTTTTTTATTTCATCATAATAAAAAGAAACAGATTCAAGTGTAAAAAGTAGATCAATGTTAAGAGGCCTTTTATCATTTACAAATTGATTATTAAAAACAATCATGATATTCAACTATTATATTCAATATTTAATTATATTATTATATGTATTACTAAACCTATTTCTTTAACAATGACTGCTATGAAATACTTGAATTAGAAGTGATTAGTATTATGAAATTAAAATATTTACCTTTGTAACTTTGCTCCTTGACAAAACTAATTTTGTGATTAAGTACATTGAGATGAATCAGAAATTCTTTGTCTGTCACAGCAGTGTCCAAGATACCCCTGCAAATTTTATAAGTTTAATACAGTATATTATCACATAATACAAGAATAGTCTGTCATCAAATAAAACTAGCCTAACAACTACAATAATTACAATTGATTTGTATACACAATTATAAATATATAAATTTTTCCTAAAAGTATATAATGTTTTTCCAACAATCCTCAAACATATAAACTAATAAACAAACATTAAGTATCCTATAACAACATTAAGTATGACATCCTATAAACATTAAGTATGAAATCAAAATATTTCATATCCTATAAATTCGAATATAAACATTCCTTGACTTAAGATTTGAGGTTTTCAAGTACCAAAGAGGCCATAGCAATTAACAACTAGACCACTGATTGTAAGTTATAAAGACTTTTAATGTTAACCTCTTACTTGAGTATGATAAATATAGTTGTCTAACTAAATTTTTTTTCTTTACTTCCATTTAATTTCCACGACCAATTATACTGTTCTATTACATGTAGGATGGAACAAATCATCATAGCACAGCTATAAATATAACAGTCTGGAACAAACTGAGCTATCAAACACCCCTGTAATTTAATTTTACTGAACATATAACAAGTATTTATAATTACGTTATTTTTTCTATAAATAAATTAAACATACGCAATTAAAGACTGTGGAACGACCATGTCATCAATGAACTGACTCAACTGGGCACAAATTGCTTGCCTATTCTGAAGCTGCTGGGACATTGACACTGACTTACGCTGCAAGTCAACTATTTCACTGCTGATGCTGCCAAGGTCAGTTTGAAAACCCAACAAAATATTTTCCATCCTCTAAAAAAACAAATTAAACTTCACTTATTCCTTAGACAGAAGATTACATGTTTATTACTTTATATATCTAGTAACTGCTTCAATGAATGATATAAATCTAAAAATAAAATATTTTAAAAATCATTTGTAGTTGTTATTTAGTCTTAATATTATTAATCTTCTAGTTACCTTAGTAAAAAAGAATCAATTCCACCCTTTTATAAACTAAGAAAGAATTAAAAAGAACATGTTCATCACACTTACTCTACCTAATGAGGGAATAATCACTAAAAGTGGGAATAATCACTTAACTGATGTTTTATATATATATACATATATATATATATATATATATATATATATATATATATATATATATATGACAAGAGGAAATTTGAAAATTTGGGGATTAAAAAACTGCAATCCAGTTAATGAAAGCAAACTATTAAGGCTTCTTAATGTTTCTATATACTTTAAAACGGTGTATATCTTGATTAATTGTGATTACAAACATTTGTTACAATTTTATAAACTTCAAACAATAAAGTGAGAGGCCCAGAATCAAAACCCATTGAACCCAGTTAGCTTATATCTTGTAAAACACAAACCAACGTAATTATTGATGTCACATGGGCAACAGTATATTTTGTTTTTAAAAATTTTTTTAATGATTACTTGTGATGTTATACAAAAACACAGTGAAAATCTATTCTACTTGACAGGTTTTGCTATCGATATTTAAATTTAACAGTGAGTCTAGTAAAATATTTTTGTTTCTGAAAAATTGCTTCTTTTTTGTAATTAACTTTACTGTAATTTTCTTTTAACAATGACCTTGAACTGACAGCAATTCACATAAATTAACAGTTAATACAAACTGATGGTTCCACTGTATTATGAAAAAGTACTTTTAAGAATAGAAGTAGATTCAACATATTTAGTATATAGTAAATAATGGTTCATATCCTTACTTCAAGTACAAAATCACATGCTGAAATCTGATTATGTAAACTGACTATATTTTGGCTTTCTTTAATATAATCTTGAATAGATTTATTTTCAACATCCTTCAGTTCCTGTTCTATTTGACGAGAATATTGACGCAAATCAGTTCCAGATTTGAGCACTTCCTGTACTACAGCAGCTTCTAGTTCTTGTTCTAACTGAATTTCACTGTCACTCGCTGAATCAGTTCTTCGACTCATTTTTTTTATTCTAGAAACAGTAAG
Source organism: Callitettix versicolor (assembly GCA_022606455.1). NCBI lineage: Eukaryota > Metazoa > Arthropoda > Insecta > Hemiptera > Cercopidae > Callitettix > Callitettix versicolor. The sequence goes on along the minus strand of CM040189.1, from coordinate 105,505,964 downwards.
ACTAACTTATTAACTAGAAGCAATAACTATTACACATTTTTTTACAAGCTTTTAAAGAAAGATAGCTTTTATGAAATAGAGAACATAATTTACAGAATCTTTTTGTTAAATATAAATCCTGGGCAATTTAAGTAATGTAAAATAACCTTAAGGATAGTGGCTACAAAGAGACTGATCATAAATAGATTTATCATAACAAAAATTCAAGTAGTCTAACTAGTAAAAATTTCCAAAAAGCAATTTGAGAATGATTTAACATTTTATTTATAGGAACATTTTTTACATAAGAAATTTGACTTGTGTAAAAGGGACAATATTTAGGTAACTTAAAGAATATAGAAAAAGGCTCTTGCTTTTTATTTATTTATTAATTTTTTTTTTGGAAATTTGAAGAAGCTTATAAATCTTGTTTTAAAAATTTATTTCTTAACAAAATATGCCACTAAGTTATGTACTAATACTACAACCACTTCAAAAGTGAAAACGATATTTTTTGGGTCTCATCTAAGGTATTTTTGTCATAAAATATTTAATTTATATTATTAAAACCTAACCCTTATAAAATTCCACACAACTTTATAAAAACTATATATTTTTATACGAAACGTAGGTATTAAAATGAATTTTAAACAATAACTTCGGTATTTATACAGTTTAGGTGCTTTTTCTAAAGTTATGATTTCTACAATTTTTATGATTGTAAAATTTATTATTGAATTAAGAGACATTCATACACAGAAGATTAAATTTGTTAAGATAAGTTATGATATGCCATTAACCGACTATTAAGCTATGCTCGTTTTTGTGATAAAAAACATATTAACTACTTTGGCAACCTTGTCATTTTGAGGTATGTTTGTAACTTTTTCTGTTTTTTTCTAATTTTATATTTTGGATTATTAATATTTGGCATACAATAAAGCATTCTGGTAAAAAATTACCCAAACTGATGAAAGTAACTAAAGTGAACTTTTACTACTAAGTTACTTAAAATATTAACAACAGAATATTTATGTAGATGTTAGGTTGCTAAGCATAAAATCTAACAAGTTAGGTTAAACAGTTAATAATACAAAATATTTAAAAAAATAACATTTATTAAAATGTTATATGAAGACATCAACGATTTATTAAATGTTAATATTGATAATGAGCATTATCAGTATTATCAATGTAAAAAGCAAAATCATGTTTTACTTAAAATCCTTAAATAAGGCATTTTGAATATCATTATTTTAAAATAGTGTTTAGAATTTCAAGTCTTAATACTATTACCAAGAGGGTATTTATACAGTGTAGGTAATTTAAAAAAAAAAATGATTTTTGAATATATGTATGTGTATATATATATTTTAAATACCTTATTATCCAAATAACACACATTCACCAACGGAAAATAATTCTTTTTAAAGATCACTTATGATTTTAGGCTTACGATTTTAACACAACTATTTTGTGACATCACTGCTATTTACATTGCATAAAACAAACTAGATACCCAGACCGACTTACTGCTCATGAATACTAACAATTACTACAATCAACTTAGTCCTCATGTGCAATTTAATCGGCATTACTATGTTTGTTATTGTAGTGGAAAAGTTTAAAATGTCATTCCTTTAATAAAATAGGTTTTTTTACCTAACAAGTGTGAGCTAGGTTCTTCACCCAACAAACATGTCAAAGTTAGTTTCAGTACTTCTTCAAAAAAGAAGTATTTTTTATCACTTTAGTGATCAAAAACGCATTATCTACTTTCCCGTGGTAGCAATTTTGAAGTTATGCAAGTCACTTTTATTTTCGATTTTTATCCTACTTCTCTACTCTCTGTGCTTTTCTGTTTTGATAATTGCTTTTAGCAAAAAACTTACAGAAAAATTGAAAACCTACAATGCATACTTAATATGGAGACATATTTTGTTACGTTAGGAATTACACAAGGATTAGGTTCTAACTATATGATATACATTTATAAAGTTATAATTATCTGAATATTAAACATACCTCAGTAATCAACCATATAAAAAACAACTTTTTAAGGTAAACATACTTAAAGGTTAGGGCTCATCTCTATTTATAAAAGAAAGTAGCCTAAAACATAGTGGCATACTCATAACAAAATTTGATATATTGCAAATAAATTATAACGATTTATCGTCAACTAAAAATTAACTGAAAACGGTAAATTTTTAATTAAAACCAACTATATCAACAAATCAAATTAATTCTGTTTTTGACATTGACAGATACAGATGTGGCAATAGGCCACAGATACTATATTATTAGCTCTCTAAACTGTGTCTTTAGTCATTACCACAATTTTTTGAAAAAATTAAACATTCTTCCTAGGATTTTAATATAATCAAGATCATAAAGATTGTTTTAAAAACAATGTAATTAGTAGAGGTAGTTTTAGTGTTAGGTCAATCAGTTAGTGTATAATACATAGTAATCTTCGACGCCAGTTTAATCCATGCTATAAAACAATATTATATAATTTACTATTTATTAGTAAACTTAATACTTATTTTTGCTTTTATACTGGTGTTCTTTAGGGTTGCTATTATTTTTTTGTATCTAGAAATACTGTAAGAAATTATGTAAAACCAATAATCATATAAAAGCCTGATATAAATATTTGATTCATCTATTTTTTTTTTTACAATGGATGTAATAAAAGAATTTATCGAAAGATAATCGGATCGAATAAAATTTTCTTTAATTTCCAAAATACGTGTATGTGTTATTGATACATTTCAATAAACATTGTTAATTTTTATGAACTCATGTACATATTTATACGAAGTATTTGCTTTGATTTATTATTTATAATTGCGTTTCATATATTTATAATACATTTTTATGTGATAGTTATGATACCAATATATCTTTTCAGTACATATAATGTAGTTCTACCCTTTGTGCTTTCTCTGGTGTAAAATATGGTAACAATATTTTAATGGTTGTGGAAAAATAATTCATGCACTGTGTACACTCACCCAAGACTTCCGTCTTTCTAGTAGTTTCCTATTGTATTAAAAGTCTCTCAAAAGCGTGATAAAATGGTAAGTTTTTTTAAAAATAAATATTTATCTATGTTAATCGGCAAAAATATTGTAGTAAAATTAACTGTAATTTCTTGAGAATGAAGTTCAAAATTTTTATATATATTTTTTAATATAAGTAGTCTAGTTTTTAAAAAAGGACTATCTACTTAATAATGAGTTTTATGTTTGACTTCAGTATGAATACTTCTTTTTTGAAGGCAGCAATTCATTTTCATAGGAATATTCCATGCAATAGCTTTCATTATACAAAAATTGAAAATACGTGAAATCAGAAACCTAATATCAGTAGAGTTAGGTTAGGCCTAACCACTTATATGATTATGTCAAACTAGTTCATGCTTTGAAACACCATTAATTTCGTTCTTATCCTCTGGTATTTATAAGCGTAGGATGTTTTTTTGTATGTAGTGATATTTGAATATATTTTTTTAATTTTCAGCTTACCTAATTAACACATTCACCCACAGAAAATATTTTTTTAAAGATTTTAGGCCATCATTGCTGTTTATATTGCATTGAACATACTAAATTTCATACATTAATGTTTAGGTGTTACAGCATGTACTTATTGCCTATGCACCTTACACATTTTGACAGCCATTACTAAATGTTAAGGTTTATTCCTTTTTTACATTGGTTTGTTCTCCTAATGGAAACTTTATTAAAATGGTATCCATTATTTGTGATTTTGTCTCTTTTTGTGTAAGTTTTATCACCCAACAACTGTGTCAGGTCATTGAGTATTTTTTAAAAAAGTTTTGTATCATTTGTTATAAAAACATATTATTTAAAGGATATCTAATTTAATTAAATAGCTTTTTCACCCTTACCGTCTGCATTAGCCCAAGTGTGCACAATAGTCAGACGTTAAAAGCTTTTTCACCCAACACCATGTCATAGGATATTAAGTATTATTTTTTTAAATAAAGGTTTTTTTTATCATGCAACAACCTTGTTAGTTAGGTTCACCACCCAACAGCCGAGTATGGTTATTGAGTACTTAAAAATAAAAGGATTTTTTATTGTTTTAGCGATCATAAATAAGTTACCTAATTTCATGTAACAATTTTGAGGTTATGCGGATCACTTTTATTTTCAATTTTAATCTTACTTTCTGCACTTTTATATTTTGTATTATTTCTTTTGGGCATGAAATAGTGCTTTATTGAAAAAGTTACTGAAAAATCAAAAACAAGTTACACTGCATATTTACCTTGTTCAGATTAATTGCTTTGTTTGTTCTTAAATGAAAACATGGTTAAAATGACCTCCGTTATTTGTGAACCGTGTGATATATCTCTTTTTGTGTCTAGGAGCCGCCTCGGTGGTCTAGTGGATAGCGTACTAGGCTTTCACCCCGAGGATCCGGGTTCGATTCCCGGTGAGGGCTTGGCATTTTCATACGCTATAAATCATCCCACCGTCTGCATTAGCCCAAGTGTGCACAATAGTCGGACTTTAAACACCAAAAAAATTGTGTCTAGGTTCACCACACAAAAACGTGTTACTTGTAACTAGTTTAATTAAATAAGTTTTTCATTTAACTTCCATGTCAGTTGTCATTAAATATATATATTTTTTTTATAAAGTTTTTATCACCCAACAAGGTTTACCTCACAACAGCCATATTAGTTAGGTCATTAAGAATTTTTTTTATTAAGTTGGTTTTATTGTTTTAGTAAATATGTTACTTACTTTTGCATATTAGAAATTTAGAGGTTATGCAGGTCAATAAAGCGTTTTAGCAAAGAAATTAAAAGTTGAAAACAACCTATACTGCATATTTACCTGTTTGTTATTGGCTGTATTACCAACTTTCATTTTTATTATAATAAAGGTATTTCAAAAAACACCATTGATATTTTACAAATTTATATTTAAATTATTATCTTTTCGTTAATCTAATCCATTTTTTTGGATATTCTAGCATAGGCCATTTGATGGCATTGCCAAATAATTTGAACCTAGAATTAGCATAAATTTAATATATATGCAGATTAAAATAAAAATAATCTATACATATATTTATCTATGTTTTGTATTTCAGTCGTTAGTTATACCAGAAAAGTTTCAACACATCCTGCGTATATTAAATACCAATATTGATGGAAAACGTAAAGTGATGTTCGCAATGACAGCAATTAAAGGAGTTGGTCGACGATATGCCAACATTGTTTTAAAAAAAGCTGATATTGATTTAGACAAGAGAGCAGGAGAATGTTCAGAAGAAGAGGTGAGTAGCCTAATCTATGTAGGCTTAAGTAAGTTCAAAGGAAAGTGTTTAATGTAGTAGACTTTGAACCCTGTAACGAGGGGAAACAGTGGTTGAATAAAGTTCTGATTTTCTTCAAAACTTATTATTTTTTCTGTGCATTGTCATAAAATTAATAGCTTTAAAGTAAAGAAGTTCGCTGATGTATGTATAGTAAAGAAGCAAGGGTAGACAACATAATATAACTAGTCAGTTACGTTAGGTTTAAAAAATAGTTTTTTTTTAATGAAAAAAGATTTTATTTGTAACAATCTGTATTTTTAGTTTTAATAAGGGGATTCTATTCTAACCAAAAATGTTATGTAGGCTATTAGTCATAGAAGGATGTATGATCTTAAAGGGATAAAAACAATTTATATATTGTGTTACATATGCACAGTAACCATCACTATCTGAACACTCTAGCCGCCTCGGTGGCCTATGTGGATAGCGTACTTGGCTTTCACCCCGAGGACCCGGGTTCGATTCCCGGTGAGGGCTTGGCATTTTCATACGCTATAAATCATCCCATCGTCTGCATTAGCCCAAGTGTGCACAATAGTCAGACGTTAAACACCCAAAAAAAAAAAAAAAAAAAATCTGGACAGTCAGAATGATATTTTCTAGGTTTTCAAAAAAATTATTATACCATTAGTTTTTTATGCTTCTAAACATAAATACTGTAGCCTTGCTTAACCCTTTGCCGCTCCTATTTAAAGTACTGCTGCTAGTACAAGATGGCTGCATTTTTTAAAGGGACATGTAGCTATAGCAGAAAATATGCTCTTCCTTCGGAAAAAAGTCATAATAATTAAACTATAAGAGATAGACCTATAATCTCTCTTTTATTTGATTCATAATAGGCCGCCTCGGTGGTCTAGTGGATAGCGTACTAGGCTTTCACCCCGAGGATCCAGGTTCGATTCCGGGCGAGGGCTTGGCATTTTCATACGCTATAAATCATCCCACCGCCTGCATTAGCCCAAGTGTGCACAATAGTCGGACGTAAAAAAAAAATGATTCATAATAGATTTATGCAAGTGGTAAATTACTCATCTAATTTTGAACCTCCACATTTCGCTGCTGGTGGTATTCCGAAAAATACCCCACACAGCACAATGGAAGGTCACATTGTTTACAATTCTGTATTGTCTGTTTACTTCTTCTAGATGGGGCTTTTATTTATTTATTTTATTTTTTTTTTACACAGCACGGCCTAATATGTTTTCTAGGGCGTGAAGCATTTTAGGAGATGCTGTATCTGTGGATAAACTTCTCTTCCTGTCTGTACGCTTACAAGACGAAAATGTTGCTATCAGCTGTTTCACCAAGTTCCGCCTGAAGGTCAGCTGTCTGTTTCCATGTGCTGTAGTAGGAGACTGGTTTGTGAGGTCGTACAAGATGAATGAGTTCACAATACATACATTTAGAACGAAATGTAAAATAAATTTTCACCATTTTTTTTTTGGAGTCCTATCAAAAGCACATGTATAAATATGAATCACACAAAAAAATAAAATAAAGTATGAAACATACGGTCAGTTCAAAAGTTAGTAACCTATTGAGGACTCAGTTGTGTTGAGACAATGGCAAGTACATTTCGAGTAAAAAAGTAAGACGCAGAAATTTTAGAAGAAAGCACTGATAGTGATATTTCAGTATTCTCATCGGAAGATGAAGATGATAATGAAACCTCCATTATTATTATACAAAGCATATGGGGAGTGTGGATGTAAGTGATCATCAGAAATGTGAATACTATGGTGTTGATGAAGAATGCTACGCGACATACCAATATACTGTTTAAGACCTATTTAAAAATTTTAACATAAGAATAAGATATAAAAAAGTTAGTTTTATATATAAGATATAAAAAATATTTAAGGCAGAAAGTTATGTAAACATTTTCTTTGTAATTATGGTTTTAGAAATATTAAATTTTGCTCTATAATTAAAATTAATTGTTATAGAATTACAATGTAACTAAAATCAAAATTGACTCCAAAATTTAAAAATAATGTTTACATTTTGTGTTTAGGTGGACAAGATTGTCACAATTATGTCAAATCCTCGCCAATACAAGATTCCAGATTGGTTTCTCAATAGGCAAAAAGATATTCAAGATGGTAAATATTCTCAGGTAAATACAGCTTGTCATTTTCTTGAGATTGTTTTCAAAAAAAAATCTTAAGACTGTGTATAGTGTACATAGTTAATTTAACTAGCTAGTGTTTCTGTTGCCACAAAATATGTTCCATATGTGTAACATTAGGATTGTGCTTATATTTCCTGTAACAATAGTAGATATTTATGAAACTTTAAGTTAAATCATGCCTAGACTGCCTCATTTAATTTATGAAAGAGAAAGCTTCTTTTGGTATTATTCCATTTTGTAATATTTTATTATTGCAACATAGCCACCGGACCACATATTTAAGTAATTAGGATTATGACCTATTCTTCCCATCAATGGTCTATCTACTAACCTCATAAAGGCTACCGCTGTTTCAAAACTATTGTTTCATCTTCAGGCCGTAATACAAAATGTTAAATCTCTCTGTCGAGGTCGTCACAAAGTCAAACAAAACATTAAAAACATGCATCACAAACACTGAGCACAATTACACAATTAAAATATGTATGATGAAATTTGGTTTTGCCAAACGATACGTGCGACTCGTATGTCGTTACATTCTGGACTGCCCAATAATATTTTACAGGAGATTTGCTTCAAATTTTATGTTAGACTTATCCTCGATGTTGAAGTATAAAATATGTTTAGCAGGAAAACATAATTTTATTATTAACATAACCTAATTTTAATATGTATTGTTATCAGTTACCTTTGTGACAAGAACCAAAATTTCAATTAATTATAAATAAATGGATGTAATCATCTCAAGGAAGCGTACCATAAATCACTGAACCCTGAATGCACCTTGAATAAAGAAAGTACCCATAGCCCATTTTCATTTGCTGTCAATATTAAATTAAATATATTCATAATAATGTAACCATTATTTAGGCTTAAGATATTGTTGCATAAAAACATAAAAGAATTAACTCAATGATCAATCTGTATGGTTTGTATACAATTTACTTGTTAAACTAATTTGTACTTGTTGATTTAACAAGTAGGTGTCTTAATTTGTTTGATTAATGTGTTATTTCTTTCTTTAAAATATTAAATTAACAAGTATGATCAACTAAATTAAATTCACCATTTCATCTTGTTAAGTCATCCATAAATCACCTCAGATCTTTCACCAGCAAATCACCCATTTAGTTATTCAGCAAAATGAAATGTTAGTGTAGTTTTAGATCTTAATTGTAAGATTATATAAAGATTTTTTTTTTTATTATATGTAAATAACTATAACCTGTTGTAGCACATGACGAAGTTTAAATTGAATTATGCTTTTTCAGTTAACCTCAAGTTTTCTAGACAGTAAGCTTCGTGATGATTTAGAAAGGCTGAAGAAGATTAAGGCACACAGAGGTCTGCGTCACTTTTGGGGGTAAGTAGAATTATTTGAAGTCAAGGTTATTGATATTTTTAACGTATTTCTTTAAAACTTCACCATGTTTCCCTCCTTTTCTCATTCCTGTCTTTAACAGACTGAGAGAAATTAACTTAATATCAAGAAAACAAACGAATGTATGCAGTGGGCCATTAAAGACGTAATTGAATCATACATCATGTTTCTGGATAATTGATTATTAATTAATATAAAATTTTGGTACAGTATTACTATTTTTTTGTAGCTTTTTAAGTTATTCGACTAAAGCTACTGTTCAGCATATTTATAAACCATGAATTTTGTTAATTTTTATTTCAGACTTATTTTAACTAGACTAGACTACACGAGGTGTAGCAGTTGCTCGTCCAGTACACAATAACTGGACTGTTGCTGCAAAACATTTTATTGATACATTACAAAGTTTATCTCTTCAATGTACTCTCCATTTAAACCTGCCGAGGTGCACTCGCTGTTTGCCAGTAGCAGCACAAATCTGGTTATTTAATTGCTGTACCATGTTTTAATATTTTTATGACATTTTGTTAATTTTATATGATGTCAGACTAGTAAAGTTTTATTAATCACATTTCTACTAGTCATATTTAAACATTATAGAGTTTTTGTGCCCTCCTATAAAATTCCAATGTAAAAGCTTTCTTTTGTAATATTAATAGTAAAATTTCAAATGCACATAAGAATACCGGTAGGAATGGCGGTAACAGAATTTCATAATGAAATACAAAGTTATTTAACTTTCTTGCAAAATGATGTAACATAGATGTTAATTCCAGTTATACAAGTATTAGTTAAAAACCTATTAAATTGTAGAACGTAATAAATTCATACTTCAGGTATAATTGATTGGTGAATACATTTAAAAACAGAGCATGCTTGTACTCTACGAGTGTTTTTATTGACTTAAATGAAGTGTACTTCATTGTATAATTGAGCTGGTAGCTGGTGCTAAATAAATACACTACTTTGGACTCGTTTTTATGGATTTAAAAACAGAGCGTGGTTATAGTGTAACTGTGTATTTATTAACTTCTTAAATAATATTCGCACTAATAAACGGCTTATTTTACATCAGTGTGTATTAAGCTGGTAGCTGGTGCTAAATAAATACACTACTTTGGACTCGTTTTTATGGATTTAAAAACAGAGCGTGGTTATAGTGTAACAGTGTATTTATTGACTTCTTAAATAATATTTGCACTAATAAACGGCTTGTTATACTTAAGTGTGTATTAAGCTGGTAGCTGGTGCTAAATAAATACACTACTTTGGACTCGTTTTTATGGATTTAAAAACAGAGCGTGGTTATAGTGTAACAGTGTATTTATTGACTTCTTAAATAATATTTGCACTAATAAACGGCTTGTTATACTTAAGTGTGTATTAAGCTGGTAGCTGGTGCTAAATAAATACACTACTTTGGACTCGTTTTTATGAATTTAAAAACTGAGCGTGGTTATAGTGTAACAGTGTATTTATTGACTTCTTAAATAATATTTGCACTAATAAACGGCTTGTTATACTTAAGTGTGTATTAAGCTGGTAGCTGGTGCTAAATAAATACACTACTTTGGACTCGTTTTTATGAATTTAAAAACAGAGCGTGGTTATAGTGTAACAGTGTATTTATTGACTTCTTAAATATTTGCACTAATAAACGGCTTGTTATACTTAAGTGTGTATTAAGCTGGTAGCTGGTGCTAAATAAATACACTACTTTGGACTCGTTTTTATGGATTTAAAAACAGAGCGTGGTTATAGTGTAACAGTGTATTTATTGACTTCTTAAATAATATTTGCACTAATAAACGGCTTGTTACACTTAAGTGTGTATTAAGCTGGTAGCTGGTGCTAAATTGATACACTAAGTTTGGATTCTACTTATATATTATAGTGGAGTTTGTATGTTATGTGTAACAAGACAAACAAATGGTAACAGTTCTTTGTTATAGAAATAAGTGTAAAAATATCATAATTTATTCTGCACATAAGTAACATTTCTTGCCTTTTTTTGTTAGTGTAATAGAGTATATATTTTAAACATTATTAATTTAGTTTTAGTTTTCCCTTTCTGTAATAGGTATTTTCTGATTGGATGATAGCCTGCATGTGCTACCACTTTCCAAAATTTATTCAAAATTGATGATAAAAGTACTGTACACAGTGTAACAAGAATATAATATAAACAAGTAGAGGTTCATTATTTGACATTTCAGTTCTTATTTTTGTTATATCAACATGGTTCTTACTAATTGAGTTTTAATGTAATTTTATGACTAACTTAATGAATGCTTGTTGCGAGCTACTTTAAGTGTCAAGGATTTGTGCATTGAGCAGAGAGAGGAAATTTGTGATGCTACTAATTTGTGTTGTAGATTTAATTTACTAATGATTTTACTTAAACTGTTGAATGATAGTTAAATTTATGCATACAAATATTTTTATTTCAGTTTAAGAGTACGTGGTCAGCACACTAAGACAACAGGCCGAAGAGGACGAACTGTTGGTGTGTCCAAGAAGAAATAATTTATTGTAATTTTTTAAAATTAAAAATGCTGAATAAAAGTATTTTTCAATTTTATTAATTTGCGTTGACATTTTTTCCTGCAATATTACAATACTAGCAATTGCTACTTAAAATTTGTTCTATTTCCTACATTTTTTAATGTAAGAGATCCGGTGTTCAGGCATTAACAAAAGAAGGATTTAATAAAATGTGTTTTCTTATTTTCAATTAGTATATTCAAAATTATGAAAGTAGTATATTTTTTATGCACACATGTTTTCACCAACTTTTTACAAAAGTTTCATTAATTATGAAAATGCAAATAATGTCTATAAATGTTTTTATCTAAAATTATAGCATGGTTACACAAGTATGCAACTGGGTGGAGGCTTATAAAAATACAATTTATTGGTTTTTAGTTTCATAATACATGATGATGTTACTTTAAAAAAGTGTTTTTCATGTAAAAACTTGTACTAACACATTGAGTGCCCATGACACACACCTGTGTGTCATGGGAGTTCAGTCTAATGAAGCCCATGACAAACACACCTGTGCATCAAACTGCACAGTTATTTTTATAAAGTTCTGAGAAATTGGGCTTTGCTGGCCAGGTTTGGATAAAGGCCTCTCTTCATTTAGGACAGTCTATTGTCCGAGAAAATACCATTGGTTTCAGATATTTTTGTTATTAGAGTGCATTTACTGGCTTAGTAGATTGACAAGTACACCTTTCCTACTCTTGAGAGAAATTTTATTTTATTCTAGAAAGTGTTTGGTTTAGAAATTTGTGGTGTATTAAATTTTGTGTTTTTAGTGGCAAAAAGAAAACGTCGACAATGCTATCAGCAAAACATTCACCAGGATACACTCTACTTTTGCCCAGACTGTCCAAATCTACCAGAGTTGCGCTTAAAACCATGTTTTAAGTATATCACCAGAACCTATAATTCTTAATATCATTTTATAAATCACGAAATTAATTTAAGAGTTTTTATAATTTTTTTGTCATGAATTTTTTAAAAATATTAATTATATATTTTTTAAATGACTAAAAAAGTAATTCAAATAATAGTGTAGGTTTGAAACTAAAATATTTTAAAAATTTATTTTATTTTAAAATTTAAACTGCTTATAAATTTGACGCACACATGCGCGTCAGTGGACATTATAGGACCTATATAAGCAGCAAACTGTCTTGCCAAGCCCATGATGCACATGATTGTCATGATCTTGGTTGCATGCGAAACAGAGGGGCAACACAGTGCAGTAAGTGAATACAAGTAGGCACTGAATATGTTAAGTAATTTGCCTAACTCAAAATACATAGTATCTTCTTTGGTTGAAGCATCTACAACCATACTTCATGAAGTTTTATATTTTTCCCATTGATTTATAACTTGAAATCTTATACATGAACAATTTTAGGAACAAAGTAATATTGATTAATTTTTAAAATTGTTATATTTATTATATTCGATTCATCAATGTTATATAACTTATAAATAATTACACATCACCTGGTAAAACGTACAACACAAAAATCTTTTTCTTTTCCATTACTTAAACCTTAATAGGTTAACACAAATTTAAGTATAGTTCTATCACAAGGAGTCTAAACAATGTTACAGATCAAGAGGGCTTACCCCAGCTCTTACATGTACACCTTTTTGTTAAAAAATTGAAATTTTCTATTGCAAAAACCAACTCAGGTAAGATATGTATTAAACATGTTATGTACAAATTAAGATGCACTTTCAATAAGGATAACCTAATAATTTATTAATTACTAAGACAACATTTATTTATCTTTAGTGAAATTAACGGTTATTTTTTATAATCACAATGTCAGTTACTCGGAACAATTTATCTTTAAACTGATTTTGGACAACAATATAGTCCTCCACAGAATTATTTTGGGATTTTCGCTCTGTGAAAGTAAAATATTAAGGTTTACACAAAAATAAAACAACAGTTCAGATATACAGGAGTCGTACTTAACTTCATTTTCGTGGAAAAATATCACTTGTCAATGAAAATAAATAAAATTCCAATATAATTGTTTCTTTGTTACATAGATTTCTAAGGTATACTTATTTACTAATACATGAACAGATTGTGTATCTCCTAACCATTTAGTTCATGTTGTATAAGGGCAATTTTTACCTTAAAAAAGTACTTTTAATTTTTTTGTTTTTTAGACCCACTGAACATCTGTTGAGTGATGCAAACTTCAGTAAAATTGATCCTGAAGAACCCTTCTGTATTAACAGACTACTGGTAACACAGAAGACTGCTGATGGAATTGAAGAGCAGACAGTAACATTGAATATGGAATTTAAAATATCCAAAGAATTGCAGTAAAGTGTAAAATCCTGGCATGTACAGTTGGTACACAAAAACTGCTCCTACAGCTTGCAATGTACATTTAACCAATAGAAAGAAATTCTATTCTGAGTTTATAATGGAAATCAAGTATGGTATAAAAATAAAAACGGTTGTACAACGAACATGGGAATCGTACCACAAGCAAAAGTTTAATCGCAAGAAATGCCAGAAATTGAACCTGAACTTATTTCTATTTGTTACTGTGAATTGTAATAGATAATGTAATTTCATTGTTACGCCAAAGAAATTAATGAAAAATAACAGGCAAAGATCTAAAAAGCAAAATGCTGGCTACAATTTAACTGAAATGCCTAAGACCATCTTATCAATGTCCTGAAAGAGGGTAGATCAGAAGCGGGTTATTTTATTCCAGGAAAAATAAAGCAAGTATAGTAACACACTTGCTTTATTTAATAATACTAATTCATGTTTAACTCAGTTTCTAATGAATGTGGTTTTCAAATGGATCCCACTGTGGTGTAACTTGGAACAAGATGGCTGACAAAGTTGTAAAGCTATTCTAAAAAAAGTGGATGGACATGATGTCAAGTTCTGATCACTGTACCAAATTCAAGGTGAACCAAATGTGTATCAAGCAGTCACAATGAAAAACTGCTATCATAGTAAGAGCAATAATCATTCGTATAAAAATGAGGCTGCATTACTATGCCAAATGAAAAAGGAGATACTGCAGAATGATGTGCTCTTATGTATCGCTTTAAATCCAGCCAAGAAAAAATTAAGAAAAGCTGTGGAAAACTGAGGAAGTAAAAAAAAATCTAGGCACTAGCAACAGAAGCATTCAATGGACATGGGCTATTTTTATTTGAAACTGGATGCCTTCATAAAGGATTAACTCAAAATGTTAACAATTTAAGACAGGTTTTTAAAATTACAAATTTATATAGCATCATTAAAGCAAAACTATTTTCACATTCTGACATGATATTTTAAAATTTGATCAAGGCGGTAACGGTGTGCTTTATTCTGGTAACAAATTATGTATATACCTGACAATGTATATACAATATTATAATTAAGGTATATAATATTGTACAGTACAGACCAACACAATCCAAAATTGCACTTTACATACAGACTGCAAGGCAAAAGTGCAATGCAATTCAATATAAACGTATACAAAATTGTATAAATTTTCAGTCTATAATTTGTATAAATTCAATAAAATGCATAACCTGCATTTATATTAAGTAACAGGTAACAGTAAACCTTCAAGGGATGTTTTAGTTAAAATTATTGTTTTTATACAAAATAAGTTAGGCCTATTTTGTTTACACACACACATGTACATAATAACTTAAGGTTGACATATCAGACACTAGTTCTAGAGAACAAATAAATTCTACTTTGTCAGTGTCAGTGCAGTAGTTGCAGTGTGTTTGGAGATTTTTTTTTAACATCTGTCAAGCCTAATGGCTGAGTATGGCACAAATATCATAATTTAAACTTAAGGTGAATACCATAACAGGTCAGATTAAATATTTTAATTTTTGTTTTCATTCAAATTATACTGTGAAAATATGTTTTGATCAAAATAAGTTTTTGAATTGAGTGGCACTACCTCCACAATAACAACTTCAATACTGACTAAATAATATTTATAAACATGTGTGTTGCGTTTTTAAAAATGTAAAGACTCTTAGCTTATTAATATAGTAAATCCTCTACTTATAAACAACTGAACAACAAATTTTTGAAGTTGCAAACAAAAATACGATCTTGAAAAATGATTGTAAGGAGGTTTTTCTATAATTGATCATATTTTTCAACGTTTACGAAAAAGATGTATTTGTTTACTGTCAGCAAGGGATTTTACCATTATGCATTTATAGAAAAACCGCTGTGTTCAGTACATGTTGAAAAATGTTTTTCTTTTCAGAAAATGCCTGTCATTTCAAGTATTTACAATCATTTTTCGAGTGACATTATATATTTTAAGATCTACTTTATAGCAAATATTGAGTTGCGGATTTAAAGTTGGTATGTCCAGTTCACATAAAAGTTCATGGGGAGAAAGATCGCAGATATTCAAAAGTTTGACTCATGTTTTTTTTTAAAAAAGCCTCATTTTAAAAATTTTATTTCACAAATTCATTTCTTTTAGAATTTTATTTAAGTAATCTCAATTCAATGTTATCCCTTTAACTGGTTAAAAATGCACTATTGTGTTTGATTTTGAGCGCCATACATCTTGTTTTTTACAAACTTTTCAATTTTTAAACAGCCATTGCGAACACAGGAGTTTGTTAAGTAGAGGACTTATTGTATATGTGTAACATTGTTGCTGTGTGGACTGAGCTTGTTGATTTACATACAGTAGTATTTTTCAGTTTTACAAAAACACCAAAATATATGTTTTTATAACATTACAATTTTTAATACTATTAATAGTTGAATATAAAAAAGATCATTTCTTAATTTTGATTTCAATTTGATGGTAAATATTTAATGTAAAATCTGAAAAATTGAAAACAATTCTTCACATGCCTACTTAATACATAATGTCACATTATGAAAATAACTTATATTTATACTTACTTCTTTAAAGTACTACATATTATATTTATACCAGTAAGAAATTAAAAACTGATGATAATATATTTTAAAGGTTGAGACACATGGCAATTGACTCGATGTTAGTTTTATTGCAAAGAACAGATGTGATAGGAGAATCACAGATACAAGATTCTTAATGACTAGACTTGCTAACTCCGACACATTCTGAGCAACTATATACATTCAAACACACATTATATTTAAAAAGTATACGGCACAATCAACTTACAATAGAAAATTCTGTACACCTTAATTATAAATCAGCACAATGACGTCCAGACACAATGCAAAACTAACTTGTGCTTGGAATCAATGGTTGCTATTTTAAAATTACGCTGAAATTGAATTTTGGTAGCTATTGATAGACCAAGCCAAACATTTTAGCCTATTCTAAACAAAATAAAAATATTTTTGTTCAGTGTTACTAAGCCATGGAGCCATTAATTGTAAATTTAAGATAAAACATAAATAAGAATTATTTATTACTTCAGATATGAATTTAATGTTTTTGTATTGATTCAGGTAAGTGGATACTTCCCCTTATATTACTGTATTTAGAAAACCTGTTTTTCATTTTTGTCTTATTTAAAATAATGACTGCAATTAGCTGTTGTGTTGACATGACCAAAACATACTTAAAAAAAATAACACTGGACGAGATCATGTAGACACACATTGCAAGCATGAAAGTCAAATTGGCATGGAAACTGCTTTAGATAACACATAAAGAAGTTCATTATCCAGCAAAATCTATTGATTTATTTCCAACAGTGGCCATTCAAAAGCTGAATGAATTTGAATGATAAATGAATTACAATTAAAGGACACCATTCACTTGGTTAGTCAAAGAAATGTACAATCACATCAATCAAAGAAATATGCAAATGAATGATTTCATGAACAGAATAGATAGGAAGTAAAACATGTATCAAAAATGTATTGCTGTTATATATTCCATGGATGTTTGCTGTGAACTGATAATACTGTAACAGAGGTCTTTAATAACAGAGAAAGTACATCGTGCATTATGGTTAAGTACCAGTTATAAACTGAGATCACTTTTAATTAGTTTTCAGATAACTTTAATACTTTTTCTCTTACTTTAGTACATTTTTATTTATAGTATATCCAAAACTGGCATGGCCAATAGCGTCACCTAACGTCCACTAGAAAATGAACTATTGCAGCAGTCATCATGGTAAGGCCCAGACTCGAGACTTTAAATGAGCACCGATCCTGAACTCTAAGACTACTTTTTGAGGGGTTGTTAAACATTGATGGTGCTTAACACTCATGTTCGCAATTTCAGTCCAATTTGAGTCAAACTTGATTTTACTTCAAAATTTGTTCAACAGTTTCAAAATGGCAACCATTTCAAATCTTTAAAAACTCGTACCTTTTGTTTAAAATTTTTTGAAAACCTGATTTCACTATCATATGTATCACTAAAAACCGATTAAATTAGCATTTTGAATTTCCAAAGTCTGTTGAAATTGAAAAATTTAATGGTGGTAACAGTTAATTTTTATATTTTTAATATAATTTGAAAGTTTCATATGCAGATTAGCATATTGTGCAACTTAATGTTATATATTAATACATATATGCCAGATATGTAGATGCTATACATGTAGATTACGATGGTAAAGTAAGAATTTCAAAAAGGGTAGAATAAAGAATTTTTTTGAAATTTGCTTATAAACATGTCAGTGATACAGACATATGCTGTAAACTATTTGTTACACTCTAAATTTATTATTTATGTTGTATAGAGACATCTTGGCAAAATTGTTGCATTGTGTTTTATAAAAGAAAGAAATTTATTCATTCATATTACACAAGTAATATTGATTGGCAAATGTTTATTAATTAATATAATATAGTACTTTTAGTACTATCTTAATATTAGGTGTAAAACAATAATTTTTCAATATTGGGGTACAAACATGTTGACTGCCAAACATTTCATACAAAAATCAATAATATACACACGTTTTCATAAATTTTTGTCACACAATATCACTTATAATTCTGTATGTACAATTAGTGATATTATTATTAAAAATCAAACTTTTAACTGTAAAACAAAAAATTTGGTATTAAAGTGGAAGTAGCCTTATCACACTTATTTTGTTCACACAGTAACTAAGTCAAAATAACTTGTAATCATTATTAATCAATTAAAGATTTGCTAAATTTATTTAGCTCTTATTAAACAAAAAATGACTTTTATATATAACTTAAACCTTAAATGAAATGTGCAAAAACTTTAAAAATAAAATTATTTTACTAAGAAATATAAAAAATATATTAATGTTATATATATAGTTATCACATATAATTCAATACAAAAAATACATTGTTACTAATAAAATACAAAAAGCAATAACTTACACTGAACTAATGTGGAAAATATGAACACAATATACAGAGATACCCAAATAAAATTATAAATAATCAGTACTAATCCTTCATTGTTTATTTTTGAGCAATTCTAACATTACATTTACGAATCATATTTATGTTTTATATGATAACTGAGAATCGTTGTTCATAATGTAAAATAATTTTTAGACAATGTACGCTTTATATTTAGATGTTTGTATATATTATGTACGACTATTATTTTTATACTATAATACAAGTTGTCGGTTAGTTATTCTTGAATTGAAAAATAGCAAATTAGAAATAAGCCTTTTAAATTTTGAAAAGACTTAGTCAATATCAGCATGTAACACGGTGAATATAATCAATTATGGATTACTCTGGGTGTATTCATTAATCGT
>CM040189.1:104774352-104881852 GCA_022606455.1 Callitettix versicolor | reverse complement strand
TCGGCTTGGCCAAGCTACACACGCGACTCGTACGTCGTTACATTCCGGACTGAAGATGAAACTATAGAGTTTCGAAACCGCGGTAGCCTTTACGAGGTGAATTGATAGACCACTGACGGGAAGAATAGGTCATAATCCTAATCATTTGAATATGTGGTCCGGTGGCTATGTTACAATAATGAAATAAAAACTAAAGTTTTATTATTTTATAACTATCTAAGACTGTCAATTTACTCAAAGTTTTATGAAATGTTCTTTTCAAAATATCGGCTTTTATTTTATTGAAATTAACTATCCGCTTGTAAGCTTAGATAAACTTGGGTTTTCAGGTATAAGCCTTAGATTACAGGAACTTTTTAAACAGAACTAAAGGAGATAAATAAATAATACGCCTAAACACGTGACGACTTAAGGATAAAGGCAGGATTTTGATGGATTTACTAAAAGTTTAGGTAGCTGTGCACTTCACTGGACACTAAACCGATGGACCGATTTCTGTAAAGCCTGAGAAATACGTGTCTGCATATGTTTGTCTGCATCGGGTATCTGACGTGTATATTGGCATTTCAAACTTTTAAATCACATTGAAAGTACAAAAATGAACCCTGGCCGCCGTCAAATTGAATGTCTTAATGTCAATGGATTTTGAAAAATGCCGCCTCGGTGGCCTAGTCGATAGCGTACTGGGCATTCACCTTGAGGACCCGGGTTCGATTCCCGGCCAGGGCTTGGCATTTTTTCATACGCTATAAATCATCCCATCGTCTGCATTAACCCAAGTGTGCACAATAGTCCGACGTAAAACGCCAAAAAAAAAAAAAAAAAAAAAAAGGATTTTGAAAACTCAAAATGCTAAGTTATGCAGTTTTTAAAGCCGACTACAGCGTTATAATATTTTAAACAATAAATTATTTTTGAAAAATAAATAACCTTTTTGAAGTCAAAAAAGAATTTTTGAAATTTCCGCCATTTTGAAACTGTCGAACTGATTTCGCTGGTAACGAACTTGTCAAAGCTTTTAATAAAATCGATTTTTATGCCAATTTTACACAAAATGGATTAAAATTTGCTAGAACGCTAGCATGCTAAAACACATAAATAGATTGTACAAATTTTGACTAACACTCAAAAAAGTGAGCTAGTGGTCAGGATCGGTGCTCATTTCAAGGTCTCTTGTCTGGGTTTTACGATGAGTCACTCCCATAGCTCACTCACCAATAGAAATTAACTAAAAAATTGGCGAAATCTAACACTAGTAAGTGCGACCGTCCTACCCGATCAGGCAATGTTCCCTGTTGATTTTAAAGAGTTTCACCCCGCAGTTACGGTTTTCTCAAAATCGGTTACAAACATTTTGATAAAATTTTATTAAACTGCAAGACTGGTTCATACAGGAACAACAGTTTGGGTCATTCCGAAAATAAGGTTCGGGAAATTGGCCTAAAATAAATGAGTGATTCAAGAATATGAACCCTGACCGCCGTTTTGTGATCCGGCTCTATCGCGGACGGTAAATTTACTTTCTATTCAATTCAATTTGGCCAGTTTAACAGTTTTAGTTGTTGAAAGAATGTTTATGGAAGTAGCAAGGCAGATGTTTTCAGAGTTAGCGTCCGTCCGTCTACTTTGTGCACTTGAGGCCTATATTTGACAAAATCGTTAGCTGTAACAAATAAATAGATTTTTAAATAATTTCCATCGGGGAATGAGCTATTGAACTATAAGACGTAGACGTGGGACCTTGAAATGAGCACCGACAAGTAGCACGCTCTTGTTCGCAATTTTAGTCCTAATTGTTTCGAACTTGGCACACAAATCGATTTCTGTAGTAGTTTGAACCAGCAACAGTTTGAAAATCTGATGTCACCATAATAATCGCGTTAAGTTGGCATTTCGAATTTTAAAAATCCGTTGAAATTAAGGAATTCAATTCGACGACGGTCAGGGTTCATTTTACTATTTTCAATTCAATTTGAAAGTTTCCAATGCCGTTTATGATGGTGAAATCAGAGCTTCTAAAGCGAACAAGATAAAGAAATTATTTTTGTAAATTCGCTTCCATAATGCCAGCGATTTAGTGTTAATTTTTAATGGTTTTATTTTGTTCAAAACAATTTCTTAAGATCGTTTTTTTGACGATACAATACTTTCTCAAAGCGACGAAAAAATATGTTGCATAACAACTGAACTTACTGTACTACAGATAGATAGGATATTTATTAGACACTTACAGTCAATTAAAATGGCAAACATTGAACGGGTTGTCAAGTGAAGAAACACGCGACACACACTCAAGCACAAGCACAAGCAGGCGTGTGTGTCTAATAAAAGCTTGGACTATTGAACGCAACGTAAGTGTGGAGTGGACTCTTCCGAAGCAGGGAGAATACAATTATTTTTAGCCGAAAAGTAAGGTTAGGTTACCTGGGCCACGTATAGACACCCGATACTTCGAACCCGTAATGCCAAGATCCGGAGTACGCTCCTTGTCCCTTAGGTCCAGTGCAGACACCGTGCCCGTGGGCTTTGCCGTCCTCCCATCCTCCGCAATAGGTGCCACCGTCGTCGAAATCGAACCGTCCCCCGTTGACATGGGTCTTCGCTGCTGTAGCCGTGCCCGTTGCCCCCGTGGAAGCCGGAGACGCGTTAGCCACGGGGGCATTCGTAGGCTGTTGCATTTCTTAACGTACGACTATCACTCGGCAGGCATCGCGTAGGCCTACACTTTCACACGCGCACACACGACCGGCTATCAGCTAACCATTCCTTTAGACTGGACTCGTATGCTCCCCCACCACAAAGCTAACGTTGGCTTCATATCAACACGCATTCCTTATACCCTGCCGACTATTTCTGTCTAGCTTCCGCAACCCGCCGCAACAGCAGCACCGTACAGACCTGCCCCTCTCGTCTCCGGTGCGCAAACTCGGACATGACACGACTTACGTCTAATCACTAATCGGTATTTGCCATCCGATAATTGTCTGGAACGCGGTTCAGTCGCACAAGTACAGTATTAAGGTTACTCCGCGTGTACGCGATGTGACTGAGCGCCATATACAATTTTAATTCAGTGGTCTTTGTAGAGGCCATTATTAAGAAAAATTATAAAGGTTGAAAACAAAAATATGTTTAAGGCTAGTCAAGTGATAAAATCTTAGGTATTTTTTTTTTTAATTATATAGTGAGTGGTATCATTTGGAACTAGACCTGATACCGATTGTTAGTATGATTAAATAGACTTTATATGGAACCGCCATATCTCTCCAAAGTTCAAGTTTCAATGCTTCCTACAACTTCCACATGTTATTAGGTCATATGAAATTAACATAAATTTGGATAAAAAAGTTTTTCAAAATGTTATATTTTAGTATTTGTGATAAACAGAAACATATTTTAAAAAGTTACTATCAACTTTACAATTTGTTTACGTTGCTCGACCTTTTGCTGTATGGATAAAAGGAAGAACAAAATTCAGTCATTTTATATGGCATCATAAATATGTTTCAAATATGGTACTGAAATCATATACAGTACCTGAAGAGGTACAGCAGTGCAGATGATATGCAAGTTGGCTAATGCAGTCTTGTTAACGTGCAATTTATATTTCGAAACCAGTGTATACTTGACCATTGTATATGTAACAAAACTTTTGATTATATATGAAGATTCAAAGCAGACCATTGTATTGATACAGCTAATTTTGAGAAAATCATATTTTTTCACTATAAACAAAAATGTTTGAAAAATTGTCCACCAAGATATGGATAAATACAAGCAAAGTTTTTTTGAAATGGTAAAGATGCGCATAGACACACAGACAAAAATTTCAAGTTCAATTTGTCATTATCAAAAATGGTTTTTCTGATGTAGGCACAATGCACTACATGTACACTGGAAGGCTAAATCCAGGTTAAACTACTTTCTTTGTACACAGAAGCCATACAAGCACACAGCGTGAACTATAAGGCTTCTCAATGAGACAATTACTTGCATTGTATTAGCTGCACTCGCATTAACTGTTTGTGATGGTTCGCACTCCATTATCCCAGGTGAGCACTCGGTAGTTATATTAGACTTTTTTATTCTTATAAGTACTGACAATGTGAAGGGTGCACTCGCACCATCCCTCAACCACAAAGCGAGTGAAAAGAAATAAATCTTATTTATTCTGTAAGTACTGTAGTTTCAAAACTTTTATTTTCAATCATTTTTGAAATGTGTTAACTTGAAAGAATTAACCTAAAA
This sequence comes from Callitettix versicolor, assembly GCA_022606455.1. NCBI lineage: Eukaryota > Metazoa > Arthropoda > Insecta > Hemiptera > Cercopidae > Callitettix > Callitettix versicolor. Next base: position 104,877,604 of record CM040189.1, on the reverse strand, counting down.
CACTGACTCACCATGATGTTGTGCTGCGGTGTGATACATAATATCATACGCGGTACATAATACGATGAATCATACTAAATTATCAGTTAGTGCCGAGTTGCAAAGGATCACAATTTTTGGAATATCTAAAATTAAGAGTCACCAATTACTTAAATAAATACACAAATAATTCCATTTTCATAATACAAATCCAATATGAGAAAGTAGTTTATAATATTTTTTTTATAAAACATAGTCATGTACAACTCAATTATTCACTTGTTTTAATTTACCATTAACTTTTAGGTAGAAATGAATGTTGCCTGTAGTAAACAGCTTTTTATAGTTAAAATGAACTTTCACTGAAATGAGACCCACTAAGATCGATTTCTTGTACCAGAAAATGGTATATTCCAATATTATATCAAAATAGTCATAGCCATTATCAAGAAAAAATGGACATATATAGGTTGTTTAAAATTATAAGATTATTAATGTTATTTATTCATAAAAAGACATATTACACCAAAGACCCATACAGAAAGCTCAAGTTATTTAAGAACCTATATACAGTTGTCCAGAAGATAGGAGCTATCAGCAAGCACATATATACGAGGGTGGTCTGAAAAGTTTCCAACCTAATAAAGATACAAGACATTTTTTCAGATTTTTTTTTTTTTATTTCTCAACATAGTCTCCTTGTACCTCTACACACTTCTCCCAGCGATGCTCCCGTCTCTGTAACCCGTCCAAATAGTACTCAGCATTATTCTCTGCAAAATAATTGTTCATGAAGGTGATTGCCTCTTCATTTGACGAAAATCTCTGTCCTCCGAGCGCAATTTTTAGATGAGGGAACAAAAAGAAGTCGCTTGGGGCTAGATCTGGTGAGTAAGGCGGATGGTCAAGCAGTTCAAACCGTAATTCGTGGATTTTCGCCATGGCAACTGCTGAGGTGTGAGACGGTACGTTCTCTTGGTAAAACAAGATTTTCTTTTTCTGTAAATGTGGCCGTTTTCCCGCAAGTTCTGACTTCAGCTTGTCAAGTAATGATGTGTAGTATGCTCCTGTAATGGTTTTTCCTTTTTGAAGATAGTCGATTAAAATAACTCCATGACTATCCCAAAAAACAGTCGCCATCACTTTCCCAGCCAAAAAAACAGTTTTTACTTTTTTGGAGCTGGTTCCCCCTTTGCAGTCCACGGTTTGGACTGTATTTTTGTTTCGGGCGTATAATGGTGTATCCAAGTTTCATCTACAGTAATTAATCGGCGCCAAAACTGGGATTTATTGTACCTAAACTGGGCCAACAGAGCATTGGAAATATTCATTCAAACAAGTTTTTGGTCTAACGTGAGCAAACACGGCACCCAAAGCGCGAACAGCTTTCTCATGTCTAAATGTTGATTTAATATGTGACAAACACGTTCTTTTGATATGTTCATAACGTCTGCTATCTCTCTCACTTTAATTCAGTGGTCATCTAGCATTATTTGGTGAACTTTGGCGATGTTTTCGTTGGCAGTTGCAGTTTTTGGACGTCCCGAACATTCATCGTCTCCCAATCTCTTACAGCCACGTTTAAATTCAGCTGCCCAAAATTTCACTGTGGTAAATGATGGTACAGAGTCCCCATACACAGAATCCAACTCATCTTTGATTTGCGTAGGCATATTTCCTTTCAAAAACAAATATTTAATGACAGCTCGATACTCGATTTTGTCCATTTTCATAAAAATACATCAACTCACTCAAACGACTGTTACATAACAACTGCGCGTCCAAAATGGCTGAAACTTTGGTGAGTAACTGTCAACAGATGAACAACGAAATTCAAGTGCTGCTATCTTCATGTTGAGGTCAGAACTTTTCAGACCACCCTCGTAAGTCTACAGTTCAATGGTAACTTGTGTACCAAGACCTCGGGTATGCTGCAAACAAAGCAACAAAAACATTGGCTAATAAATAAACATCAAATTAAATACATTCTCCACAGTCACATTTCCAGAATCTCAAAAAAATTACAAATAAATATACACAAGGGTGTTGTAGGTTTCAGTAGAGGACAGAGGCAACCTTTGTTCACCTCAAAGTGCACACTGATGCTCCTTTTTTTGACAAATTTCACCAGATCCCCTCAATGTAGTATTATAATTATGTAAAATTATTTTTAATTAGTTCAGTTATATTTATGTTAACTGAGGATATCGAGAGTCCAAAGAATAAGAAATGAGGTAATTCGTCAACACATAAGAATAGAGGATACGATTATAAAGGATATTGAGGGGAGTCAGTTAATTTGGTACGGTCATGTCCAACGGATGAGCCAAGCGCGACTGCCGAAACAAGCAATGGAGTGGGTGCCGGCCTTAAGAACGGCAAGAGGAGGACCAAGCAAGACCAGAATGGAAGGAATCTGCAAAGCTATGAGTGATCGGAATTTACAAATCGGACAATGGGAAGATCGGAAAGAGTGGAATCTAGGCATTGGACAACATCTCTGCACGTTTTAATCGATATTATTATTATATTTATGTTACAAGGTAGAGCAGCATGTTAGTGTTTTTGAAAGTATTCCTAAATCACTGCTGATTTTATAATTAAATTAAAACATGTCAAGTTCTTCTAATAAATTTAACAAGAAGCCTAATTATTTTGTTGTTAATAAACTTTTCATGAAAGCTCAATGTTTTATAGGTTGTATTGGCTGGCGTTTTATCCACTACTCTAAGCTATTTAAGTCAAGTGATATTCAACAAGAAGTTGAACTGTCTTACATTAGAAGAAGTGGCTGAACATGACAGTATAAATGATTGTTGGATAGTTATTTATGATCGAGTTTTTGATGTCACAAAGTTCATAATGATGGTGAGTTATTTGTTACTTGTAAGATCTTATTACAGTTACCGTATCAGGTAATGGAATATGTAACAAATTAATACTTAATTTTGTGTGACTGATTATATGACTTTTTTAAAAAGATTTTGAATTGTGCATGCTACAGTAGGACATTGTCGAGGTCAGGGTCATTGGTCTAAATGATTGATGATAAAATAGCTTATTAATTTCTGTAAAAATTAACTAACAACGATCATTGTATTTGTGTTATAGCATCCTGGAGGAGAAGCTGTTTTGTTGGAAGCTGCAGGAAGAGACGCTACATTTGCGTTCCAGTCTGCAGGACACAATGAGGCCATGCTCACTATTTTAGAACCTTACCTGATAGGAGTGCTGCCTATAGAGGAACAAATTTTTAAAATTTAACGAAATTATTTTCTATTCTGCTTTTTTTTGTAATACAGCATGTATAAACATATAATACAAGCTAGAAGTGTTAAACAATGTTACTTACCACATCATAACCAAACAACAAGGAAGGACTTAAATGCCTTAGCATCAGTTCTGTAATACTTAATAACTGACTTGCTTTTCTAATTTTGATGTTTGTAACAACATTAATTTAAAGTTTTAAGCAAATTTTTTAAATCATCGATTTTGTCAAGAACCACTAAGGTTAAATTTTATAAAGGTAAAGGTTAGATTAGACCTTGCTAATATACAGAGCTGAAAAATGGACTCATCTGCAATGAAAACCAGTCTCCAAATTTTTGACTGCAAGATTTTAAGGTCATGTGTACAATAACGAAACTGAGAGCTGGAGAATTCACAAAACTATTGAGCTGTACATGCTATATACAGATACCTGTCACGTATTTTATTAAAGTCCGCCGCATTGAGTGGTTGGGTCACTTGGAAAGGATGCCGGACGATGGAATGTCGAGAAGACTGCTATTTGGAAAAGTCCTTGGAAAGAGAAGAGTGGGACGGCCACGCAGATGACTATAGGATGTTGAGGGTGACCTGCGGATACTGGGTGTGAGCAGGTGAGAGGAAGAGGACAAGAAATACAGAAACTTAGAATGGCATTATTAGGGAATCCAAGGTCCACCCCAGGCTGTAGAGCTAATCAGTGATAACAGCATTAATACTTAGGTTTTATTGTGTCCATTTTCCTTTATCAGAGGCACGCTTGTCGCAACAGGTGTACAGTAATCAGGAAAAAATCAACTTATATTTGATCAAAGTAGGAAAAATTAACTAATTTAACTATCATCCACTAAGTAACAGACTGGACTGCTTCATCTACATTTTCTTTTATTTAACTTCCACACTTTACACCACTTTGACTAATGAGGACAAGGGCATTAACGGAAGGGGTAAACCTTATGGCAGTAACTGCAAATCCAGAACCCATGACCTTGAAATTCGCACCTGCACCAAATAATTCCACTGAACCCAATCACAAAATATTTCAATTTTTGTACCATTGATACACTGTCATCTGTTTTCCAAAATATTTGGGGCGCAAACCTAGTGAGGCTTAAAGGTAATAAATTAGTAGGCATTTAAAATATTTGAAAAAAGGTGTTTAATAATACAATTAATTAGTCTTGGCATGCAATACTTAACATATTTTTTTGGTTCACAGCACAAAGATAAAAAGCATAATGTAAGATACTTTTGATCCCATAAAATTGGCACATTTATAACATTAATAAAATGGTAAATATATTTAGAGTTGAGGCACGTGGGAGATATACAGTATATACACAGTAAATATATATTTTATTTATACATAGATTTATTGGCTACTGCTTACGGACCAGACATAATTGAAATAAGTATAAACCATATTATAACATTCTTAACAGTATTAATCAATTTGTTTCACTACTTACATAAGACCTGCGACGTGTTTAAGTTATTGAAAGAAAGGAAGTTGTTTGTGTTACTACTAAATATGACTATTGAGACTTCAGAATTGAAAAAACTGTATTTATTAATGCACAGTTTCGAACTGTCCACTCAAGAATGTGCTCCAGGCCACATTTATCAACTTTACTTACCGTATTTTACGGAGTATAAGACACACCTTAATTTTTAAGCAATTTAAAAAAAAACTTTCTTACCATTTTTATTATCAGATTGCAAAGCCAGATTGAACAAAAAAAATTTCTTAGTTTACTTTAATTTTTTCCCATTATGAAACTAGCTACTAACTAAAATATTGTACTGTTACTGATAACACTAATCACTTTCAATTCAAGTTCACTGGCACCGTACACTGCAATTATGCATCAGGAGCGGGATGGAGACAATGTTAGCAAGCTTGTAAATCCCTGCAACTCATGTTTGTCGCATCGGTGCACTGCTGCTGCCAGTTGAATCTAATGTTGCCAGATAGAGATAGATTTCCCATGCCATCAAAGATATGGCCATTTTTAAGACTGGCGAGAATTTTAAATAAAACAACTGAATTTTGGAGGCAATTTTTTGAAGAAAAAAAGTGTGTCTTACAGTCCGTAAAATATGTGAAAGTGTTTGAACTGTGTACATTCCATGAGCCTAAAAAAACTAGTTATTTTTTAAAGACTTAAAAAAACTTAACAAACTCCGTATGGAATAATCTTTGTTGAAATATACTGTTTGCGCGTTACTTGTTCACGGACCTGACGATGAGTGCGAAAAGCCAAAACTGCAGTAATATTGAAATTGTTGGCTTTGTAGACCAATAACACAATTTATATTAAAAATATCATGAATCCTTAAACTACAATGTTAAAATTAAAATGAAATTTCTCTTTATTGTTCACATCTTTGAGCAACAATAATTAACAGAGTTTTGTTGCTCTGTTAACAAAACAATACAAATCAGTTTTGAACATTTCAAAATTATTTAAAATCATATAAATAATTTGATGGTTCGTTACATCTACGTTATGGTATAAATATAAAACAACTTATACTGACTTTTGATTGCTGGCCGCATCAGAATATAAAATCTAAAACATCATAACACTTTTTCCTCATTCTTCATTCTTCTAAAATAATTTGCCACTTTTTGAAATAATTTAATAAGCGTTCCATGAAATAACAACAAAATAACACCTGAAAAAAGCAACTTCAATAAATAAAAAATGTAAACATAAATGTGATACAACTAAAAGTAAAAAAAAGACAATTTTAGCTTCATAAACTAAGTAAAAAGTAATTCCCAACAAAATAAACCAAAAACAAACTTACACAAAGTTATGCGGGTTTACCTAAGAACAATTACCATATCAATGTAACGGAAGATGTCAAAGATTTTTGTTAACCAGCTTTATGTTTGGTTATATTGTTTGATTTTTCCTCCATTATTATGGGCTTTTTACATTAAGGAATACAAATACTGAAGACAGAATTAGAAAATAATTGCAGTTGGTTAATTTAGGAATTGACAAGTCCCAACTGTCCCCACATTATGTGCCATAAAATTCTAGTAAATATAATAGTAAAATATAATAGATTAAACGGACATATTATCACATTGTAAGATGTTTTACGTGAACTTGCACAAAAATCCAACAGTTAAAATATTAATCATATAAGATTTATGTAGTACAGTCAATAGTATATTTTTAAGTGCGCAAAACAAATCTGATTTTGATAATTTTATTGGTTATATTACTTCAGGCTACCTGAGGGAACCAGTGACAACTTGTGCTGTGCTGAAAGTCCTCTGGTTATCTGACCACCAACAAACAAATTCTTAACTAATGTAATATTTCAAAAATAATAATAACAATAATTTTATAATTTTACTTAACTACTTAATATATTAATTTACATATAGTTTTCAGTTTTCATAATGCAACTGTTGAGTTACAATAGAACCAAGCGCTTATACTCCAGACGTACACACATTCTGGAGGGGTTAAGGAGAGTGAATTGTGTACATTGTGACTGTAGATTAGAGATAACTGAAATGTACTTAGTTACTTGCCCTTAGAATAAACTTTTGTGTACAAAAATATGACCACAGTAACGATAACTTGTAAGAATTACCCTCTACAGGTTACAACAACAGATGATGTCATACAATATACATTTAAACTAACATATCAACGTTTAACCCTTATTAATTTAAAATGTACTAGCAATCAAAACTATACAATAGTAAACAGATAGTAAGAAGAATGAGACCGTAATTTAAAAAAAATCTCTGACCCTTATTCCATATATTTGCAGCATGTATCACCAAATAATCTACAAACTGTCATGGCTGGGAACATTATAAATCTATACATATTTAATACACAACTGATGTGTTATAAGTAATAGACATGTTACACACCATACAATATTAAATTAATACACTATTTACTTGTACATTGTTTACAATATCACACTCATAGAGAGGTTACTTGGCAGAGTATGCTGATGAAGTGTTTATCTGAATAACTAAACAAAAAGTTTTGGAAGATAATTTAGTTGGCTCACTTAATATAAATCGCACTAATTTTCTAAACAATAATTCTATTTTGCAACATGGAAGACAGAATAAATATAAATAAATTAATTCTAGCACAATGATAAAATAGTTAATTATATATAATAGAAAAGAAACTTTAAGTACAAAATTTGAGCAAAATCAGTTCAGCATTTTTAAAGTATATGGATGCAAACCAGAAACTGGAACAATGAAGTGTCAAACATTTGCATTAATTAGAATCAGACTTCGTTTGAATTATAAAACCTGGAAAAGAGAAAAATAAGTAAAAGCATTCGCTTGGCATCTATTGGGATATTTCTGATACTATGCATCAGCAATAAGTATGTGACAAAGTCAGTGAATAGAACATCCCCCCTGGTATTACACACACGTCCCCAGCAAATGGGTTAAAGATACGTAAACTAATACATTTTTGTGGGTAGGAAATATAATGATAGAAGTGAATTATAATTTCTAAAATGTACTGATCAGATAAGCATTCTGTATCTAAGCCAGCTGTTCACTTTAGTGACTGTGCATTCCAGAAAATTGGGCCTGGATTCACTGGACCCTCATTGCCCATTTGGTACCATGGTTCATTCTACCAATTAAGTAACATGTGTTTGTAAAAAAAAAAAAATTAATTGCATGCAATTAATAACTAAAATAATACACCGTTTTTAAAAAAATTATCTTCCGAACATAACATGGTTTTATTTGAAAATAATATTGCATTAAGATTACTAACTATAAGAAACACTAAAAGAATTATAAGTTATCTGCTCAGTGAATAATATGGGGGCCAATTGTCGCAGAACTAATTTCTAATACAGAAATATCGTAGGAATAATTTGTAATCATGGGTCTAATTTGTAATACAGAACCAATCGTGACACTAATTTGTAATACGGGATCAATTTTTGTGGAACTAATTCGTAACATGGGACCAATCGTCGTAGGACTAATTTGCAATATGGGATCAATTATTGCAGAACTATTTGTAATACAGGATCATTTATGTGGAACTATAATTTGTATTATGGGACTAATCTAATTGACTGGGACAAATAGTCATGATATCCATTGTTGGTCTGTTTACTGAAAAAGAAACTAATAGTGAAGCGAGTTTGTGTGTCTGCTTATGAACATTGAACTTTGATGCGAATTTAAGTTTCATTTACATAATACCTAATGCCAAATCTGAACTACAGGTGTACAAATGTTCGACACTTCCTTGTAAATTGGACTAAATATGTTACTGTAAGTACAAGCAATGTTTATGGACAACTTCAACATACTCATGTTTTGGAATGAATAACTTATTTTATGTAATATATTTATTACATAAACTTATGTAACTTACTTTATGTATGTAATATTAGATAATTATTAGGGTACACAACAGTGAGATATAAATACAATATATAATGTGATTAGCTAAGTCAACATTCATAAATATATATTATAGAGAATATTTATGTCAAAGATTATCACAAAGACGAGTAGTGAGGATGTGAGGATAGATTACAGTGATTAGTGTGGTTGAATTGATAACATCCCTCTATAACTTTTTTCAAACAATATTGTAACTGTGGGGTGTTTGTAAAAGAACACATTGATTTTAAGAATACATTGTATTGTGCAAACTATAAGACGCCATGGACTATAAGACACACCTTAATTTTTAAGCAATGTTTTAGAAAAATAACTTTTTTACCGTTTTATTATTAGACTGTAAAACCACGTTAAAAAATTCTATGTTTATTTTTGTTTTTTTTCCATTACAAAACTAGCTACTAACAAAAATATTGTACTGTTACCGATAACATAAATATCTTTCAATTCAAGTTCACTGGCACCATAGACTGCAATGATGCATCATAGGCTAGAAATTGTTCTGACATCCCGATCCAGCGCTAGCTGCCGCCTCGGTGGCCTAGTGGATAGCGTAATGGGCTTTCACCCCGAGGACCCGGGTTGGATTCCCGGCCAGGGCTTGGATTTTCATACGCTATAAATAATCATCCCATCGTCTGCATTAGCCCAATAGTTGGACGTTAAACACCAAAAAAAAAAAAAAAAGGAGACAGTGTTAGCTTGTGAATCCTCGCAACTCATGTTTGTTGCATCGGTGCACTGTTGCTGCCAGTTGAATCCAATGTTGCCAGATAGAGATAGGTTCCCGCGGCATCGAATATATGGCAATTTTAAGTCTGGCACAAATTTTAAATCAAACACTGTACATTTTTATATTAATTTTGAGTATAAGATGCACCTGACTTTTAGAGGAAATTTTTCGAAGAAAAAGTGTGTGTTATAGTCCGTAAAATATGGTATTTTGCAAAGGAATTTAGAAGAAGTTGTACTTCTTGTTGATAATCAACTTCTTGCAAGATATCAGGCGAGACTGAATCTATTGGCAATAAATCTCTTGTAAACAATTTCACACACCTTTTCTAAATACAGTAGACTCTCGATTATTGGACCTACATGACAGGGACCCTTTTTTGGATATGAAGAATTTCTGATAATCGAGGTTTTTTTAAAAAAAAATGCAAACAGAGTAGAATGCAGCAAAAATTAGAAAGTTTCGCCATCTCCCTTTCTGTAGAACCCCATGGTTGGCGGTTGGCAAAGGATACATTATGCAGAATACCTTCTTTTTTGTGAGTAACGTGACATTAACAAATTCTGGTAATGTAAATAATTTCTTTGGTAAACATGCGAATCACTTCAGTACAATACGTAAGCGTACAGAATAACTTTGAGTCAGTAGATATCACGATTCATAAATATGCCACAATACTCTTTGTTAAAAGGAGTGTTGTACCGTAGCATGACACTTAAAATTATAAACTTACTTATTAAACAAAATAACAGAAATAAACTTAACATTATGTTAACTATTTAAATGTATGCCTAATTAAAAGTAGAGTAAACAAACACTATGTACTGATGGTTATAAGAACACAGTTATAAGTTATTTGTCTCACAAATGGACATTAGTCATGGGTATTTATTACATGCAGATGTGGATCTATTGCAATTCATTTCTAGTAATGCACTGCCAAGTTCAATAAGGCCAAGGTGGAAGTAATTAATTTTGGAGAAATGTTACTTTATTATTTAGGCAATAAATTATTAAACCTACAAAGGAGGATATAAGAACAAAACAACTGGTTTGGTACGGGTATGTACAAAGAATGCCGGATGAGCGAATTCCCCAAAAAAATCATGCAATGGCGAACACCTGGAAGAGGAAAACGAGGAAGGCCGAGACTGAGCTGGAGAGAGGGAGTCGAAAAGGAAATAAAAAAAAGGGATCTATCAGAAGACCTGTGGTGGGACCGCGATCGGTAGAGGTTGGAGATCGGAAGACGGCGTAGAACGTTGTAGACCGAATTATAGATAGATTATTAAACCTTTTTACAATTTACTGTACAGAAGTAAAACTTCGAACAAAACATGCAGCTTGTGAGGTTATGTACATAACACTGAAATCTGCCATTTAATGGAACTTATTAACACGTTGGAACGTTATGTTTTACAATGAATATTGCGCCTACTTCCAAGTCATCCAATCAAAGAGCATCGTTTATGTAATAACTTTTTTACCATTTTTATTATTATATTGCAAAGCCAGACAGAAAAATTCTTATTTTATTTTTTTCTGTTACGAAAGAAGCTACTAACAAAAATACTGTACTGTTACCGATAACACAAATCATTTTCAATTTAAGTTCACTGGTACCGTAGACTGCAATGACGCATCATGACAAAAAAAGTGCGTTTTATAGTCCGTAAATAAGAATTATATTGTATGTTGTTAAATGTTACATTTAGTCACTAAGCTGGCAATTCTTAGCATGTGAACCTTTTCCTTACTCTTGAAAATATGACAGACACACATAAAACTATCCTCAATGTTCAGTAAACAAAACCTTTTCTTTCTATGGGAGTAATACACAACTGCAATAGCAGTTTATCAAATTAATTTGCAGCACAGCATATTAGAAAGAAAATCCAAGATTGACGAGGAATTACTGTATGAAGTTTTTTTTAAAACAGCCGCCTCTTAATAACTTATACTTGGCAAATTAATTTATTTCTTTATATAATTTTATTTAAATAACCTTAGTTCAATGTTTTTTTTACAAATACATGGTTTGAATTTCATGCAGTGAACATCGTTCTTTTTGAGTTATGAATTTTTCAATTTCTGAACTGCCGCTGTGAATACAGATTTTATTTCCAATAATTGGATGCCCTTTAATCAAGAGACTACGGTGTACATAATTTTTTTTACACAATAAAAAATCAAGAGGAATCGTATTGGCTTTTAGAAAGAATGCTCTAAGCGAACAATTTCATATTGAAGCTTTGAACAACAAATCCGATAAATGTGAATATCTGATAGTTCTTCTGATGTGAAGTCACCTTATTAGAAAATATAATTTTAAAAAATCATTATTTTTGACTGTGTTTTAGGAAACCAGAGTTGCTTGGTTTTATCATTAAGTTTGGTTTTATATATCACAATGTAAAATGTTTTTAATTATTCTTTGTTGGTAGAGTGGTATGTGTTCAAGATTTCTTTGGGATATAAATATAGCCTTGCTGTTTCCTTCTAAAGCTATTGCTCTCCTTGAGGAGCCAAAGGTTAAACTGTGACAATGGAATAAGTTTCAATGTAACCAAATATTAATGTAGGTCTAGCCTCTAATTAATTTATTAATTTTAATGCATCCAGTATGTCCTAAGTCCATTACTAGGAAATAAAATGCTTTATATTATGGAGGCGCCATTAAGCATGACTGCATAAACTCCTGCCTGTCTATCGACTTATAAATAAATTTCACATTGATGCAAGAAAATTGATTTTCTTTATGATATTGCCTAACATAACCTGACTGTTTAACCTCACTTTATGATTTTTATTTTTTTAACTGGAGTGTTCTTTTACTAACAACATGTACATTGTTCAACGTGATTTAAAAATAAACCAATTTATAAACTGTATTATATAGACATCCAGCTATCAGAACATTAAATAGGTTTTCACACCTAGTATATGATGAACAAGTTAAAGATACTTGCACAACATACGGTGACATATAGTCTTTTACATTTTGTATCACAGAATATTCTACTACAAGACTTATAAACAGCTAGTTTTTGTTTGTTGATAAGAAGTACTTCAGTCTAATCATTTTGTATCAAATTGTTATGTTATACTTACACAGAATACAAATTCTAACTATAGATTTACACAATCATTATTAAATATAAATGCATTTATCAACATTATTAGTTTTAAGTGAAATGTAATAATCTATACAAATAAAAACGTAAATGTTCGTTTGTTCACAATTTTAAATCTCTGAAAATTCTTCACCAATTGTTTTAAAATTTTGATACAACGTTGCATTTGAATGTGAATGTTTTTATTAACCTATGTTTTTATATACCTACATGACAAGTGACAGATAAAATATCCTTTTTTTGAAAAACAGTGCCATCTGTTGGACGTAATACCAAAACTTTAAGGTTCAATTTCAATGTTTCCGAATGAATTGTTAAGCTGAAGCATAGTGAGCCACAGCAACGCGTGGCTGGGTACAGCTAGTTATAATTACATATTTAACTATAACAGGCTCCATTTTAATATTAACTCATATACTTCCAATTAAGTCAACAGTGTTAACTTCATTAAAAAAATCCCAAACTTATATGTTTATTTTTATATTACAGCCAGAAACAAATTAGGAAAAAAAGATGAACTTTATTAATTTCAAATATTTAAGTAAGGAAATCTGTAAACGTAAGCTGTTAAGCAATAAGAAGATATTGCACTATTGTAATACTGACAAGTATTAAAAAGTTTAAAAACAGGTCAGTACAAATTAGGGCTTGCATCTGATTTTATGATACATTAACAGGCCAAGATTTGTAGAAGTTTCTGCCAAACCATTTCAGTAGATTTTTGATTTCAAAAGTTTCATGTTTTTTTCACCAAAAAAAATTTGTTTGTCAAATTATTTTCCCTTTGGAGCCTTCAGAGCAACCATGTGCACTCTGTAATACATGATTTTGGACTTTGTTTTATAAATTCCGTGGTAGCAGTTCTGAAATTATTCTTAAGACCACTTGCTTGCTTCTGTCATTTACCTCGTAATAAAAACAGTTATTGTAAACCATTTAAAACACACAGCTTGAATGCAGTAAACATTAAATATTTTTAATGTTTAAGTGATTTTTAATAACAATTCTCCATATTTTAAGGTAACAAGTAATAATGATAAACCATCCTTAACGAAAAGTGTTTACAAAAGTGTGTTGCAATGATCACACAACATACGGCTATGATGCTACCTAATTTTTTTGTTTAATAAATAAACCACTATAATTAAAACTAGCTGTTGAACCTGAAGAAATTTGACCGATCAGCCAATTTGACTAATTATCCATTGACTTCATAAACTAATCAGTATAAAACCTCATTTGGAATTTGAATGTAGCATAAATATTTCTACATTAAAATTTGTCAAATAAGTCAATAAAAAATGAAGTTTGCTATCACAGATAAGGTTATCTCAGATTCTGTTGACCTTTGATATTCTCCATTATTTTTTTACCTGCAATATTTTCATTATGAACTTGAAAGTAAATTAAATAACCGTGACCTACGATAAAATCTACCATAATATGTTGCTAGAACATAGATTAAAATAATCAGTACAACACCTGCAAAATAGAGTTTTATGACTGTTGTTTCTTTTGGCATGAAGCATTTGTGTACAGCATAATTATTGGGAGAAAATACAGCCTGAAACAAACAAAAATACCATATTAGCTTACGGCACATAAGTCACTCTAACATACTGCTATAGAGGTTATTGTAGTTTTACCCCTTTTAGATCCAAATTTGAAATGCATCGTCTGCATACACAAGTGCGAAGAAGACCATGGAATTTAAATAAATAAACAAGAACAAAAAAATTGATTAACTTATAAAACAAAATAGCTTTCATTATCAACTGAGATATTTAGATACTTATACATTAAAATAATTTATAACTTTAGACATAACATAAATAATAATTAAATTTTCAAAATAAACATATACAAATTTAAATAGTAGTTACAATTAATTCTGACACACATGCAAGAACACGTTTTGCACATTTCATTAAAAAATAAGAATCCTTATTCCACAATTAATGAATAACCTAACTCGAAGAATTATTTTTTTGACTGATCAATCTATAGCTAAATTATGTTTGAAGTCAAAACCCAGAAGGACAAACTAAAAATAAATAAATAAATATTAAACAATCGCTTCAACTATTCTCTTAACTGTACTGATAAATAATTTGTAATTATCAAACAAAATTAATAGACTACCCCTTTTCTAACATATCTCTGATATAATTATTATTCAATTATATACAATTTTATTACTAAAAAGGTCCACGAGGCTTTGTCACAATTATCTCTAGATACACAGTTTATAAAATCACAAATGTACGCAATACAGTAAACTCTTGGTTATTCGAATTAATTAAGGGGAAGAGTGGTTCGGTTATTTATTTAAATTACCTAAATAAAGCATGAAGTTCAGAAAACATTAATAAGACATCAATTAAATGAACGACTCACCAAGCAAATAGCCAATGTTTATACTCACAAAGATTTCGAACTGTTATGTAATCGGAAGTGCGCTTAAGGTTGTTACAAACCCTATTTTTCAACCGCAGACTCCCAATGACTAAGCTGTAAATGCCCAAGTGCTCGGTCAAATGAATAGTGCGTAAATACAGAGATCTCTATACTGCAGACATGTGCTAATTTGATATTCTTGCAACGTGCCTTGTGCTCAGCTTGTCTATTCATACGTTACAATGCAGAATTCAAGGCAGCCTACCTCGTATATTCAATTTGGCATATGCCTTTTCTATTTTTTAATTTTGATCTATTGTTTTTGTTCTTGAAATAATAGTTTTGTAAGTTTTTTTTTAATTATTATTCCTCACTGGTTAGATTATATATATATATATATATATAATATAATATAATATAAAATACATATTTGCTATATGCCATGACATCAGCATTTTGGGATGTTGTCAGCCAAGTGGGTGATACATTTGTTGTTTCGCTAAGTGGCTTTTAATATTTGTTGTTTTGGCTACATGGAATCAATTTTTGTAAAATATTAAAGACAGTTTTTGACTTAATTTGACCAGTCTTGTAAAAATTAAAAAATGAAGACCAATTACATTTTAAGTTTAATTATATTAAATTATTCTTTTTTTTGAAATAAAAGTAACATATTACTGAGCTGAGCATTATAACTTGTGATATAAAAGCAATGCTTCAGTTTTAGTGCATTCTGATTGAATAAATGAGTTCAATTACCATCATAAAACTGGGATTATCCTTGTTACGCCAACTGAAGGAAGGTATTGTGAACTCGTGTAACTTGTGTTCTTTGTATTCACGATGGCAACCGTGATGAGTATGTCCTGTTAGAATTACTCTTGGTTTCAACTCATCAATCAACTGCAAAAATACATTTGTCTTAGTCATATTCAAAATGAAATTAGCAACAACTATAGTCTACAGCAAATTAAAAAAAAATCAACAATAAACAATCAAGTGCACGTACTGAGGTTGTTTGAAATGTAAACTACACAAAACAACAACAAATGTTATACAACAACTAAAAAAAAAAACCATTACACACCAACATAATTCAGTAAGAATCTTGAATAAAAATTAAAATCTCTACAGTATATTACCTTGAAACAAAATTATTTTCTGAAAAAGTCTTTGATGGTTTTTTGGGCTTACTTCTTGCCTCTCTTGGATGCAGCGATATTACACCAACGCTGTAAAAACAGTACATTGTACGGTTCCTCTTGTTGTTCAATGTAGACAAGAGCTGATTCAATTTCTTTTAAGACACCAAGTAAGATATTTTCTGAATTATCTTGTCAGCATCGTCCTTAGACAAGAGAGTTGTTCACCACAGAAGCAATTGTGTCGTCAGTAAGCTCAATTTGCACATCTTGATTACACAAATCATGAATGCCTGCATTGTCAACTGAAAGTTCAATAGGTAGTTTTTTTTTTTTTTTTTTTTGTCAGTTTTCACTGTCCTGTTCTGGCACATTTTTTTTTAGTTTTTTCAATGACAGTTCCCTCCACAAATTTTGTATGGTTGAATGTTTTACCCTAAATGTGCCAAACAAGGAAAAGAAACCTCTGTTATATTCTTATAATTGGTATTGACCGAAGTGTAGGAAAGTGCCAGAATAATATTTCACATTATGGTTGGTGGAACATTACCGCCCATTTCTCTACTCCTGATCACATTTCAGTCAAACAAATAGAATCACACCACACATTCTAAAAGTATATATACTTTTTTTTTAAGGCGAAAAGCACATTGAGGCTATCGCCTCCCTGAAGTATTAAAGTCGTAAGTGTAAGTGTATGTTAGACTCGGGTACTGTGAGGAACGTCTAAATCCTTTCAATAGGTGCAGCTAGTCTGCACCCCTCCTGTGGGGCATTCTAAAAGTAGCACAAGCTTTGTATCCATTCCTAATTTTGATGTAGGCCTAATGTACTGTAGTTACTTAAATAATACTGCCTTGGTTAATTCGGAGCCTCGGTTGACCGAGACTCGGATAATCGCAAGACTACTGTATATATAAAAAAAGGAAACAAGACATTTGAATGATATTATATTTATTTTTACCCAAACTGCAAATAACTTGAACAGTGTAAAAAAAACATCTATAGCTGTTGGTGAATTTTTCAAGAAATTTTTGTTGAGGTCCACAATTACAAAAATATGTAAAATATTAAAAAACCTAAAAAAACAATATAGTTTTGTTTGGATCTAAACTTGGTTTATAAACATTTGGGTTTTTCTGATATAACATGACAAAATCAGAGAGACATGAAAACTTGAACTTTTGAAAAGTTCTGTTAACTATATATATACTTAAACTTATACATATTTGGAATCAAAATCATTTACAGTTTCAAATCATATCCCACACAGGAAAAATAAAAGTAAAATGTATAATAAACCACTTTTAATTGGCCTATTTAAAAATGTTTCAAAATTTACACATTTTAATAAACTTTAAACTGGTTTTACTCTTTTCTTTTCTTTACAAGTCACGGCAACAAATTTGTTAAAATATTTTATTGCATCCTCCATTGTTTTAATTCCTGAAATTTATACGTCTATTAAAAACATTAAACTTGGCAATAAAATTGTATTATCGGAACATACCAATTTAAACAACTTGCATTCAGGATTCTATAAGCCACTGTTTGAAATAATTTTATTACTGCATTTACCATTTCAGAAGCTTCTCGCGAAAGACACTCCCATCTTTCTCTAAACTTTTGTGTCTTCAAGTCCTCTGGAGCCTCGTCAGGTTCGTTGCACTCGGCATCCGATTCTCTATACATTGGAAAATGCTGGAAAACACAGACTTCATTGAACTATGGGACTTTATTAATGTAAAAATACATTGTGGTAACTCTATTTGATGCTTTAACTAAAAGAAAAATTCATTAAATTTCTAACACAAGAACATGTTTTCCATCCGTCAACTGACAACTAATTCATTTTCTGAAGTAAAAATATGTTTTCAGATTTGTATTATATTTTTCCTCATCAAATTACGTCAACAGAAGGCTGCCCCTTTAATTACTATGCTATATTCAAGATTTATATTGAAGTAACATAATTAAATTAAGTTTTTCTAGATAATCAAAATCGATTAAAGCCACAATTAGTGTGGATTTCTAATTTATATTAAAATAAAATTTATGTAGTTTAATTAAAGATATGGTTTTAAAAACAATATTTGAATCGTAGTGCTTTACTTTCATACAATTTTGTCATCACCATTCCAACTATTAAATTAAATTAAATCATCTTACCAATACAATAATTTATACTGATTTGTTTTTTTAAATTACAATGACACCCCAGCTAACAGTTGACCTGGGCAACAGTCATATTGGACAACGGTCTAATTCACGGAATGAAAAATGACCCACATTTATAATTTAGGTTTTGAATAAAGTGCTGAAGATATTATGAGTGTTTTCATTATGTTAAATTATTTGTAACAAAATGTGTAAATATAGAGATAACATTGTGCTGTGCTACAGAAAGTACAAGCTGAGTTAACATAAACAAGCCTTTGAATTATGTGTGTTTGGTTTTTGTAGGGCAATAATAACGTACACCATATTTCTTAGTTATGTTCTCAGAATGCCACTCCTATTCCCTTTTCTGTCATCGTAATTTTATTCTCACACTAATTTTATTTAGTGTGTCATCAACTATTAACTGTGTTTAATTTGTTAGCTTGTTAAAAAATCTAAACAAGCATAATATTATCGTGTTACATACTTTTGATTTTTAAATTTAACAAAATGTTAAGTGTCTTTGTGTGCGAGTTTTAAATTGTTGTTTAAATTGTTGTTTAAATTATTTTTTAAATTCTTTTTTTGAATATTAATTAAATGTACTCTAAAAGAAGTGCTTGTGGTAGTGGAAGTAAAAGAAAACTTTTGACTTGAAATAAAAAAAGCTACAGTATGAACTAAAAAAATATACAGTATTGATTTGTGTAGTGGTGTAGTGTTTATATCTGTGACATAATTACATTTATGAATTTAGTTAAAATAAAGCGTGACTTCTGTATCTATGAATTTTCTTCATCTCTGACATACGAGGTTTGTCCAATAAATACGCGAACTAAGGTCATAAAAACTTTATTTTACAAAATTTCATCTACATTGATTTTGTCCCCTTCAAAATACTCTCCATTCACTGCTATGCACTTATCCCATCTTCTTTTCCACTCTTCAAAGCACCCTTGGAAGTCCTCGGAAGTCAGGCTTTTCAGTCTCCTCGTCGTTTCTTGTTTTATTGTGTCCACATCTTCCCAATGCTGTCCCCCTCATCACATTTTTGCATTTAGGAATAGAAAAAGTCGCAGGGGCGAGGTCCGGTGAATAAGGGGATGATCAAGGATAGTGATTGAATTTTTAGCCAGAAACTGGCGAACAATCAAAGCCGAATGTGCGGGTGCATTGTCTTGATGAAGAATCCATTCATCGTTTTGAGTCAAATGTGGTCGCACACGACGCACTCGATCTCTCAAACGCTTGAGAACGTTAAGGTAGAACTCAGAATTTACCGTTTTTTCCTCAGGAAGGAATTCATGATGAACAACACCTTTGATATCAAAGAAAACCATGACTTTGATTTTTGATCGGCTTTTCCTTGATTTTTTGTTCGAGCTTCACCTGTTGCTTTCCACTCCATGCTTTGCGATTTCGATTTGGGGTCATACTCGAAAAACCACAATTCATCACCAGTGATAACCCTATTTAAGAATCCAACATCATTTTCCATGGAATTTTTCCAGTCAGTAACACATTCGACTCTTCTCAACTTTTGATGCGGAGTCAGCAGTTTTGGCACGATTTTCGCACAAACCTTTCTTAAGCCCAAATGCTCGGTTAAGATTGTGTGCACTGTTGATTTTCCTAAATTTAGTTCTTCAGCTATCATTCGGACAGTTTTTCGGCGATCAGTAAGGACCGACACCGCACGATCAATGTTTTCATGCACACAAGAGGTTGAAGGTCGTCAATTCTTGCATCATCCGTGGCGTCTTCTCGACCTTCTTTAAAGCGCTTAATCCACTTGAAAATGGCTGTTTTCTTCATAGCATTATCACCATAAACAACTCTCAACATTTCAGCAATTTCTTGGTAATTTTTACCAAGCTTTACCAAAAACTTGATGTTAATTCGTTGTTCAGTGAATTGGTCAATTTCCATATCGACGAACAAAAAAATAATGCAAAACTAAAAATAACTCTACTACTTAAGATCCGCTGGCACAGCGTAACGTTCTGCCAAGCACTGACGGCTCATTGGGTCCCAGACAACATGTGAGGCCAGTGGTTGTGGCTTAACTCTCCGTAATGGCCACCATATTCGACCAGTTCGCGTATTTATTGGACAAACCTCGTATGAGAACTCATTTACATACTCATGATGCACGAGTAATCAATTATTGTTTTCTATATAACAAATTAAAATGTTTTCCATAAGTCTCTACTGCATACACTGACTCACACAGCAGTCATAGGAACAAATTAAGACCGTTAATCGGGGTATCATTGATTTTTTAAAAATAATTATGGTACTAATAATTATAAAGAATAATTATGAGTTAATAGTATCAGTTCATTGCTGCTTCAATGTGCTGTAGCAAAAATCAATTCTTAAACATACTGCACTGAGTTCTAAGAAACCAAATATAACAAACTCATAATGTATGAGTACTCACTCTGTGGGTGAGTACATAATTATTTCTTTCTATGCAACAAATTAAAATGTTTTCCATAAGTTTCTATTCTAAACGCTGATTCAAACAGCAGTCTGCTCAGATAAGTCTTAGTTCTGGAATGAATTAAGACTATTAACTGGTGTACTACTATATAACCATTCTATACCAAACATATTATTCATGAAAATCACAATTACTCCAGTATCAACAAATCACTGTCAAAAGGGAAAATTAATGAATATATAAATACCTCAAAAATGGCATCAACTCATTTCTTAATGGGTAGTTAGATTTGAAATATAATATTCTTTAATGACATGCTGAATGACAGGATAATATGATTTTTTTTTGGAGAAAAACCGTTAAGGTTATCATCGCCTTCACGCAAAATGAAGGTATAAAAAAAAGGAATTAACAAAATTTACTTATATATAAAAATTAAACTACAACAAACTATAATAGTAAAAATAAATTAAACAAAATTTAAATAACAGGTATAACTATATCAATAATAAATACTTAAGAACACGATAATAGGAAAAACCTTTACTCTGAAGCTATACAAATGAATAGCAACTACAGTACTCACTGAGACAGTGGGTCCAACTTTCAGGACGGAAAAACCCTAACATACTTGAGAATGGCTGAATGGCCATTGTTTAAAAAAAAATCAATACTATTGTGATAAGTCAATTTAATTTAATGTTATAAATTATTACTACAAAGATAACAAAATATACCATAATTTAGCAAAAAAATTGTTAACTGAAATGGTGACTTTCAAATAACACAAGTAATTATATTGCTAGAAGTTATTACAATCATGAATACAAAACATGAAAATATTTTTGGACAATGTATAATATTACATTTGTTAATACAACCAAAAGTTATAAATTAAAAAAGTATTACAGTATTATTTAATGCTCTATTTACTACAAAAGCTCTGGCATAACTTTTTGACTAACTCTAGTATTTTATAATTTTTTTTGAATACATTTTATGTTTGTCCACACAACAAATTGTATAAGGTTTAAAAAAAATAGATGTTACTACTGGTTCCTTACCTGGAGTAATATTGGTCGACTATATTGTTCCAAAGCCATTCCTTTTTTACATCTCCCCACACCCCTTGTGCATTGCAAGCGAGCTAAGATAACAGTGAAGATATCATGTAGGCATTATGAATTTGTCATTTCGCTATATATTGTATATCGTTTAACTATTAATGTTGTATATCATTTAGCTATATATACATACAAAGTGTATTCAGAAAATACGAGAATTTTAATTTTTTGAACAAAATATTTATTTATCCTTCTATATTGATGTTGTCGCCTTCAAAATAGTCCCCATTGGAGATTATGCACTTGTGCCAGCACTTCTTGCAATCCTCGAAACACTTCTCAAACTCGATCTTTGAGATAGCCTTTAGTTCTTTCAGCAATGCACTTTTAATGTCATATGCAGCAGTAAAATGACGGCCCTTTAAAGTTCTCTTTATCTTTGCAAATAGGAAAAAGTCACACCGAGCCATGTCTGGTGAATATGGAGGCTGGGGCATCGTTATAGTACTGTTTTTGGCCAAAAATTCATGAATAAGCAATGAAGTATGAGCTGGTGCATTGTCGTGGTGCAAAAGCCATGAATTGTTTTTCCACAGATCCAGGCGTTTTTTTTAAATTGCTTCACACAAACGGCATTGAACTTGTAGGTAGTACTCCTTATTGACCATTTCACCTGGTGGCAGGAATTCATGATGCACTATGCCATTAATATCGAAGAACACAGTGAGCATAACCTTCACGTTCGACCGCACTTGTCGAGCCTTTTTCGGTCTTGGCAAGCCAGAATGCCTCCACTGGGATAATTGAGTCTTAGTTTCGACGTCATATCCGTAAACCCATGTTTACGTCACCTGTTATATGTTTCAGTAATTCTGCAACATCGTTGACTTCATTTAGTGACTCCTGAGCAACTTCCATTCGCTGCTGTTTTTGTTCAAAATTCAACAATTTTGGAACGAATTTTGCTGCCACGCAATTTTATACACAAAACATTGGAAACAATGTCATGACATGATCCAATCGATATGCCAACATCATCAGCGACCTCTCTAATTGTGATTCTGCGGTTGTCCATAACCATTTCTTTCACTTTTTCCACGTTTTCATTGGTTGTTGATGTGCTGGGGCGTCCAGGGCGTTCATCATCTTCAACGTCTTCACGGCCTTCTTGGAAACGCTTCTTCTTCTTCTTGGAAACGCTTATACCACTCGTAAACTCTTGCTTTACTCATAGCAGACTCACCATAGGCCTTTGTTAACATTTCACACACTTTGTTACACTTTATTCCATTTTTTACGCCACATTGGTACAAATTCTTTGATTCATTTTTTTTTAACAAATGAAAATCGCCGAGCTCATAAAAACATGTCTAACCTTAGTGGCCGTCACAGACAAAGTCAACAATGAAAACAGCTGAAAGTTTTATCATACTTCAAGGGCATGTAAACCAACATAATAAAAAAAATGTTTGACAATCGGACTCTCCAAACCCGCGAAATTTAAAAATTCTCGTTACTTTCTGAACACACCTCGTATGTTACTGTACAATGTTGTACTATAACCATTTCACTGAAATGTACACACAAGATTTCCCCCTTAACATCTACAGCAAATGTATACAAAGGAAGTGTAACAAATATAATAATTTTGATTCAGTTAGGGATAGATCACTTTGATCAAATTTGGGTTTAGTAAGCGCTGCCTACTAACAGTACATTACTATTGTTTATTCATCCATTTGCCATCATCAGTTTATATGAAAACAATACATAATGTATGAGTACTCACTCTGTGGGTGAGTACATAATTATTTCTTTCTATGCAACAAATTAAAATGTTTTCCATAAGTTTCTATTCTAAGCGCTGATTCAAACAGCAGTCTGCTCAGATAAGTCTTAGTTCTGGAATGAATTAAGACTATTAACTGGTGTACTACTATATAACCATTCTATACCAAACATATTATTCATGAAAATCACAATTACTCCAGTATCAACAAATCACTGTCAAAAGGAAAATTAATGAATATATAAATACCTCAAAAATGGCATCAACTCATTTCTTAATGGGTAGTTAGATTTGAAATATAATATTCTTTAATGACATGCTGAATGACAGGATAATATGATTTTTTTTTGGAGAAAAACCGTTAAGGTTATCATCGCCTTCACGCAAAATGAAGGTATAAAAAAAAGGAATTAACAAAATTTACTTATATATAAAAATTAAACTACAACAAACTATAATAGTAAAAATAAATTAAACAAAATTTAAATAACAGGTATAACTATATCAATAATAAATACTTAAGAACACGATAATAGGAAAAACCTTTACTCTGAAGCTATACAAATGAATAGCAACTACAGTACTCACTGAGACAGTGGGTCCAACTTTCAGGACGGAAAAACCTAACATACTTGAGAATGGCTGAATGGCCATTGTTTAAAAAAAAATCAATACTATTGTGATAAGTCAATTTAATTTAATGTTATAAATTATTACTACAAAGATAACAAAATATACCATAATTTAGCAAAAAAATTGTTAACTGAAATGGTGACTTTCAAATAACACAAGTAATTATATTGCTAGAAGTTATTACAATCATGAATACAAAACATGAAAATATTTTTGGACAATGTATAATATTACATTTGTTAATACAACCAAAAGTTATAAATTAAAAAAGTATTACAGTATTATTTAATGCTCTATTTACTACAAAAGCTCTGGCATAACTTTTTGACTAACTCTAGTATTTTATAATTTTTTTTGAATACATTTTATGTTTGTCCACACAACAAATTGTATAAGGTTTAAAAAAAAAAATAGTTGTTACTATTGGTTCCTTACCTGGAGTAATATTGGTCGACTATATTGTTCCAAAGCCATTCCTTTTTTACATCTCCCCACGCCCCTTGTGCATTGCAAGCGAGCTAAGATAACAGTGAAGATATCATGTAGGCGTTATGAATTTGTCATTTGGCTATATACTGTATATCGTTTAACTATTAATGTTGTATGTCATTTAGCTATATATACATACGAAGTGTGTTCAGAAAGTAACGAGAATTTTAATTTTTTGAACAAAATATTTATTTATTATTCTATATTGATGTTGTCGCCTTCAAAATAGTCCCCATTGGAGATTATGCACTTGTGCCAGCACTTCTTCCAATCCTCGAAACACTTCTCAAACTCGATCTTTGAGATAGCCTTTAGTTCTTTCAGCAATGCACTTTTAATGTCATATGCAGCAGTAAAATGACGGCCCTTTAAAGTTCTCTTTATCTTTGCAAATAGGAAAAAGTCACACCGAGCCATGTCTGGCGAATATGGAGGCTGGGGCATCGTTATAGTACTGTTTTTGGCCAAAAATTCATGAATAAGCAATGAAGTGCGAGCTGGTGCATTGTCGTGGTGCAAAAGCCATGAATTGTTTTTCCACAGATCCAGGCGTTTTTTTTAAATTGCTTCACACAAACGGCATTGAACTTGTAGGTAGTACTCCTTATTGACCATTTCACCTGGTGGCAGGAATTCATGATGCACTATGCCATTAATATCGAAGAACACAGTGAGCATAACCTTCACGTTCGACCGCACTTGTCGAGCCTTTTTCGGTCTTGGCAAGCCAGAATGCCTCCACTGGGATAATTGAGTCTTAGTTTCGACGTCATATCCGTAAACCCATGTTTACGTCACCTGTTATATGTTTCAGTAATTCTGCAACATCGTTGACTTCATTTAGTGACTCTGAGCAACTTCCATTCGCTGCTGTTTTTGTTCAAAATTCAACAATTTTGGAACGAATTTTGCTGCCACGCAATTTTATACACAAAACATTGGAAACAATGTCATGACATGATCAATCGATATGCCAACATCATCAGCGACCTCTCTAATTGTGATTCAGCGGTTGTCCATAACCATTTCTTTCACTTTTCCCAGGTTTTCATTGGTTGTTGATGTGCTCGGGCATCCAGTTCGTTCATCATCTTCAACGTCTTCACGGCCTTCTTGGAAACGCTTCTTCTTCTTCTTGGAAACGCTTATACCACTCGTAAACTCTTGCTTTACTCATAACAGACTCACCATAGGCCTTTGTTAACATTTCACACACTTTGTTACACTTTATTCCATTTTTTACGCAACACTGATACAAATTCTTTGATTCATTTTTTTAAACAAACGAAAATCGCCGAGCTCAGAAAAACACGTCTAACCTTAGTGGCTGTCCCAGACAAAGTCAACAATGAAAACAGCTGAAAGTTTTATATACTTCAAGGGCATGTATACCAATATAATAATAAAAAAATGTTTGACAATCGGACTCTCCAAACCCGCGAAATTTAAAAATTCTCGTTACTTTCTGAACACACCTCGTATGTTACTGTACAATGTTGTACTATAACCATTTCACTGAAATGTACACACAAGATTTCCCCCTTAACATCTACAGCAAATGTATACAAAGGAAGTGTAACAAATATAATAATTTTGATTCAGTTAGGGATAGATCACTTTGATCAAATTTGGGTTTAGTAAGCGCTGCCTACTAACAGTACATTACTATTGTTTATTCATCCATTTGCCATCATCAGTTTATATGAAAACAATACATAACTGGAGAGTATGGATCAAATCTTGGTAATAAATATGGCGGTGAAATATACCATTATACAAACAGATATGAATCCTTATCATACTAAGTGAAAACTAGAGAAGCTGTAGAAAAAGGAATGATAATTCAAAAGAGGAAAGAGAGAGGCTTACACATACTATTTAAGAAAAACTTGGCAGTCAGGGGACTAGCTGACAGACACCTTGCTTACACTAATTGTTATAGAAAAAAAATACAGACATTAATAGTTTAAATGATAATACTACTTTGACTCAACTATAGATTTTTCATTTTATACTCGGCGAGAAAAAAAATAAAATAAAGACCTCTTATTAATTTTAAAATGTTAAATTTAGAAAATATGAGTTTGTAAACATTAATTATGCAATAAATTTCGTTTTTATATTTGACTATAAAATTAATTGCACTATAAAAAATAAAAATTTGATAATCTGTAAATTAAAATCAATAACATTAGCCTAGTTTTAATATCTATCGGCACTCGTAACACCCCAAAAATGATTATTAATTAAAATGTCATTGCAAGACCTTTGTCTTATAAATACATCAATTAATAAATATTGTGTGTGTGTGTGTGTGTGTGTGTGTGTGTGTGTGTGTGTGTGTGCGCGTGTGGTGTGTGTGTGTGTATATATATATATATATATATATATATATATATATATATATATATATATATAGTATTTACATGGATTTTAATTAAGTTAATTTTCAACATTATTTTATTATTACTGTATACAGCTTGAGCTTGATGCGAAGTCAATGCTTTTTACTCATAAAAAAAAGTACTCAATAAATATTGCAGAAAAATTAGACAAATTTTTCCCAATTACTTCTCAAAAAATCCGGGTTCAGAAGCTAAAAAAAGAAGCCTAATTTATAAAAAAACTGAATCCTGACTGCCACTGAAGGGTTATTCTGAATTATGTCTTTCACTTAAAATCTCTTTTACTGAGCTGAATTAAGTACCTTCACGACAGAAGTTTGAGCAAAACTCTGATGTAGTGATTTTAATTACTTTGATAAATTAGCCTATTTACCAAAAAAGCCAATGGTAGTAATTAGATTGGAACTTGCATACAGGTCTGAGTTCTAGTGAACTGCCTGGTATTCTACAGAATGAGTTACAGGTACTTCAGCAGATGGTCAAACATACATATTAAACGCTCCTTTTTGGACTCATGAAAACAGAAAACAGTTACATTCGTCAAAAGATTATCGACGTTTCCATTATCACAATTGGTAAAAAAGTGTGACCAAATTTAATATAAAATGTTATTGGAAATGAAAACTAAGATATTTCCCAAATCAGCACACAATACCTGCAATTTTATTTAACTGTATCTCAGCAGGCCTGCACAGAAAGCATCCATCTCCTTCCATAGCCATACTGTTGATTAAAACAAAATGGTTGCCAGCAATGGTAAGTAAACGTACAGACGGTGCTTTAAAGGCTCTTGCAAATCTTTCTTTTAAGTACTGACTGATCCTAAAGTACAAACAATAAACAATTAGTCACAACCACAATAATGCAGTTGTTCATATTGAAATATTAAAAATTTTTTTGTTTAGTTTGGTTAAAATTAAGAAAATTCCCAAAATCCCTTACATAGTTTAAGATTTTGCCATTAAACAAAGTGTATTTTAATATATATATATATATATATATATATATATATATATATATATATATATATATATATATAGTAGAACCTCTGATATCTGTATATACTGTATACAGTCCCACCGATGGTACTGTATTTATTAATTCCTTTTAAGACATGTTTTCAGAGTTGTTATAGCATAACTTATTTATCCCCTTCAGCACACTAAGTTGATGGTCGATAAAAAAATAAAATAATAAATCATGTTGAATGATAATACATGATTTTATAAGTTTTTAATCGATAAAAGTAAATTAAATAGTTTTTTAGATGCTAGATGTACACGGGACCTGCTGTGTAAATATAATAACAGGAATCAATTCTGAGTTAATGTTGTATAATGCCACAACAGTTGGAGAAGCATAGTTGATTATGAGTGGTTCTATTATGTCCATGCATAAAAAAGTATCTAAAAACCTAAAGCTGTGCTTATTATTCACTACAAATATCCTCCAAAAATATAAGCATGAACTATTTAAAAGTCTTAATCATTCTCAGTATTTAACACTCAGATTTATAAAGGTATTACTGTATAACTTATTAGTACAGTAATAAATTTATGAATGTATATTCAAGTAAAATACTTGTACGTCCTTGAACATAATTAAGAGAATTTATTTTGTTTTATATAAAGTACAAAATGTTTTTGTGAATTTTGGTTACATACCAATTCTAAATTATATTGTACTATTTTTTTATTGCACATATAAATTATCTTATGCACAACAAACAATTTATTGTCCTTGATGTCATCAAACTTTTTTATAAAGGTGTAGAGCCTCACCCGTAGTGAAAGCCTATGTCATGGTTGCCTACAACTACATAGATTTCAGTAGTTGCCGGTACACTGAAGAGAGTGTTAAAACGTTCGACGTAGTAGTTGAACTCTTCATCACTGCACCACAGGCCTTCGTCAAACACATCGCCTGAACAAATGAAAACACAAAAAATACGTACTTCATATTTTAGCTTTGCATTTTAATAGTTCATTCATTCATCAGCAGTTCAGTTAAGTAATAAAGAAATAAAATTTATTACAGTACCTAATACGAATACGATGTCAGGTTTGTGCAGAATAATTGCAGTTTGGAATGTCCTTTCCATTTGCCATTCCCTGGAAAAATGAAATAATTAGTTACTCTTAACTTTTATAAGATGTCAGTTCAAATCTCCAAAACAAATGTTTTAATCATACTCTATTGAGATACATTTTCTCTCTCTTTATTTGTTTCACCCAACTTTGGGGTACATTAAATCAATCACTTTTTAATGTTCTGTGCCTTCCCCGTAGCACAGTATTGCTTCATTTGTTGTGATCTTGCTTTTCTTCACATGTAAAATGTATCATGAGATACATTTTATTAAATGAAAATATGAAATTTTTAGTTTTCATTTACAACTGCTATGTTATATCATGATTAGCAATAGATTGGTTGTGACACTGGTGGAGGGAAATCATCAGGTTATCACCAAACTTTCGGTTGGTTATAACTGGTTATAACCAACTTATTAAAAATAAGATATAACCAACTTGTTATTATATAAAATCAAGTCACTGCAATACTGGGTCATTGCAGTATATCATATTTTTAAGTTAAGAATTGTTTTTTGATTAAAAAAACAACTAAACCATCAGTTTTAGTGCATGAAAAATATGGATAGTGTTCATTCAGAGGAAAAAACAATTAGTAATAGGTATCTTTAAGGATATGAGTAAAATTTTGATGTTGAATTGTAATACTTGTCAGATAAAGCAGGATTGGATTTTAATGACTTTACTTTACATTTAACTCTTAGGGCATAAAAATATAATATAGCTACTCGGGTATTTTCATTAAAACCTTGCCATAGGTTTTTAAACTTTAAGTTAAATCAATTAAAATTGTTTTCTTAAACAGCTTCTTTATAAAAATGAGTAAAATGGTTTAAAAAAATTATACCTTCGTAATTTATCAAACCAGTGTCCTTTGCGTGAACCTAAAAGATGTGTATCAGCTAGAAGCATAACTTTAACTGGATCTGCGACTTCTTTATTAATGATTGGTTCCTCATTCTTTGGATTAAGTTGTGGCCACTTACACTGGAAAAAATCATCTGGTTTAATTAATTTACTTCTCTATAAATAATAGTTCCATTTTCAAAATTAAATTAATGAAATAGTTTTATTTCAAATCCTGTTACACTTTAAAACACACATACATACATGCACGCACATACACACAACTCTATTTACAATAAAAGATTAATACATACAAGTTATGGGTTAGAATTACTTTCAAAAAGATTAATAGTTTATTTATATCTTTATTTTTTATTAAGTTAAAATAGACCCACTATACTGAAGACAAAGATATGGCACTGCCAGTATTGCCTGATGGACAGTCGTTCACCTGCCACACTGGTACTCCCACTATGCCACTAACCACTCATACCCCATCGCGATACGTCATGGGCACCTAAACATTTGCTTAGATTATGCTTTGAGATTATGAAATATATAAGGCATTATTGTAAAGAGTTTTAACCACTGTAAATATTTACGGTGTTTGTGCGTAAAACCATAGGACCAAATTGTACTTTTTACTGACATAAGGGGCCAGATAATTACAGGTCTACTATATTTTATTTTTTACATCTTTTTCAATACAATATTTTTTTTATTATATAATATTACAACTGAGTTATTTTCCAAAGTTAAATTCATGGGGGAATTGTTAGCCCCTTTTGAGATCAAAACTGGTGTACGACAGGGTGACGGACTGTCCCCTCTCCTGTTCAACTGTGTCTTGGAGAAGGTAGTCAGGGAATGGGATAAAACAGCCAGTGGCAGGATCCGACTGGGATCGGTAAACAGGGACATTAAGATCAAGTGTTTGGCTTTTGCAGATGACATGGCTTTACTGGCCGAGACATGGGAGGAAGCCAAGGAGCAGTCCCTCGAACTGCTGAAGCAAGCGGGGAAGGTAGGCCTCAAAATCGCCTTTGGAAAGACCAGAATAATAACAAACATTAAGAATCCTCCAAAATATTTGAAAGTGGGGGAACAGAAAATGGAGATTGTCAGGGATTTCAAGTACCTCGGAGAGTGGATCAGCTGGAATGGTCTAGAGAAGAAAGCCATGGAATCTAGACGAAACAAAATGGAAATAGCTTTCCAGCTCACAAAAGACACCTATAACAAAAATCACTCTCCTGGAATGCCAAGATAAGACATTATAATACTGTAGTCAAGCCTGAAGCCCTTTACGCTGCTGGAAACGTTGTCCATAACGACTTATGGACCAATGGAAAAGTTGGAGATCAAAGAAAGAAAAATTCTACGGAAAATTCTAGGTCCCAAATTCTATAATAATAAACTTGTGCACATTAGTAATGAGACCCTGTATAGGAGGACCGAAAAGATGTCCCATACAATAAAGAAAAGGAGGATTGACTTCTATGGTCACATCCTACGAATGGACCGAAAAGGATAACAAAAAGGATCTTCGACTTTTTCCGCAATAAGAAAACCAAACTGAACTGGTTTAAGGAGATAGAGAGGGACCTACGAGAGTTTCAAATTACAGAAGAGATGCTTGCAGATAGATCCGCAAAGAGTATAATCGAAGGTAAAATGAAGAGGTTCCAGGACAGGGTCAAGACCAAAATACCATATAGGATTTCTGAGGCAGAGAGGACGGCAAGATCTGAAAGGATGAAGAAATACTGGGCGGACAGGAAAGCACGACACACTGAACATTGATTGATCAATCGTCCCCCAAAGTGGGTGAAACGTAGAAGAAGAAAGATTACAACTGAGATTCTTAACTCATCTAGAAATTTAAATATAAGATAAACACTTTAAGGGATATAACCCATTGGTTATTCCCAATTAACGTGAATTAACCAAATCCAGTGGCTTCACTCTATACAGTCGTCTAAGTTCCACAGGGTCCAGGAAAATGCATATCTCAGGATGCGAGTGCTAGGAGATTCGCTGCATGTTTTTTTATTTCTTCATTGACCAGTTCCATTTTGAGAAAATACATTATGATAATAAAATTTGAGAAGGAATTTATGTCCTATTTTGTATTACATATATAACATTGAAAGCCCTTATCACCAATGTCCGGAATTGAACTCATATCCTCTTATCTCCAAGACAAAGCTTATACCACTACTACATTACTCATTATCATAATTAGCTTGTATGTTGTATGCTATTAATATTTTGCACAGCGTATATGTTGTATGATACACCTATATATATATATTTATATTTATAATGGCTACCATATCTAGTATCTCAGTAATTATCTATAGGATACGATTACCAAGTAAGTTTAGCACTAGGTTAAATATCAACAATATCAACTTGTAAAGTTAGATTTGACAAACTGATTTTTTTTTAATCACAAAACATTTCACTTATTTTATTAGTATTTTTAGGAGTGTAGAAATTTAGCCTGTAAACATTTATAAACTCTAAATAATATTCTTAATTCACTGTTAATATAGGTAATAATGTTAATTTATTATATTGCGTATAATATTTCATCAATATGTTCAAACTTATATCATTTTTAAATCTGAAAACAAATAGTAGTTTTATTCAGAAAAACTTGTAACTTTTTTTGAGGAGGAAATAACACTGTTATAGGGATGATATTGATGTTGAAGCACCAAGCAATAGGCTACTGAATATTGAGTAGTTACATCTCATAGGGTTTTCTTACTCGTCTACTTTATTTTTGTGTGCAATAGTTTTACTTCATTAGCTTGAATTGACACTTTATTTTTTAAAAAAGGTGTTATTTATAGTCTAACTAGTCATACAAATGATTAAATACCAACCTGAGCAAGGACGAAGTAATAGATTAAACATTCACAAAAAAATATCAACGTTAATACACAAATTATAATTCTACAAATACTAGTTTTTTTAAGACTCATTATCAGTTTTTGAGCTCAGTTTATTTTCTTATCATTGCAAGCTTAATTGAAAAAAATCTCAAGTGTTGTAACTTTGAAAACATAATGTGGAGAGACATAATTCATTTTCAAACTAAACAAGTTGCCATTTTTTAATGTTTTGTTCAGTATTTCTTGAATGATTTAAATATGAAAAATAAATTATACTTAAAAATATTTTGCCCATATTGAAACTAGATTCAGAATAGTCTATTATTTATAAAACATGTAACTTTTCAAAAATACTTTTTTATCTTCTAAGCGTAGAACAACTAAATTTAAATACATTTATTAATAACAAATATCGTTCTGTCACCACTGTAATAGTTTATTTGAGTAAACTCAAAGCTATTAGTTTGTACATAAACATTGTTGATCCAGTATAATGTACAATATTTATGTAAATTTTGTTTTTGTAATCTTCAGGCTTTATCACAGAGCAGTTAGTACTGTACCACAACCAACTGACGCAACCAATCTCTGCCTCTAGGTTATAGTAGCATTTCCATATAAACAAATTTAAGTGTCATGTTTTGAGTTTCAGTAAGAATACACATTTTTTTGGAGTTCTTTACCATACTTGAGAATAAACACAATAAAAATAACTAACATTTTTAGTAAAAAGGTATTTCTTCATTCCTATTTAACCCGTAAGGCCATTACGACAACAAGGTAATCATCTTCAGGGTGAGCTTTAACGAAAACTGACTTTTTCGTCTATATAATATGCATTACTAGACAATGCATATTTTTTTTTAATATAATATAATATGTTTTTATAATATAATAAAAAACAACTATATAGTGTCATCAGAGTGCTCTTGTTACAATTAATTCCAGTAACTATATGGACCGTCAAACTGTAAATAAGGTACTAATATTGTCCATTAAGAAAATAACTTATTCACTAATTTAGTTACGACTTTCTATTATGTTACAAATAAATTCTAAATTAATTGATTAGTAAATTATTTTTAGAATTGAAACCATATAGATACTAATGAAAAATTAAAATCTATCGTTATTTGACAGATATGTGTATATTTACAAGTAACTAATCACTTTAATTTGAAATAAAGTATCTTGTAATCAGTTACTTTTTCTTAATGATGAAGAACTATAAAAGTAGTATTTCTATGTTCTTCAACTAATGTACAAATAAAATTTATTTAAATACAGATCATCTCATCCTGTGCTTATCTGTGCTTACGAGTTATAACTGTCAATTGTCAATACAATTTTCTCATACATTATGATATAAAAATAAATAATAAAACGTGTGTATAGTTGAGATTATGAGTGTTTTGTATTTTAATAGGATTTAATACACATTTAAAATTGTTCGAAATATAACGTTTTATTAATAATTTCAAGACTTTGTACTTACTACTATTTTTCAGATATTTATAATAATAACGATGGGTTACTTAGAAGACACTTTTATCATTCTTATAACACAAGTAAGTTAAGATTTAGATAAATATTTTTTTGATGAAAATAGTTTTAACTGAATAGTCTACCATTCAATAGTTAATAGTTTGGTATTTCTGACTTTTTGGGTCTTCTACAAGTCATGATTTTAACAATTTTTTAAAATTTTATTATGTGCTATATTATTTTATTGTGAGATTGTCACATAAGATTAAATTTATTGGTATTTCTGACTCTTGCAAATCATGATTTTTCTGCTGTTCTTCTTCTTCCTTCTTGCATGGCTTCAAAAGATCACTTTAAGTTCTTTTATTGGCTGTTCTTTTTGCTCTTAATTCCACATGATAATTCTTCATGCGGTCAGATCTATTTTTCCTCTCGGCTTCGGACATCACCATCTTTTCTCTTTATATCTGTTCTTCTGAATCTCTTTTTATGCTCTTTAATTAGCCTGAAATTTTTGGATTCTTCTTCCAACTCTCTTCTTTCAATACCCAGTTCCTTCATGTCCTCTGTAGGCACTTCGGTTGGGTTTTCCTCTTCCAGTAAAATTCTGTTAGTTTTTTCAGAAGCCTTGTCTCTTTTATTCTCAGGATATGCCCTAAGAAAGATATCCTCCTCTTTCTTATGACGTCCGTTAATGGTTCTATCTTCTGTTATACTTCTTCGTTAGAGATGTTCTGGTACATTCCTTCTTGATTGTTCCATTTCCCGATACAGTTTCTAATAATTTTCCTTTTCAGTTATCTCTAATTTTCCTCCTCCATATTTAATTGTTGATCCCATAATGTTTCCCCACCGTATAATATTTCCAGTAATGCTGCTGTTTTGTAATGTCTAATTTTAGTGTTTATAGACACACTTTTCTTGTTATAGATATTTTTTGTTGTAATTAGGGACCTGATTAATTTATTTTGTTTCTCAATCCAGTTTCTTTTTTCCTTAAAGTTATGCATAATTATTTCTCCCAAATATTTGATTTTTTTTTTGTTGGTGTTTAACGTCCGACTATTGTGCACACTTGGGCTAATGCAGACGATGGGATGATTTATAGCATATGAAAATGCCAAGCCCTGGCCGTGAATCGAACCTGGGTCCTCGTGGTGAAAGCCCAGTCCGTTATCAACGAGGCCACTGAGGCGGCTCCCAAATATTTGAATTCTTTGACTAATTCAATCTGGTATCCGTTTATTTTTACTCCATTTCTGCCAAGAGGGTCTCTAATTTCTGCTTTTATTATATGGTATATCATTTTATTGAGGGCTG
The DNA here is from genome assembly GCA_022606455.1 of Callitettix versicolor. Lineage (NCBI taxonomy): Eukaryota > Metazoa > Arthropoda > Insecta > Hemiptera > Cercopidae > Callitettix > Callitettix versicolor. The sequence continues at coordinate 104,841,879 of CM040189.1, read as the reverse complement.
CTTAATCATCGATGAGCAGATGGGTAATCATTAACCCTTGGAAGATAAAATTTATTATGGTAAGAATACGATAAATTACAATTTTTAGCCATTTGATATTGAACTACATTCTGAAGTCATTGATGTTTTTTTGCATGGAGTGTGTAATTTTACTACACTAGATTAATACACGTCACTAATCGAGGTACTGATGCACATTATCATTTTATAATAAATCATTTATTATCTTGACAGTTCTTGTGAAAACATCATTATAAAAAATGGTTGTCGTTATTTGTGAACTTTGCGATATGCACGATTGAAATATGTTCAACACACAATCCTGTGATTTGGTATTAAAAAAAAGAAATACTTCATGTGGTATTTAACCGAATTTCAATTTAAATACAAATATGGCAAAGAATCCACCATTTTTACAAAGCAGTAGCATCTTTATATCTGCTGCTTTGACACTATTTACAAAGGTAGCTGTGGGGGGGGGAGCAGCAATGACGACGACCGCAAAAAAGTGAAACAGTGAATGCATTTTTCTGTGTAAAAAAGCAGTTTGAGTTAATACTTATAATATACCTGTTGTAATAGGGTTCAACAATGTTTTTTTATTTAATAGCATTTATTACAATCAAATTGTGAAAATTAATGAATAATTAATTAGATATAAATTGGATAGCTTACATGATATCTATCCTTACATAATGTTGGTTAACTTTATATAATTGGAAATTTATTTTAATAATTCAACTTATCCAGTGTTTTTTTTGCAGGTATTTTTTTTTATTGGTGGATGGATATTTTTTGTTAAAAAACTGTTTCGAGATTATGAAGTACACCATCGGCTTGTTCAGCTTATATTTTCGACAACATTTTCTCTATCTTGTACAATGTTTGAATTAATTATTTTTGAAATAGTTGGGGTTTTAGATGCAAGGTGAGATATGAACAGATTAAACAGTATGATAAGAGTTTATAGTCAGTTACCTAATAATTAACTTGGAATTAGACTACAACAGTAAGCTATAATAATGATAAAATAATACAACTGATATTTATAAACAAATGAAGAGATTTCACTGTATTTTATTAATACTTTAATGGAATTCAGTTCAACTTGTAGGTAAACTGAAATTATGACTTATACACAAAATAACACAATCAGTTCTACTCTGGCCATAAATCAGATATAAAGTATGAAACAATTCTATAAATTATTTAAAAGTCTTTCACTTGTTTACAAGGTTCATGATTCAACTTCGCTCTTAACTAAGAAAAATCGATTATTTTTGTCTGTATCACTTATATTGTCTCTATAAAATTGTCCATCCCACAGCTATTAAAACTTTAGGAAATTATTGTTACAATATTCACAAATGTCTGTAGAACAAGTAATTACAGTAATTGTCTATTTTTACCAGGGATATAGCTCAGTAGATTAATATAGCAGTGGTACTGTTTCAATAAATTAATCATTGGTCATATATAAGTCTTTAAAAATCAAAATTGTATCTCAGAGCATTATTCATAATGTACATATTCAGTTCTGTTTATTAATATGAAAAATATATCTTAAATTGTAGCCTACTAAAGGTTCACATTTTAACAATATTTAACTAGATTTTGAAAAAGTCATAGGTTCAAAGAAGGTTTAATGTATTTGAATTTGTTAATTTACTAATTGAAATGAATGAGACACATACACACACACACACACACACATACATGTGGTTTCCTGTGTTTGGACGCCAACTTTTACTCTCTGAAACGAAAACATGAATTTTACGTTCTGATGCAATGAAAACTATTTATGCTATACCTTCCAGCAAGAATGTTTTTTAAGAGTAAAACAGATTTAGCCTACTTCCCATTAATAATAATATAATATCTTACTTAAATTTATGTTATAAATTTTAAATTCGTAAACATAAAATGAAATCTTTCTGGTAGACAAAATTCAGTTATTTTCCTAACCTCAAAACTAATTTTTTACATATAATTTGGTTGTAGTATTTGGCTATCTTTCAGTTTCCTGCCAGTTGTAATCCTTACTTGTCCCACATTTAAATGATGGAATTTATAGTTTATTTATTTACAAATTAGTTATTTAAACATACATTTTTATTCTGTTCATTTTATGGTTATTTAATCATCTCTGCTTTATCCCAAGACAATTTGCTATTTTATTTTAAAATTAATTTTAATTTAGTTTTATAAATTTTCCTATTTGCTTATTTCAACCTTTTATTTTGTACTTAAATCAGGAACTGAAATAATTTTGTATTACAGTATTTGATTAAACTCTATTATTTTGTGACTATGAATTTTCCCCAAATATATTATTTTATTCTACTTTTCATAAGTTGAATTTGAATTTGAAAGTTGAAATTGAATTAAACTGAATTATTTCAATATAAGTTGAATTTGAAATTGAATTCATAATATTTATTTGTTCTGTTTCAAAATTGTTGGTACTGATTTTATATTACTTTCTTAGGAGATTGCGATTTTTAATTAATTTCAAAATTATTAATTGTAAATAATAATTTACAAAAATTATTATATTAAATAATAAATTCTTTATTATTATTATTAAATAATTGTTAAATTATTTCGCAAAAATTCTTGCGAAATGATACTGGTATTTCATTAACTTTAGAAAAGCAAATGTAGATTACAATAAGCATAATGTTCTCAGTTGTACCTTGATGGCAAACTGTGCGGTCCTTCCGTGACAAACTCCTTCGTTACGTGTTCCACCCTTATTCATGTTGATTCCTAGATGAGGTGTCGATGATGAGTAGTCCTGTTGGAAAACCAGAAGTTTGATGTTCTATGGCCTCTCAGCTCCACTTTTCGTCTGTACTGTACAACTGCGTAGGCTTGATCTCCGTGAAATACAATTTCTTCGCTAGTGTTACGTTAGGGTGTTTGGCGATTTAATATTTCAAAATCACTAATGGAATATTATGATAGCCTCTCTTTCATTACCTTTTACCATTTTAATTAATATTACTTTTATTTAGTTGATAATTTATATCTAATTATTTATTATTTATTACTTCGAATTTATAGTTCAAAGTTTTGCAACTCTAGTGACACTGTGAATATTTCCATGGGCAGACTCCCTCGCTCTGAAAGTCACGCCCTGTATCTCACAGATCTGAATTGACAGAGACGCATATATATATATATATATATATATATATATATATATATATATATATATATATATATATACATACTGGCCAGCTCTTATATGGTCACTTCTTTCTTTAAAATATATTTTTGTTATTTTGTTACCTAACTAAGTTTTGTGAATTTTTTCTAGTTCTAGGTACTTGCATTGGAATGTTGGCCTTTACCTCATGCTATTCATGGTGATTGTTATCATACCGTTTTACATAAGTTATTTCACATTGAGTAATGTCCGTTTTGGTAAGTTATAGGCCTGATCTATTTTAACTCATGTTTTAAAGATTTTAAAATTTAAACAATGAAACACATTGGTTTTTGGCCAAATTTGTGTTAACACCCATAAATTGTTCCTGTTTATAACATTTCGGTTGTCATAACATTTCTGTAGTAGCAAGATTTAATAAATTCAATAATACAAATTTTTTTAAATGATAAAATACTTATTTTGTAAGCAATCTGATCAGCTTATTTAGGTTTACTAAGTTACAATTATCACATTAGCCTTTAGTCTGTGTAAAGTTAACCATACTTTTCTCACTAAAATCATTTAAAATTAAACGCATTATATCGGTAATAAGTTCTGGCCAACAGAGACCTTGTTTAAATGAACAAATGAAACCAGGTCTGTTCTAAAGGCTATACCTGAATGGACGATCTGGCTTTACTCTTATATTGACTGAGCAAGTGACCAAACAGTTCCATGGTTGTCAGTCTGTGCATTTTTGCTTTTTATCTGAAACATTCGGCACCAGCAATTTTAGTCTCCACTGCAGAGCCTAGAGTACAAATTTCAACAAAATCTGACATCATGTGGTAAAAACGCATATCAGTGATTCAGTTTGGTATAGTCTTGAAACTAAAACTTTTTTCCTTTGTATACCAATAACAATTTTGGAGTGATACAATTAAATTTCTAGTTTTAGTAGGCAGTAATCCTGATTATGTGTATTAATTGTGTAACTGCACATTTCACGTGGCTGTAACTTGGCAGCCAGTAAGTTACATCTCCTGAGCTACTCTATAGATATTTGATTGTGAAATAAATCTTATTAGTCCGCAATGGCTGTTTTCCCGTATAATTTTGCTAACAGCACCGATTTTCATAAAAATTTGGATGTAGGTTCTTCTTACCCTCTACTTCAAAGTTGACCCTGTACCAGTGGTTGCTTTTACTGTGGGGGTGAAAAATGTTTCATTAAAAATAAATCCGGGATTAGATACATAATTCTAAACAACTTTTACTTTATAAAGTTTTTTGTGAAATTCAATACTTATTCGCGAGAAAATATAAATTTTTCAACAAAAAAAAACATGTTTTCAGATGGTTTTTTGTAAATAACTCAAAAAAGTAAGTTTTTTATCAAAAAAATTATTCTTAGTAAAAATGTAGTGTATAAAAGAACAAAAATTATAGTGGGTTTATGGTATTTGTAGACCGAATTCAAATGGAGTAATAGTTTGTTGTAGGTTAGTTCTTATTCGTCAACCGCCAGAATTGAAAGATTCAAAGTGAAATAACCAAAAAAACAATGCGTTTTTCGTGGAAAACTCATGGAACCTTTTTTAAAGTGCTTAAAACAACCTTTATTTCTCTTTTTTATAGAAGTCCCTAGCATCAAAACTAATCGAGTTATGATGAAAATAAAGTTGGTTCTTTTTTTTTTGGGACAAAAAACTATGATTATCATCCCATAATTACCACCTTAATTGAAAATAATTATTACCACTTTACAATTCACTTTATTCATGTACTTGTAAATATGCTTCAGAAGTTTCACCGGTTTAAAGTGCTCATTTTAAAAAACTTTGAGCTTGAAGTGAAAAGAGCATTTTTGTAATTTTGCAAAAAATCACCGTTTCTTCCAAATAACACAAACACTATTAATGATACACAAAATTTTGTAGAGTGCAAAATTGTAGATTTTGCTTTAATGAAATTTTTCATTTTTGTTTTTTCCTGTAGGGTAAAAAATTGTATAAGATAAAGTCTGCATATGTTTTTAAATAGTAGTTTGTTTAAGCCCTTTCAAAAATAAGAGCTGGAAGAAAATATGAGCTCTTGCAAAAACCTACAAAATGATTTTTTTAAAAACTTGATAGCTTAAAAACTAAGCGAGTTATGGGTAAAAACCAAACACATTTTTGCAGATATCAGAACACGATATGGAAGCATTGAGGAATACAATTGTAGCTATATTTTAGGCACAGACATTCTTACACCTATTCATATGTATGTATATATAAAATTCGTACACACACACACACACACATATATATATATATATATATATATATATATATATATATATATATGTATATATATAAAACAGTGTTTTGGCACGGGGAGTACAAGAAGAAAAGAGACGCTGAAACTCGAAGCAACTGTTGACATAGTTATATTCCCATAATAAAAAATTAAAATTCATATAAAAAAAATTTTTATTTTCCCTATTTTTAATTGCAAATTTTAATCAGTAGGGGTTGTTTTTTTAAAGGTTGATAAAATAAATACGTTATGTTTTAAATAATAAAAAGATTGTATTATACTTTGAATTAAAAAAAATTAATATAATTGTTTGATTTTTTTTTTAGCAAGGGTTGGTTTTTATACGGATTAAAACTTATAAAGAAATTATAAAAAATTAAAACAGTAAAGAAGTCTTAATTTAATACAGTCAACCTCGGATATAAAGCGGTTGAAGGGACGAAACTTATATGAGAACTGTAAACGAGATAGCGTTGTAACCGAATTTGTAAATGGCAGAAATACTGTATGTAGTGAAAGAAAAGCATACTCTGTACTGTGTACATAATAGCTATTTTATTACAATTTATTACACATATGACATAATTTTGAAATATATTTTAGTTAAACCTAATAGAAAATAAGTACTGTACAGTCTAGTATGTATACATGCAACACAGTGTGTACACTGTTGTGAGGGTTCGTGAGATTAAGGCGTACTGTGTGTGTGTGTGTGTGTGTGTGTGCATGTGCGAAATGACAGAATTTACATTGTTTATGCGTTCTAAGCGTGCACAAATGGTACTACTACTACTACTCACTATTGTCACCATAGCTCCTCCTTTTTCTTTCACTATTGAGTAGTAACAGTTTGTGGACTCAGATTGGTAGACTCTGTGTCACTAGACTGTTGGAGGGGAATTCTACTGTTGCAGGCAGTTTACTAAGTGGCTCGACTATAACAGCAACATGACAGCATTGTATCCGAGTTCACAGAGCGTTGTAACCGAGCCTAAAATACACATACACTATTATAGAATATTGGGGACATTATAAAAATAGCACTATAACCAAGTTAGCGTTCTAACTGAGGGCGTTATAACCAAGGTCAACTATATCACTATATAATTAAATCATTCCAATTGCTGAATAACATTTTTCAACATTATTTTTTAATGATTAATGTCAAAGCGGGTGGTTTTTATGGGTTGAATATTTTTAATTCAACATAAGTTGTCCCTCAGAATGTCAATTGATATTTAATTAATAACGATTTTAATCGATTACAGGCTTGAACCTACAATTTTAAATTATTTGCAAACAGGGTAGTTTTCTCCCCTTAAAAATAGTAAGCAACCAAAGGTATAGGTTAATATTTGAAGTAGAAGGTGAGTACATCCTAGATCTAAATTTTAATGCAAATCGATGCTATTTAATCATTCCAAGTTGCTAAAGAACATTTTAAAGATATTTTTAAAAATTATTTAATATAGGGGGTGGCTTTTAGGGGTCAAAACTGTTTAATAAAGTCAATTGATGTTCATTCAACTTATTTAAAGATGATTTCAATCGATTAAATGCTTGAATCTACAATTCTAAAATTATTTTCGAATAGGGGTAGTTTTCATCTCTAAAAATAAAAAGCAACCCCGGATACAGGGTCAGCTTTAAAGCGAGTAAGTAGAACCTAAATCCAAACTTTTATGCAAATCGATGCTGTTGGCAAAATTATACACTATCACTGTATTTTACCTTCAATGACTGAACTGTATCTACATTACAGATTGGTCTTCCAGAAAAGTGTTTAATTGAAGTGGTGAAATTCACTGTTTTGTTTTAAAACGATTATTGCAAAATAGCATTCATTACTTGAATTATAAAATTATTATAAAAATAAACAAAATTTTTTTAAAAACTTTATAACTGTTCTGGGATGATGTTTTTACATAAGGCAGCTGCAAGACTGTAAGCATGATCTTACTAAGTGTTTTCATTAAAATTAATCTTTTTAAAGTGATTTTCATGTAAAAATAATATAAATTTTATGAATAACTTTGAACCCAAGTTTTAAGGACCTCCAGTTGTTTTGTTTTCATCAATAACATGTAGTCTATAGCCACCTTACTACTAGTGATATTGTAAAAGAATTGTGGTTTTTAACCATTGCCTGTATAACTGCTAACATTACTGAGAAAGGAGTTTATGCAAGATAGTTAATTCTATTTAATGGTTTGGGAAATTTAAGCACACTTGTATGTTTATTGTGTTATTTATATGTATGAAAGGCAACTTACAAAAGATAATTTCTTGTTTTGGCTGATGCATATATAAAGTACAATATATTTTTTATTTTTCAGTGCAACAGAAAATGATTCGACCTCTTACACTAGTTATTTGGGTTGTTTATATATACATATTTTGGAAATTAGGTGATCCTTTTCCAATATTGAGTCCTAAACAAGGAATATTTTCGATTGAACAAGGTATAAGCAGAGTTGGTGTGATCGGAGTCACAGTAATGGCATTGCTCTCCGGTTTTGGTGCTGTCAACTATCCCTACACATCCATGGCATACTTCATGAGGTACTCTGGTAGGCTTCACTCACAAATAAGCCTAATTATAATTAATAATGTGATATATATATAACACTTAGCAATAAAATAAGGAATTTGTTGCTCAATTTTCGTGTTTTAGACGTAATTATATAACCTTAAAATTTATTTCAGACAGGTGACCACAGCAGATGTGCAAGCTATAGAGAAGCGATTGCTGCAGACCATAGATATGATACTTGTTAAAAAAAAAAGGATTGCGTTGGCAAAGAGAGGAGAGTTAAGTAACTCTGGAAGAGGTAAAACTTTCAATGGACAAGGCATTTGGGGTCTCTTGAAAAATGTGACAACTGGATCGATAGGCTCAACTGAAAGTATCCTTATTCAATAATTACCAATAAAATGGACAGTTTAAAAAATATCATTATTATTAGCCATGAAATGTTCACAACAGAACTAATAAATCATGTTCATACAAGAAAAAAATGATGGATAAATTGCTGTAGACTTTGGTACTCGTATCCATATAACTTTTTACTATCAGACTTTTAAGTGCAAAGAGTAAGACATTTATAATTAACACAGGCAAAAAGTTTAACTAAGAAATGGATTTTTTTGTGTATAAGGTGTATGCGTGTCTTATGCATTGCACTGTGTGTGGGTTGACAACACAGTGTCAAAGTACTGACTGTTCAAGCAGTATATTTTTTGTATTGTCCTAAGTTTCTTTTCAGTCCTCCCATCTCTTTGTGGATTACCCATCTTTCTCAGGATGTATGCAACTTTGCAATGAATAACTCATTAAAGATATTATAGAACATTATTGTTAGTTCTTACTCTCCAGTAAGTCCAGGAATTCCTCTTGGCGGAAGCATCAAAGAGGTTTGTGACTTACCTATTAACATTTTTAATATTATTTTGCTTAATGAAAATGAAAGCAGCTGCTTTAATTAAACGCCTTAGACCTCTCGACCACGCTAACCACTAGGGCTGTGGTAGCCGCCTCGGTGGCCTAGTGGTTAGCGTACTAGGCTTTCACCCCGAGGAACCGGGTTCGATTCCCGGTGAGGGCTTGGCATTTTCATACACTATAAATCATCCCATTGTCTGCATTAGCCCAAGTGTGCACAATAGTCGGACGTTAAACACAAAAAAAAAAAAAAAAAAAAAAAAAAAAAAAAATGAAAGCAGCTGCTGAGATTGTACTGAGGCCTGTAAGGTTTGTCTGTATGTAACTAGCACTTCTGACAGAGATCTTTTGGGTAGATTTGTAATATTAATTTTGTATGATGTTTTAATAGTAGTTAAACAGAAATTTAAAGGTTTTCTTAATGTTATTGTATCCTTAATATAACTAATAGATATCAAAAACTTGAAACAAGAAATAGTAGCACTAGAAGAATTCAGTAGACAGCTGTTTTTGGAAGCTCATGACATGCAAAATATGAGGGAGCGTTTAGATTGGGCAAGAACTTGGAGAGGCAAATATTTTAATTGCCTTGGATATTTCTTTTCACTTTATTGTATGTGGAAAATTTTTATTGTAAGTTGGTTTTGTTTTGTAAATATTAAGGAACAAAATTTTTTCCTGCTTTGGAAAAGTATGTTGTTTAGATTTATAGTTATGCAGTATTTGGTTTTATCCGTATACTGTATTATTATTCTGTAAGCTGTCATTTTACAAAGAAAATATTATGAAAAAAGACATTGAAAACTGAAAACATATTCGACAAGTTTAAGCTTTTGCTAATGGTAAATGGAGAATAATATATTTTCGAAAATAGTAATTGTCAGTGAAATTTTAATAACTGTTATATCACCAATTTGTAAATGTCAAAACCAATATTGGTAAAATCCTAATTTGAATTAAAACTATGAAGTTTTTAATAGCCTCATTAGTTTACTTCTTATCTGTATATTTTCCTAAACAGAAATCAAACTTTCAACTGTATTTACATCTCATTTTCCACTGTTTGTTTAAATAATTTCCCAAATTCTAATTATAATTTATTAATCTTCCTCGACTATCCTTGTACTGTGAAGATTTTGATGCTGGTTTATTAAATATATTTAATGGTATTCTGTTCTAGTCTACAGTAAACATAGTATTTGATCGAGTTGGCAAGAAGGATCCGGTGACTAGGGGAATGGAGATTGCGGTTCATTGGATCGGAATCAACATCGATGTGGCATTTTGGTCTCAACATATATCTTTCTTTTTGGTCGGTTGTATTGTTGTTACGTCGATAAGAGGCTTGCTGTTAACCCTAACTAAGGTAAGTAAATGTAGTGTAATGGATTCACTGAAAAGTTCGGAAATAAACTGAACAATGGAATATTTTATTATCATCAAATTATAATTTTCACTTAACAGAAATTATGTAAACATTTTTAAAATTTACTGCAGTTATTTTTATATAACAAAATATTTAACTTTTCTAAAAAATATTTACTTTAATGAATGTAACAATCAATTTTATCATAATTAGAGTAAAACAACTTAGTCAGGGCTAGTTAGTGAGCTCACTGAAAGCTGGCGGGATTTTACTTTTGTCCCGCCTGAGCCAGGTTCACTACTTTTTGTGCTTCATTATGTACTTTGACACTGTCTGAGGAAAGTATTGCATACACAATGCAAAGAGGTGTTATCGAAAGTGTCATTTCCCCTTATAAGAACCTGTAGTGCCACAATGGGCAGCAATTATCAGTACTTGTACACTGGTTAGTGACCAGATGGATTCTTTCTCTTAGTTAATCCAAATGATTAGTTTTACAGTGTCAACGAATAAAAATGCAATTTTTTTTCCAGTTTTTCTACGCTATTTCCAGCAGCAAGTCGTCGAACATCATTGTTCTAATTTTAGCTCAAATTATGGTAAGTCTGTAACATTAGTATTTATTTATTTGTAATTTTTGTATTGTAAAAAACTGTATTTTGTGTAACCAAATTTCTTAAGAGGGTTGAAGGTTTAAATATTTTTAAATTATGATCCATCAATTGGTTTTTCTTTACAATTTTTCATGGTACCTACAGCAGACTTGGGATTATCCGCTATAGTTTATCAACACCACAGATTATCCAATCTCATTCTGTTTAATTCTTGCATTCGCAGTAAACTTTTTTTTTTGTGTTTAACGTCCGACTATTGTGCACACTTAGGCTAATGCAGACGATGGGATGATTTATAGTGTATGAAAATGCCAAGCCCTGGCCGGGAATCGAACCCGGGTCCTCGGGGTGAAAGCCTAGTACGATATCAACTACGCCACCGAGGTGGCTTCCCCAGTAAACTCATCTAGACAGCTACTGTACTTTACAATTCAGCGCACTAGAGAGATATACTTGTTCATGGAGAAAATTGGGATGGATCAGGGTGAGAGGGTTAAATAAAATAATGATTTCACATTCCTGCAACTACTGTATCACTCATCATATACAATGTTATAAACACTGATATCCACCACTTAACCATGTAGGCTGACCAATGTTTTTGTGCTTGGTTAGTATAAAATGGTGGCCAGGAAAGATTATATGCTTAGTGGCAATCAATTCATTGTTTGCGTTTTATTTTTATTTAAATAAGGTTTTATAGAATAAGGTGATTATTTGTAACAAATAAAATATTTGTTACAGGGAATGCATTTCGTCTCCTCAGTTTTACTGATGCGCATGAATATGCCTCCTGAATATCGCATGATTATAACTCAAGTACTCGGAGACCTACAGTTTAGTTTCTATCATCGATGGTTTGACGTCATATTCCTGGTTAGTGCTTTATCTTCAATAGGATTTCTGTACTTGGCGCACACACAAGCATCTCCTGATAAGACATGAACATGTTCAACAACTGTTGATGGTTTTATTATTATTTATTACTGTATGCATATGTAAATAGACTTGTGAAATGCTATCACTGCAATATCGCCTCAGGTTTAGGCTGATCAAATTTTTAAACTTATTTAATTTTATTTTTATACAATTTATTGAATGTGGTGACCATAATCGTGTAACATAATATTAAGCTGAACAAAACGATTTGTGAATTTCTTGTGCCTCAAAAAGAGAGAAATTATAAATAAAAAAAATTAGTTATGAACTGTAATTTTATATTGCAATTAAAATATAAATCAATAATTTTAGGTTGAAAATATTCAAGTTTAACATTTATGACAAAAACAAAATTTACATGGGTATGATAGAAATTTGTAAAGATTCTAAAAAAGGAAGTATGCATTTGATTTAAGTTAATTAATTATCAAGCCAAGTTTTTAACTGAGCCAGGTTTTGCTAGCCTAGTTAATTATATCAGCTTGAAGTAAGTTTTGTTTACTCCAGTGAGATTGTTGCATGTGAGGCACCTGACACAGTAAAAACTTTGGAGAAAAACAGAACGTTTACATTCTTGAAGAAGTAATTTGGCAGAGAAATTTGTGACAAAACTATATAGAACAGCTTGACTAACAAATTCTGTTTTTTTTTAAATTGGTTTTTTGAGTACTTGTTTTTTTCCTAAAAAATAATCAGTAAAATTTCCGGCTCTAAATTAACATGGTGTTTAAAACAAAATTAATCCATTTTTTTTACAGTAATGGATTGAATAACAAACTCTGTTTAAAAAAAGAAAACAGTTTAAGAAAATAATTGCATTTCTAAGACACAAATGCACGCACACACACTACAATTTATCTGTACAAACAAAATCTTTATTACATTTTGAGGTGAGTGTAGTTCTCTTTGCATTACCATGTTTGTATAGCATATTTACACTTATGCATTTGTAAACAAATGATAAGATAAAAGTATAATGCAACTGTTAAAGTGGTAATATCAAAAATTATCGGTCATGCTGTTCTAAAGTAATACTCAGAAATAATTTTACAAATTTGTTGAGTATTGTATTTTACCCTAGGCAGATGCAAACTGTTGTACACAGTGTGTACATATACACAGTAGAACCTTGATAATACAGCCTTGTGGCACAATTCTGTGTGAAGATATGTGGTCTTTTGGGTTGATTGTGGCCATAGACGCAGTGAACAGTATTTTGGGTTTGTTATCAGTCTGAAGATTATAAAGTAACATTTTATTTACATATACATTGGATAACTTATTGTCTGACCTAATTATTACAATTTCAACTAGTAATAACAATAAAAACACAATACAGTAATATGTTTACACATTTACAATATATATCATACATTATATTCATGATCTGTTGAAGTTCTACAGTACTGGTGCATAATACTATAGTATACCATTTTGATTACCAAAGCACATTCCTATAATTTATACTTTGTTTTGCTAGATTATGATATAGTGACTCAAGAAAGACTTTGTAATAAATTATTGTTTATAATATTTAAGATTTATTTTGTTTATGATAACTAGTCATAATTTTTTAAATTTTATTTATTTAAATTACATTGTTACTTGAAAACAACTTTAAAAAAATAATTTAGAAAAACAGATTTTCACATAAGCAATTATTATTATAACTGAAGGCAAGCAATAGAAATGAAACTGAAATTTACAAAAATGTACACATATTTCAGAATATTTTTTACGATGCTAAGCTTTTTAAATTATAGACAGGATTATTAAATTATTGTTTTATTTGTGAGAATCTGTGCCAACACCTGTAATTTACAAAATAACCCTTTAGTGGGTAGAACTGGTGCTAAACTTAAAACTTAGCAAACTTAAAATGTAAGTTGTGTTTTTCTAGTTACTCAATAAAAGTATTTATAAGTCAACTAAATGTTTGTTATTGATTCCTTAGATAATAATACTGATCTCTTGATCTGTTATTCTTATAATAAATTCCAAATGTTCTCAGCTCTTCAAGCAACAGGCACTAATTATGACAAGTTGAAGTCAGCTGTTTTGTAATGTAGGTTTAGCATCAGCTGATATTCAATAATTACAATATTATACAATTCATAATTACAATATTATGAAGAATATTATACAAATTTATTTAACCAGTACATAGTAGTTTACAAACATAACAAAATTCATAAACCCTACAGCTGTGTTATTAGCATATGCTAATACTGTGTCCCCATATTTACTGAAATTACCCCCAGTTTCATATTCACTGAAATTATCTTTAATTTAAATTAAATCCATGTTTAAATTAACCTTATGGAAGAATGTTATACAAATTAAAATAAAAATATTTATAATAATAATAATTACGGTAATTAAACCAGAAGCCTTATATGCAACTGAAACATTATCTCTCACAACCCAGGGCCCACTTGAAAGGCTGGAGATCAAAGAAAGAAAGATATTACGAAAAATCTTAGGCCCCAAATTCCGTAACAACCAATTACTCCACATCAGTAATGAAACTCTTTACCAAAAAACTGAAACTACCAGACACAATAAGAAAAAGGAGAATTGATTTTTATGGGCACATCCTCCGAATGGACAAAAATAGATTAACCAAAAAAATATTTGACTACTTTTCGCAATAGAAGAGCCAAACCACTTTGGTTTAGAGAAACAGAGAAAGACATAACAGAACTACAAATCACTGACACTATGCTCATGGACAGAACAGCCAAAACAATAACCAAGGACAAGAAGCCACGGTTCCAAGGCAAAGTCAAATCCAAGCGAACGATCCAAATCTCTGACGAAGAAAGAAAAGCAAGATCACAACGAATGAAGCAATACTGGGCTACGAGGAAGACACAGAACAATAAAAAGTGATTGATTTAGTGTACCCCAAAGTTGGATGAAACAAGTAAAGAGAATAATAATAATGTTCCATTTTAAAAAATTTTTTCTTAATGATGGAATATTTATGTTATTATTACAGTTTCTTCAAACATTTGCCATCATTTTTGTGTATATAAAGCAGTACACAAAGTATCAAGAGAATGAATCAATTCTTGTTCTCAATGCAACAATCCCTGGTGGTAAAACCAGAAACTGAAGTACGAATTGCATGTTCTGAAATAGTTTCCTGATAACAAGTAAGTTTAGCTTGTATATCCGGTGTTCCCATTCAGGGTGTGTTTATTCTTAGTTTTTAGGTATTCTAACACATACATAGGCATCTAACCTTTTGTTTAGGTTTTAAGTTAGGCATTTGAGAACAAGAGTTGGTCCTTGCTCTCTAATCATATGATGGCAAATGTTTGTTATACAGCCTGTTATCACACTTCATTCAGTTTAGTGGAAAATGAACACAGTTTTATTCTCTTGAATAATTCGCCTTACAATTGTAAGTAGTGTTTAAATCTTTGCAAGCAAAATGCATTCGCTGGAAAAGAAGTAGTTAAATCAAAATATATACAAGTACTGGAACCACTGATAGGTTCCAGTAAAATAAAAGACGATAAATTTACTCCAAGATATAATGTAAAGGCTCACAAGGCAGTTCAGGTGAACTAATTATTTAGAAGAATTAATGAATTCAAGACCTTTTTCCAGTATTTTCATCATGACAGGATACACTGGATGGAAGTTGATCTTATTTTGTTGCCTAACTGTCTGTTGATACTTTTGCAAAGCACCACTCAGCAGTTCTAACCTTTCCTTCTCACTCTTGTGTCCATCCATCCATTGTGACAGTCTAGCGACTGACCAGTTGGCACTCTGCAATCAAAAAATATTTTGGTAGCAGCTAAACTTGCCTCTTTTATTTATTCAAACAGTGCTGAACTAAACTTTACCTTCACAGTTTACTGTGGAATAATGTATAAATAATTGCCAGGTTAGATGATCTGGCCAATCAATTTGGTAAACAAAATCATAACATTTTCTTCATTTCATATTTAAGCCTTTCACTGATATGTAGTTGACATAATCGGCTTTTAAAGGCTGTCTGAATACCACCACGGACCGATGTAATATAGGCTCTGTTTGTCACACTGAATACCACCACAGGCCAATGTAATACAGGTTCTTTTGTTTTGTCTGTATACTGCCACGGGCCTATTACATCATTTTATTAAAACTTGTTTATTAATAGTTCGAATTACAGTACATCGTATGAAGTATCAAATTACTGTCAAATATGATAATATTACTGCATATTATAACAATGCATAACCAAATTTTCCTCTTCGTTCAGTTTAATGAATCAATCAATCACCGTAAGTCCAAACATGGAAAATGTTAACTGGCCATTAAAATTTGACGGTTTTATCTATAGAATTTTAATTCACAACAATATTTGCAGATTTTTGAAGGAGGTTGAAACCATTTGCAATCTTATTTCATAGTTAATGCATATTTTGTACAAAGTTTTCTTTATTAGAACACGATACTTTTTCAAAATTATTTGTAAACGATTTATAGAAATTTTCCAGCAAGGTCACTACCTGTCAGTTCCAGCAAGGCAACTGACAATACTGTGCTGTTATAGTTTTCAAAACAAATAGGTCTAACCATCCAGATGTGCACCGCCAAAACGTTAAGCTATTGCGTAACAGAAATATAAAATAAGATTTTACTTTTGGTATAATTTAGAGCGATTTGTCTGTATAGGCTGAACTTACAGAATTTAAATATTTAATTACATTTTTATTTGTCAGACGTGTATAGAGTCTTAAAGTTAATTACAGTTCAGATTAATAGAGTAAGGCTTTGTGGAGGGAGTAGGAGTAGTCTTGTTTGTTGAGCTTATTTTATTAGTCACAAAGACATCTGTATGTGGGTAAACCATGCTTGTAAAGTGCAGAATGCTGCAGGTTTTCTCGGCTGAATGCATATTTCTGTACTAAGTAGTACTTGTCCATTACATACACACATATCTGACAAGTCAAAGTGTTGACCCGGCCATACAAGGAATAAGAAACTATGTTCTGTAAACATGCACAGACCATTTGAGGAACAGTCATGTTTGTTTATAATAGATCCACAAAAACAGTGTCCAATATGTTAAATATGGTGTTAAATTTTGCCAATTCTATTTGGAGTTGACTGTACATTTTACTCCCTTCTCAGTATCATCGCAATAAACAAACCGCCTGACAGTACTGCACACATTAATGCTAATAGAATATGATTTTGTAACTGGTTAGACACGAGACCTTAGATGATCGTTAAATTTCTTTTGTTTGTATTATTTGTCTACTACTAATTTATTTTGGTAATGAAAATATGTATGTGTATTGCATACATTATTGTCAAAAAAAGACGGCGATGATAACCTTATCGGTTTTTCGCCGAAAAAAAATATTGTCAAAAAAAAGTTAATATTTACTTGGCCCAACCCGTCTTTGACCGGAAGTGTAATCTTTGCCCAAATTGAAGTTTGGCTTCTCAAACTACTCGACCTGACCCGTAAAATTCGGGGTCCTGCAGACCCCTAATTCACAAAGTAAGTGAAGCAGACGAGAATAAGTGAGTTACTAAGTGCACACCACCGGTGAATATTGCACCTTTATAATTAGTCAAAAGACTTATAAATAAGTGAACAATTTATTGCACATTCAGGTCCTGATTTTTATTTAATATAAACTTGAATAATTAAGTATTATGTCATACGTGTCATAATTTCCATTTATTTGGCTTTCATAGATTAGTTAATAAAATAGAATGATTTCTTCTGTGTTTGTTAATAAATTATAAATTTATTATGAGTAGTATACCAAGTATTTATTGTAGTTTTTACCTGGTGGGGTGACGGAAGCTCGGGTGGAGCTCTGCTAAATAAAGACATAAGTGCAAGACTATAAGGAACCAATTCTCCCAGTAAATTGCATTCAGCTACATCTTCCGGTTTAGCTTCAATCAGAGGACGGAAAGACCTCAGCAATCTGTATGTGCGTCCCAGTTCAGAGAGTTGTTTACACAGAGGTGAGATGGCTACTTCTATCTAAACAACAACAGTACACTATTAATAACGGGCATCTTGTTGGTGTCATAGGGGCTGTAAGGTCATTAGCTCTTCCCAATCATTCATTCACAAAGTTAGGTTACTTTAGAAACTGTAACAACTTTCTAGAGTGAGTGAGTGAGGTTTAGACGTCCCTCGCGGTACCTGAGTCTAACACACACTTACACTTACAACACTACAGTTACGACTTTTAACACTTTACACTTAAATTTAGGGAGGCAATAATAGCCTCAATATGCTTTTCACCTTAAAATAAAAAAAAGAATCGATTGTAGCACTGTTGGTAAGTGAAACAATGACCTACTAGCATTGCAACTTAAATTACCAAACTGTGACCTTTGCAGTAAATGATTTGTTCAATATAATGGTTTAACTTGGTTTTTGCTGTGAGAGTACATACAACGTTACCTGCTTCATATCATTTGCTAATTTAATCCTCCCTGCATCACTAACCGGTCTTACTAAACTTGCATGACGTAGGAAAAGTTCAATGCATCTGGACGCAACTTCAATACAACTGAAACATAACAATGATACACTTATAAATTTACGGTTTTTTATTCATAATTTTTTTTACTTTTACACTATTTTAAAGACAATTAAAATTCTTAAAAAACTAAAACAAATATGGAGCTTGTTACTTCTTCATATAATTATTAAAAATTTAAATATAGTAGAACCTTGAATATACAGGGTAGTAAGGTGAAGGAAGACCATAAGATAATCCCTAAACAGAGTTAAGCCGCTAGTAATAATAATGTTCAAATTAACTAGTAAAAGTAGGCCTACTTTAAAACTACAATAGTTTAAACAAAACAAAAACCCATCTGGATAACCCTGTTATAATTGACCCCAATAGTATGTACTTAAAGTTGACTTCTAGCTAAGCCTGAGTTCTAAGGTAACACAAAAAATGATTAACAACTTATTTTAAAGACGAAAAACATTTTTATAAGATAAAAGGAAAAAAATAATATTTAAATGAAATTTTGCTGTTTGCCTCGGCTGATATTCTGCTGTGTTATATATACAGTATCACATATTTGTACTGTACTAACCTCTGACACACTATCTGCTGATGTTGAAATGGTGCTAAATAATTAAATACAGCTCTTCCCAGGAACGACTGTAGTTCTCTCATGTACAGTGAGGCGGCAGGACTAGTTTCATCTCTACGAATCAAAATAATATTCCTTTAATAAAACTAAAAATAAACTGTTTATACAATTGTTAGCGATTTTACTAAGCCAAGTTTATGCTTGTTTTAAATGATATGTTTTAATAGTGTTGTTATTTTCAATAGGAGAATGATTATCGGTACCGTTTTCATTAATACAATTGATGAAATATAGTGATTTTAATAAAACAAAATGTTCAACTTAACCTGTTGAAATCTTCTTGGTGCATTGTCAGTATTATTGCTTCGATTGCATCGTTCACAGAAGCCAGCAGAGGGTTCAGAATTAACTTGGTCAGGTTGTCAGCATTGCCCAGTGCTTTATTTAATTCAGAAACCGCAGCTGGAGTTAAGCTGGTGGACATATTGGTCATTACACGTTGTATTTGACTGACCAAGTAGAACGCTATATTGCCTATGGATACATTTAATATTTGACCCGCAGTTGGAGGTTCTGTAATATAATCAATGGTATTACATTTATTTAATAATAATTATAACATTGCTGTATTTAGATGTGAACTATATATAAAATTATTATTATTAATAATAATATTTGTTAAGAAATTAGTAAACAAATTTATTAAGTTAGAATAAAAAGTCAGTATGATATATTATGCTGACTTGGACATGGAATAACCCATCTAAATATTAAACCTTTTTGTACAAAAACAATGAGTCACTTATTACTTGATATGTATTTAAATACATCAATGAATCAAAGCAACAATTTCTTATTCCTTACTTATATTTAAAAGTGATATTGTTTCAAGAAGAAACACTGTTTTACCAAAATCATATCTGGCATGTTCAAGGAGTTCTCACTCCAAGTGTGAAGTTGAGCTCAGACTTAAGCAACCTCTCTTGACTTTTATAAATTATACAAAGATAATACTATAACTGATAATAAATTGAAATTCATTAACAAAAACACAAGAAATCACTATATTTTATTAATTATTCAATGAAATTCAAATAAATGGAAAATACAACTTACATATTACATAACACATAATTACTCAAGTTTACGTTAAATTAGATTCAGGTACAGATTAATGAAATAAATTGCTATTCAACTATTTGGAAAGGTCCAATATTCGACAGTATTGTTCACTTAATAACTCATTCATTGAAAATAGTCTATCCTTGAATCAATTAATAATTCAAAAGTTATGAGTAGGTTACTGAAAGCAGGTTATAAAAACAACACGACCCAAGGCAATGGCCGACAACATCACGGCACATAGTCTTACGCAAATATGTATTTTTTGAAAATAATGATCTAACCAGCGAGGAATAGCAAAAATATTTATAAAATAAATATTTCATGAATGAAAACAACATTTATAAATACACCGAGTATCAAAATGAAAAAAGAAAAGGATATGGCGAATTAAATATACAAAATGCGCATCTTGAATTCAGCATTACAATGTGTGAATAGATGAGTTGAGTAAATGAGTGAGAGAGAGAAGGGGAGAAAGAGTCAGTAATTCAGCCTAACAACAAACAAAGGAATAAATGAAAAAAATATTTTATCAAATCACAACCAATTTTTCAATCAAGTAACACAATCAATTTTTAACAAATCCATTAACAATTTGTTTATAAATCCATTATAAAGTTAATTTCACAAAATTAAAAGATTATGACATCCGTTAAAAGCTATGCATTGACATCCATTTAACAATTTTGAAGGAAGTGAAAACTGGAAAATGGAGGAAGTCGACATCTTTGAGGAGATGCCTGCTGCTTACCAGAACACCGACCACCAGTGTGTGTCTGGCTCCGGCACAATAACAGTTTTAAATTGATCTTCAAATAAATGTGAAATAAGTTCAACAATAGTGAAACAAATAAGTTTTTATAAATAGTGACAAATATAATAGTGATCAGCTGATATTTATGTTGAATAAATTAAGGATACCATACTTTCATTATTTAAAATAAACATTTAAATTTTGAATATCTCTACAATTTTTTTTGCAAATCATAAAGAAATTTTATTTAATTTTAGGTAAAATACTAAATCAATTACAAATTTTAAAACTGATTAAGCCTATAGATAAATTAAATTTTTTAAAAATAATAAAGACATGTTATTTAATTTTAGATAAAATACTAAATCAATTACAAATTTTAAAAAACTGATTAAGCCTATAGATAAATTAAATTTTTTTAAAATAATAAAGACATGTTATTTAATTTTAGATAAAATACTAAATCAATTACAAATTTTAAAACTGATTAAGCCTATAGATAAATTACATTTTTTAAAAATAATAATAAAATTTTGTTTAGGGAATAATCAAAACATTTAATTATACATTTTGTTGAATCAAAATAAATTTTACTTTAAAAAATTTAACTTGAATGAGATCCCCATAACTGCCTCCCCCCGAGAGTAGACTAAATAATAATATTGCCTAAATCTGTGATTTTTTACAAAATGTGTAAGTAAAGATACAAGTGACAAAGACTCATGAAACTTCTCAGTAATAGAACTGTATATAATTAAATAACAATTAGATTAGAGATGTATGTTACAATACTGGTAACCCATTAGTATTGTTTGATAATTAAAATTTATTTGTTAATATAGTAATTATAATAGCTGAATTGTTTAATGTTTTTTCTTGTAGGTTCTGATTTCAATATAAGTCAGATACTGATTGAACAATATATATATATATATATATATATATATATATATATATATATATATATATATATATATAATAATAATTAAAAATTTAATTTCCGAAAGCTGTAGGATGAAATGTAAAATAATAAATATATAAAGAAAACTAAAACAAAATGGCTTTAATTAATCAATTATGATATTCAGATATTAATTTATTCAAATAATTTACAACTTTGAACATAGATATAAATGACAAGTTTTCAAAATAAACACATGCAAATTCAAATTATGGTTAAAATGCATCCTTATACAAATTCAGGAACACATTTATAAAAATTGAACAATATTCCTCAATGAAAACATAATAATCCTTACTCTACAAATTAATTAAATAACATAGTTCTATGATATATATATATATATATATATATATATATATATATATATATATATATATATAATGTCTTAAACATAAAAAAAAACTCAGAAAGCTAGATCTTAGGGAGGGCTTTTGAGCCGGTCCTATCCATAGCCATATTCCTATCAAGCATGTTAACAGTTTATCTTAAATTAGTGTTTCAAAAAATTAAAAAAATATTTATTTAATTTTGTAAAAGTCTCAGATTGAAATAAAGTTTATTATTTAGTAATAGAAATAGAATGTTTGACAATTTCGATTATAAAATTTAACTTCTGTTGTACCTCGCCCAAACTGTTTCTTAAGTTTCTTTAATTTTATTAACTCACTTCTTATGCCACATCGTCTCAATTTTCCCTTTATATTTAATTTACAACTGTTTGATAAAAACACTTAAATTTAGATTTTCGTGTTATGGTATCCCCTTACTGACTACTCCTACCATATATGCCTTCAATATGTCTACACGAACGTGACAGAATGTTCTGGAATATCCCGCCTTTTTGCTGTAGTCTAGCAATCGATCTGTCCAGTTTTCATAGCCATGTGACAATGGCTTGTCTTGATATCCATTTTTTGCATTGGAAAAAATTAACATATCTTGCCGATGACATTTTTCCAAGATACAAAATATTTAGATTTGTTCCCGATAATATGAAATGTACAAAATATTGATTATTTATTTTCTGAAATTTGTACATATACGGTTTTCGCCTAGCCTGACTAAATAGATTATTATGTTAACAAAATGCTATCAATATTTAGAATGTTGTAGGCTATTTGGCTCTATTGTCATGGTTCGTCTGCGACATATGTTTTATGCATGTTGTATGTTTGTATTTATTTTAGAAAATGGCATTCATGGATTATTCTAAAATTACAAATTGTTGCGATTGTAACTCTTATCACTTCACTTTGGACAATTTGATTTCTTAATACTAGGAATAATTAGGAAATAAAATAATTTATAATGTAAAATTAAGCTTACCTATAACTTGTGAAGCATCGCCTCCCACTGCCAGCATTTGTTCTCCTTTTAGACAAAACAATCTGACAGCTTTGCCGATGTTACGAGCCACAGTTAGGCTCAATGATTCCTCAACCAATGAAACACTTAATTCACTGTAAAATTAATTTAAAAAGTAATGTATTTATAAAAAAGCAAACGTAATATACATATATACATCAAAATGTCACTATTCAAAACATTGGTGAAGAAAACAAATAATAAGCTTCCTTTATTCAAAAATATAACTTATTAGTCATACTATTTACACTTTAACATTCATAGGTCCAAACTGAGTTCTATGCTGCACGTGCATAGAGCTATAATCTCCACGGTCGAAGTACGCAAACCAGACAGCTAATAGCTATGGAATGCACTAAGTAAGGGGATGTAAAATGCAGGCAACCACTGCCAGTTAACAAACTTAAATTATTATTAAAAACCGGAAAAACTCAAAATGTATTGTGTCAAAAAAAGTATAATCCAAGCAAATGCTTTCACGGTGAAAGTGCTAAACTCACCGAAATAAACTAAAGCAAGGCGGACATGCTAATTTGGTTGGACTTGTAAAATCCATGTATATGTACAAGCCAAACCAAGGTAGGAATCACACTTTGTTCTACTTTTAAATACAGTGACACCTCGGCTTATGGTCGACTTGGACAATGGTTTAATTCACGGAATGAAAAATGACCTGCATAACAGATAAGGTTTCGTATAAAAGGCTGAACATACAGTATTATAAGTGTTTTCATTTTGTTAAATTATTTCTAAGCACATGTGTAAATATAGAGATAACATTGTGCTGTGCTAAAGAAATAAACATTATGTTAACACAAACAAGCTCTTTGAATGAGTCTTTACATAGTATCTCATACCATACATTCCTTCTGGTAATTGTTGGGGTGGTAGACGTGTCTAAGACTCAAGAGCAGATTTATGCGCCTCTATGCGGCATGTCAGAGTCTAAACCAATGTCAGAGTTATATTGGTTTAATCTAATCTAATCTAATCCATCCCTATCTCAAAGGTGGAACAGCATACGCCGAGAGATTCATGGCTAAGGGGGATCTTAGCTTTTAGCATGCGAACTCTGGATACCAGACGACCACCAGTTTCAATTCAGCCTTACCCATACATGCTGAGGTCTGAATGGGTGGACACTTATCTTCCCAAGCTATTTGTGGGACCTTTAATGGAGACTAGACGAATTGTTATCAATAACACTCAAAACTCTGGAGTATTTGCAGAAGTGGACCTAGGTGTGAGAATCAGGATAAGGAGGAATCTGAGGTTGTACTAAATCCCGTGGAATCCTCCAGTTAGGAACTGCAGCAGAATTTAGGATTGCTGGGCAGATCCATCTGACCTGCAATAGATGTTTCATTCCATAGAAGGATCAGAATAGTTCGAGTTAATCTACATCATAGTGAGGCAGCAATTGCTGTTTTACTGAGGATGCTTGAACAGGTGCAAGAACCTTGAGTGACAGGAAATATAATAGCAGGCTGAGTGTAAGTGGAAGTAAGTTGGTTTACGACAGGTCAGTCACTAGGCCCAGGATTGGCATAGTTGTAAGGAATAATACTGAGATACTAATGTTGTCTTCTTTATGTTCCAGGAACTGCAATGTAATCAGTGCTAATTAAATTGCCAGTATCATTTAAATAAACGATATGTCATTTTATTTCATTGTCAATAAAGTTTCAGAAAAAGAATTCTAACTACTGTTCAAAACAATAATATATGTATTTAAGTAAACTGACTAATCCCAGTGACCTGTGTTTAAATAAATTATTCTTTAATGACTAAACCACAGTTGTTTGATTGATGTGACCTGCCGAACTTGTAAGGGCCCACAGCTTGGTAACGTCAAAGGCGCAGTTCTTGGGATCGGCTTCTCTCATCAGGGTGTGAGTCAGCAACTTGTTAACTAAGCTAAATAAACAGATAATAGTGTGTAACTTAAAGTGCCTTTCAACGGTGGCAAGTTTTCATTGATTTGTTCACTTCGCATGTAGAAAGCGGTAACAGAATTGTCAGATTCAGGTAGGTTGCTGTACATGTTCGTTTACACTAGTGCTAATAAATAACATGTAGATCTGCATGGGTAGCACACTTCCAGCTTGTGTATAGACACATCAATTATTAAAACTAAAGACAAACGTAAACATTTCAACATCAACTAAACTTGCGTTGGATTAGTGAAATGCTCATAGTATGCTCAAGTACCATAAAATACTTACTTTGTAATAGTTCGAATAAGATTATCAACCTGTTCTGTAGAAGGCGGAGACTCAGTGCTAAACATACTGTGAACAGAATCCAACAGTCTAGCCACTGATCTTGACAAGTAAGCGGTTTCAAACTGGTGTCCACAGTCTCCGCTAGAACAATACAAAATATGGTGAACAAATTCTGGATAAATTGTGCATTCGTATAAACTCACAAAGAAATATTTGTTTAGGAATCTAAACAAATTTGTATTATAGCCTTACCTGTTTGGGTAAATGTTAGCAGTGAGTGTGTCAGCCTGAAGACGCTTATGAAGATCTAAATGAATTCGTAACAACTTTGGATACTCTCCTTCTAAAGCTTGTTTCATGAAAGATGAATCTGTTACAAGATAATTTTATTAATCTTTGAAGTTTTTGTGTATTAAATCATTTGTTTTAATTTTGTAAAACAAAATTAAATATATATTTCATGATACTGACTCAAAACCCAGAAAAATTATATACACATATATATATATCCCTGCAGGGGAGTGCAGACTAGCTGCACCTATTGAAAAGACTTAGATGTCCTTAGCGGTACCAGAGTCTAACACTAACACAAACTTACACTTACAACTTTAGACTAACACTTACATTTAGGGAGGCAATAACGGCCTCAATGTACTTTTCGCCTTAAAAAACAAAAAAAAATATATATAAATATTCTTGTACATTTCTGATAGGAATGTTATTTTGTTCAGTACGTTTCTGCCTTTGCTAGCTGTTAAATTTTTTATTTTCTGATGCATTTTGGATTTTCTCCATTTTTAAAACCTATTGCTGTAATCAATATTGACGATTCTTAACACATAGCCAGTTTTGTGATTGTTAAACATTTGATTAAAAAAAAAAAAAAAATAAACCAAAAGAGGGTACTTCCATATACACACACCCCCCCCACACACACGCACGCATGTGTGCAGACACACACACACACCATAAACTGTTTTACTTTAAATAAAAGTTTTCTTACTTAAGTTTCAAGAGATATGATGAACTAACTTACTTTGAGCTGCTAATGATAACTGTGAAGTCAACATTTCATTTATTCTATTCCAAAAAATCGTTGCGATTTCTGACGTACTGCTTGGTTCTGTACTTACACCTTTAATATTGTTCAACACTTTCTGCACCAGTGCCATCTAAATAAAAATATTCTAATTATTTATAAGCTGCTGAGAAATTAAATCACTGACATTATTTTTTATTAATTTTTTGTTATTAATTTACTAATTTTTAGTTAACTTATACAGTGGAATACCTATTGTCTAAAGTGATTTGGGAGGAAGTTCCTGTCTACAAAATTGATTTTTTTGTGGATAACTGATTTCTGCCTAAAGTACGGCATCAAATGTAAAAATAATGACACAGTATAATGTATTGTATATGTAATGTATATAATATAATGCAATTTACGGTATAACATTTCATAAGAATTGATAAACATTAAATTTTCACAAGTGAAAGTGTGTACAGAAATAACAATAATGTAAAAACAGACAATATAAAACAAGATATCAAGAGTCGGTTTATACTAATGGAAACTCATGTTGTACGTGTCTGTAAGTTTTACCTGTGAACACTGAGCACAAATCATGTTATAGAGAAGACTTTCCCATGCAGTCCATAAGGAATTGCGGAAGTTGGTGACATTGCCTGGATACATGCTACCAGTTACTCGGCCAGGTCCACCTGATCATTGAGAGAAAACAATTTCAAAGTCATATTTTGTTTTGTCTTAGTAAATTATTTATTACAAACAAAATGTTTAAACTGTTTTGACAAATCAGCTTTAGCAAGAATGGTGAAAACCTTAGGCTGATTTAACTGTGAATAACTGTTTCATTTCTTCATTGTATGGATCACAGTGACATTATCAAAAATAAAGGATTAGTAAGAAAGAGAAGGAAAATAACAGGTTTTTGAACTGTTAGTGTTAAATAATAATATTAATAATAATAATAATAAGATATACATGTTTTTGTATAATTTTATTTTAATAAGTTAACACTTTAATGACAAAAATAAAATAAAGAATCAACAAAACACACTCAACATAACCGTAAAGACCTTTATTCCTGTAAATGAACTTTCTGTTGCCATATCTCACAATTTGTTTACAGACCGTAAATCAGTTCATAAACACTACAAGGCTTTAACAATAATAATTAAATGTTCCTTAGTTTCATACTAGTGGGTAATCTTTATGCCTGTTACCCTGTTATTTTTGTAACACAGACAAAGATATAACAGGGAATAAAATATAACATGGAACCACATTACCTTGTTGGTGTTAGGGTGATCAGGGAATGTAACTGGTTATCAAACATCACAAACTAACCTTTTGATTTAGACACACGCTCTGAAGAGGAAGGGCTTTGATTAAGATTCTGCATATCCAAAGCTTTCTCTGTATTTTGTTGTGCTTTCTTAAACACTTTTTCCAACAGTATGTTCATTTCCTTTTCTAATCTTCCAAGATTCTGAAAAACTTGCACTCCCGTGTTTACCTGCACAATTATAGGCATACATACAACATGACAGTAGCCATATCACAATACTGGCTACTTAAAACAATATTTATGATACTGTATTGTCGCTACCACATCGTCATGCAAGAATCTTTTTAAAGTTTTTCTATGTTGGGCTGTGAATGCAAAACTTACAATACAACTCGACTAACACAAATTTCCCGAAAAGTAGAAGTTTTTTAACTATGTTAATTGTAGAATACTTTGAATCAACAACTGCAAACATGTAGGTCCGTAAATAAAATTGTAATGTTATAATATGTTCACCGTGTGTGTGTGTGTGTGTGTGTGTGTGTGTGTGTGCGTGTGTGTGTGCATTCAGAGATCCGAAATTTTAAATGTAGGTGGACAGAAGGTCAGACATCTCAAAACCATATTTAAAATTTCTGATTAGATTTTTTAAAATTAAATATTTAGCAGAGAATTATGCCTGATATTATCTAGTGCCTTTTTTAATAACTGTTTTAATTTAGAAACAAAAAGAGAACCACTGTAACATATTAACTTGTGCTCACAGATGTTTGTTTTGTTTACAGGCAACACTGTTGCTATCAGGTAATGATAGCAATAAACAAAATGATGTTATTCGTCAATCAACAAATATTAAGAAAAATAATTTACCAACATTTTTACAAAACTTTACCTGAGAATGATTTAAGTTATTTAAACCTTGATTCAGTAGCTGACGAGCTTCTTTCTCCACTCGATTGGTTTCAGATCTAATCAAGCGGTGATCTTCTTCTAATATTTCTAATCCTGAAAGGTCCACATCACGACATAATTCATCTAAAAAACACATTAATACTTGTGTATAAGAAAATCTTCAGAAATTTACTATCGGAAATAAAATTAATTTGATGTTTTATTATTAAAACAAGGAATTTAGGTACAGATGACAGTGCATTATCTTTATATAACAATATTTACTTGTAACAGGAAAATATTATTTTTTGTCAATCCTTAGAGTTGGCTTTACACTTATAGTACTTCTATAAATCTTTATAAGGATAAATCTTATTCTATAAATATTTACAAATTATGTTATAGTATTTCTAACAAATCTTTAAGTTTTTTACAAAAATTAAACATTTATTTAAATTTTTAAAGAACTATTTTAATAACTATAAATGGTTTATCTAACACACATATCAGGGTTATTTCTACTTTATATTCATCGGAAGATAACCACCTCACTGAATAACGTACACCAGAATAAAATAATTAAACTTGTTTGATATTATTTTTTTATCTGAGGAAAATGGACTTCATTTTCTGTTGTTGTTGTTTTCCAATGGCTTCCGCTGGCTCACGCCATCTTTGATCTTGCTTCCCAGTAGAGGCCAGGGAGGTCTCCTCTTCTCTGCTTCTCTTCATCTAATTTTCTGCAGACCAGGAGGTGGTCCTTGTTCATGATGGTGTCTGGGCATTCACACAATGTGCAGTTGTCATAGTTTAATATCTTAATTTTCTTCAGGTGTTCATTCAGAAAGTCGTGTCCAGTTGTCAGCCAAAAGACCACGACAGATGTCCTCCTCTGGAGATCCTTGACCTTCCCATACAAGTCGAATACATTCTCATAAGGCTTGTTCTTTATGTCTTCCTTGACTTTGTTTGTAAATTCAAGATAAGATGTTCGCTTCAGTGCACTAATCCTAGCCTCCAGTGTGAGCATTCTTTTTGGTTTCTGCACTATAAGGGTTCCTTGTTTGGCCAGCTTGTCTGCCCGCTCATTCCCTTGTATGCCTACATGTGAAGGGACCCACTGCAGAACCCATTTCTTGGTAATGTGTTTAACTATTTTGTATTTCTTCTGGATCGATTCTATCATAGAGCCTGCAGATGTGTATCAGCAATTGCTTGTAATGCCGATTTAGAGTCAACTAATATCTCTATGTTATTATTCAACCATGACCTTGTTATTACTTGCCTCAATGCCTCATCGATTGAAAATAACTCTGCCTCAAAAACAGTGGCGTCCGAGCTTAATGCAAAATAGTGAGAAAAATGCTCACAGAATATTCCCGCCCCTGTTTCACCTCTGATTTTAGATCCGTCAGTGTCTATGTCTAGACCCGTCAGGACTTCATTTTCTTGTAGTTTATGTAATGTTTCAATCAGCCATTTTTGTTATTTAATTTGGTCTATAACTGTTAAAATAAAATGCATTAACATACCTAATATTAGCTGGGTAAATACAATGATATTAATGTTTTGCTTTTATTATATATGACTAAACTGTTAGTGTCTTAGTAACTAGCAGAAAACATTAAATGTCTTAAGGTCTTACATCGAGACACACCTTACCTTATACACAAAATGTTTTCACCAAAGACAACAATTTTTAAAAAACAAATAACATTACTGAAAATAAGTCTATTTCAATAACGTGAAGATAATTTTTTACACGACAGCCGTAAATATTTTGTTTTACTATTTTTAACAACTCCTTGAATGAAACAGCATGTTACAGCATAATTACCTAATTCGCTAAGTAATGTTGCAGCTCTAAGGAGTTCTGTGTTGGGAAGACGTTTAGTTAACTGTTGAATACGTGCAGTTCTTCGTAGCAAATCGGATGTTGCATGCAGGCGTGACAACATAACAGTCTGTGTTTGTAATTTGGCGAATGGATCGACTATTTTCACTCTCAATCTTTCAACAGAAGACACCAGTCTCTAAAAAAAATTTCATTAATAAAAGTTTTTTGATAATTGTATACGAAAGCTAGATTATATGCTAATATACATTGAAAAAGAAAAAAAATAATATACACTATAAAGACAAACCTGTACATGTGACTGCATATCAGCAAGAATAGATTCCAGTCTATCCACCCATGTGGCTTGCGATACTAAATGCTCATGGTTATCAAACACTTGAGAATGAAGTTCTTTCGCCAACAAATTGATGCCTATAAAAAAATATTTTTTTTGTTACTTTACCACAAAAACCAAAGTAAGTGTTTTGAGGGAGAAAATATTTTTATCATACATTATAATGTATGAAGTTTTTTTTTTAGAAAAATGATAATGTAATCTTAGAAATTATTATTAGTATGATATTTCTATTTATCTTTTTTTAAAATTATTATTTTACTTTTTCTTTTATTATAAATACAAAACTCCTCAGCAAGGAATTAATGTTAAATAAAATATTTCTTAATGTTTTCTGCAGTCCATATAATAACAGTTTATTAAACACAAAAAATATTATAGATTATATTTGAAAATAAAATACAGACTACTATCACACTATTACAATTATATATATATATATATATATATATATATATATATATATATATATATATATATATATATATATATATATATATATATAGATTTGCCATTCCTTAAACATTGCCTCTTTATACATGTCATTTATTAGGATATGCCTCCAGAGCGACAATTTGCCTCCGCTTCGAGTTTTGACCTCCACGGAGGCAAGAAATCAGGTTCACAGAACGCAAGAAATATTTGGGTTTAGAAAACTGTGTGTTGTCTTATAAGAGGCCATGTTGGAATGCATTAGATTCATTGCAAACTTTGAAAAATATGAAATATTAAGTACTGTGTTGAAACATTTCTAATATGTTGAAATGCGAGCTGAGTGACATATTAATACGATACTTTATTGTATATGAATGCGTCTTCAAATTCAATTTTTCCTGTGAAAATGCAAAGTGAACTGCTTTCTCCTAGGTTGAGGTTATGCCAATGTTGATAACCATAATGTATTTTGTTCATTTGTGTCTGGATTTTTCTATTACAAAAAGTAGTTCAATGAAGAATTGAGATGTAGAAACAAATACAAGTTTTGAAATATATTGACAAAATATTGTTACGAACCAAAATTCTGTTGGATTGAAGAAAACAGGACTGGAAGAAGGTTAGTAAACCCATGAGTGTGTTACTATAATTTTAAGATTTCACATTATTTATAACTTAGAATATTAACAATTATTGTACATGACAAATAGTTGGAGGACCAACAATCACTTTTATGATAATTACTATATTAATAATAGTAAACTGAAACTAATGTATTAGTAATAAATTTTTACATATCACCAAGATATCAGTTTATTTTTAATATTAAAGTAGGCTACTTGGTTGTAACATTGGTAGATCTAGTAATATTTTGCAAATATCTAAATAATATGTCTATGTCTACTTACAGACCAAAGAAAACTTACAACTAAGCATTATAGTCTAAATATATTTTTTTTCTTATACCTACTACTGTAATGGGGTGAGGTTAGTCTAAAGTAGGTTTTTATGTGAAAATGAGAATATATTTACAGAAAAGTATAAAATATTCCTAAAGCTAACAGTTACAACTTATAAACTATATTAAGCTCTGTAAGGACATAACATACTTTCTTCTCTTATTTATATGATGGAGAAAAGATAAGTTATTTGTGTATTTAATATGCCTCAGGTGTAATATAATTACAATATTTTTATAAAAATTAAGTAGGCCTAATATTAACCCACACAACATTTATTAAGTAACGATTTTATACAATTTTTAACAGAAAAATTTTGCGACATTATTATTACATTTTTACATTACATTGAGCATGGAGGATTTACTTTGCAAATTAGTCAGTAATTAATTCAATGCAAATTTTTGAAGTAACAAGATGATAGGTTCTAACTAATTGTGAAGTTACAGTTGTTTTTAAGTCTAAAATATAGCAATATTTGTAGAATTCACAAGAATAATTTAATGTTGCTACCAGCATGTTATTGTTCAATATAAGCTAAAGGCAGTCAATTTTTAAAACAAAATATAGTTTTTATATAAAATGATGATTACTTATTATATTAGGCCTAACTATTTTTAATTTCAAATCTATATTTCACACAAACCCATATTAGACTAGTTAGGTTCATTTTTGTCTTTCATTCATTTGCGCAAAATGACATTTTGGATTTTTACATATAGGCCTATACATTTAATTAAATTAAGTGTTTTGGCAAAAGAACATTCAAAAGTCAGCTGAGGGATAAGTATTAAATACAAATTTATAAAAAGTTAATATGGTTTAAAATGGCTAATGAATAAACTAATCCCAGGCTTACGAAATTGAGGCTATGTCCTTCTTTCATAAAGAACTAGATAAACTTTAATGACTTCTACAAATTCA
This sequence comes from Callitettix versicolor, assembly GCA_022606455.1. Taxonomy (NCBI): domain Eukaryota; kingdom Metazoa; phylum Arthropoda; class Insecta; order Hemiptera; family Cercopidae; genus Callitettix; species Callitettix versicolor. Next base: position 104,808,828 of record CM040189.1, on the reverse strand, counting down.
GTATAAAATCAAAGTTTGTAACAACACTATAGTTTTATTTAGTTTTGCTTTGACATTTTCTAGGCTAATAATAAATCTATTATATAGGTTACAATACGTATAAGTAAAATGTGTACATTAATATAAAAATTTAACAGTTTGGATTGTAATTACCTCTCGGGTATGTCTGACTTTTCGGAACTTTTGCAAAAATTATGATTTTACTATTTTTTTTCCTTTTATTATATGCTTTGTCATTTCATTGAGAGATATTAACCCATGGAAGATTAACTTTATTATGATAAATTATGACTTTTAGTAATTTGTTACAAATCTATATTCTGACGTCCATTTTTACTGTATGCTATGATACTACTAACAACAAAGATTAGTATGTTTAAGGAATATAAGTTATATATTTAATAAATGAGTTAACACCCAACAGCTAAGTTGAGTTAGGTTACCAAGTTCTTTTTTTAAGAAAAAAATTATATTCTTTTGATTAGTAATAACATGCGTGTTTCATTAAACACCCAACAGTGAGTCAAGTTAGGTTAAACACGCAACAGCTAAGTCGAGTTAGGTTATCAAGTTCTTTTTTTTAAAAATAATATGTATTCTTTTAATTATGAAAATACACTATAATTTTAACAGTTTGGATTGTAATTGGCTCTCGAGTATGTCTGACTTTTCAGAACTTTTGCAAAAATTGTGATTTTACTATTTTTTTGCTTTTATTATATGCTCTGTCATTTCGTTGAGAGATATTAACCCATGGAAGATTAACTTTATTATGATAAATTATGATTTTTAGTGATTTGTTACAAATCTATATTCCGACGTCCATTTTTACTATATGCTGTGATACTACTAACAACAAAGATTAGTATGTTTAAGGAATATAAGTTATATACGTAATAAATGAGTTAACACCCAACAGCTAAGCTGAGTTAGGTTACCAAGTTCTTTTTTTAAGAAAAAAATTATATTCTTTTGATTAGTAATAACATGCGTTTCATTAAACACCCAACAGTGAGTCAAGTTAGGTTAAGCAACAGCTAAGTAGAGTTAGGTTATCAAGTTCTTTTTAAAAAAAAAAAATGTATTCTTTTAATTATGAAAATACACTTATCGTTATTATGAAACATTTATCGGTTTTACCATTAAAAGCATGTTACCTACTTTCGAACAGTAGTCATTTTGAGGTTATGTTGGTAACTTTTATTGTAAATTCACTTTTTGTAAATTCTACTTGTTTCTTTATTTTTATATTTTTGATAAATTAATATTGGTCCCAATAACTCAGTTTTACCATCTCTTGTTTATTGGATTGTTTGCTTGTTAATTAATTGAGGATTATTGTATTCCTTAACAGGTTCGAATATTGTAAACCAGTTTTCCAGTATATTTTATAATTCCACAAGGAGAATACCACTTGATATAGTTCACAAGTAACTAGCATTAAGAAAATGTATATTAATTTTTGTTACATATACATATACACGTCCTACAATAATTAATAATGTTTGTTTACATGTTGCCTTTTAGTTTATTGCTGTAGGTAGCCTAATCAAAAATTACAATTGGTAAATGAAAGACCACACAAAATTGGCCTTCATGAAATTATGACCATGTGATTGGAATACAAGTTTTTTTTTCAAAAATGTCAAGGCATTTGTATAAATTATCATTTGATGGACTATCATGATATTAGGCTAGGCTATATAGAAAATATATTTTTCAGCGAGTTATTTTTTTAAGAGAAATATATGTGTTGCAGGTTAAACTTGAGAAACCTTTCAACTACAAGTTTTAAATTACAGTAATCATCACCTAGCCAAAGATATTTTGGATTTGAACATTTTTGATTTTATCAAATCGAATATGTGCCTATTTCATCAGTGAAAAGAATAAACAACTCAGTAAGTACAACTTTGTTCACCTCAGCCTTAAATAATATCAAGTTTAATAATTTTTATACTTACACAGTTAATCAGATTTCACTCTAGGTAAAACTTGTAGTAAAGTGTTAAGCGTATGTGTGTTTTAAGTTAAATCAAGAAAAAACACTTATAGCCTCTTGTATATATTTTGAAATCTGCATTAAATGTAGTGCTGTTCTCCTATTTTGTAGTTTTAAAGTTATATATTTTGTTGCTTGAAATTGAGGTGAATATTTATATTGTTGAGAAAAAATTTTAGCATTACTAATTTATTTGATCAGCAGTTTTATTATAAAAATAGAACATTAGCTATCAGTTTGATACAAAAGTACAAATAGTTATCAGTCTATATACTACTGCAAAGTGTAACTATTTTAAGTTCGTAATTAAAATTAGAGGTAATAGCTTTGTATAGTTATAATATATATTTTTTTCTAGGATCAGTCTTCAGTCATTGAGAAATTGGTTTGTCATGGACAACATGCAAATACTGGAAGCTTATAACAGAAGAAACTCCTGAACGTCTATTGATTGTGCTAAAATGATATATAAAATATTCTACTGATTGATTATATGAATGATATATATAAATACTGATTGTATGTTACAAATAAACCGTATGGGCTATTCTTAAGAAAGATGATTTTCCTTGTGCTTTTACATTCATAATTATACCAACATCCAGCCATAGCCTACACTAAAAAAAAAAAAAAAAAAAACTAACAGGCCTAAACATTAGTCTTCTTAACATATCTTAGAAACATTTTTAACAAAAAGTTTGAAGTATTTTTTTCTACAGAAAAGCTTATTTTATAATTATAAAGAAGTAATATTTTCATTTTTGTTTTGCATTTCTAAAATTTTTTGGTTTTAAAAACTGGTAAAAGCAAGAAATAGCTGGAAAACTGGTTATTACAGTGCTTCAATCTTAAAGTTTTTATGACTAAAAGAAATAATTTTAGAAAAACTATAATAATGTAAAATAAAGTAACCTAATATATCTTACACAGTATTTATTAAACCCATTTATGCCCACTTTCATCCATTCGTATATTGGGCTAGCAGCGACACATGTTGATTTTATAATTGTATGACACACTCTAACCTTACCAGATCCCTTCACCTTGGTAAAATACTTATGTACAGTTTTGTCTGATGAAAATAATGCTTAAAAATTAGGTATTTATAATGGATCACCACATATCATGATACCTCATACATATTGATCATACATATATCATCAAAAATCACACATATTGATGTATGATTATACTACATTTTTGTTGTATTTCATATTGTATGACAAAATTAAGTAATATAAACATGTGGTACATTTTTTAATTTATGATTTTATGCAATTTTTAATGAACTTCATACATTAAGACGTTATATTATCATTTACATTGCATGCATGAACAATTTATTATGTGAACTTTTAATAATAAACTGACCCAGACTCTTGAAAGTAGTCTGTAGTCAGTAAACTGGCATGAACTCCAAATATGATCACAGTGGGCAATAAAATAAGGTTAGTAAGCTTCACACATCCCCATAGTTCAGGTTTTTCAATTGTTTGATTATTTCTTCAATCGGGCAAAAAATTGATAAGGATTTTTATTGATATGCTTTAAAACATATACTTAAATGTAAGCCTAAATATTTATTTAAATATACATGAATTTAGCATTTTAGGATAAAAATTGGTGGTGAACCATTTATTTTATATTAACCAAATACTATAGAATTATTTAAAGTATCAGTAAGTGAATACTATGAAATTTAGTGGCAGTAAATTTTGAAAAAACTTTTATTTGCAAACCTTTTAATTACATTTAAACCTTAGATATAGCTTAGGTTAACAGGGATTGCAGCTGCAGATATACCAGTAGGCCTACTTCAAAAGTCTCCATTAGTAGTAGATTATTCTTTTTAGTTTGCTTTATTATGAAGTATCAAGGTTTTAAATTTTCGCTCCTGTACCCATACACGTCAGGACATTTGACATTAAAAATAAGATTTCTAATCTAATTAAAAATAAATAAAATTTCTGTTATATGTGGTTATTTACTATTCTATCGTCATATTTACTTTGAATTATCAATACTTGGGTTTTATGAGAACACAGTCTATGAAAACTAGGCAGTTTAAAATCATTTAAGATTACTATCTCCTGCAAAAGTGAAGTTTTCCCATTGAATTGTACTGCACCATTAACCACCTGCAAGGTGCATTTTCTGCACTTGTTTTTGTTTACAGGGTGGAAGACATTTACGACTTATGACAGTATTGCACTTTCACATGTTATTCTGTTTTGAGGATGTAATAACAATAGTACACACTTATTCATAAGTACTTAACACTGCTTTTGTTCTGGTTACAATCACACTATCTTAGGTACTTCATTAAAAGCAACAGTAAGTGATAAAACCTTGTATCAATTCCAGGTACGTTATTGATTATATATATTTTTACCATACCATGTTACAAATTATAGTCATGAAACCATTCACAGCACCCTACAGATGTTAACCTAGGTGGTAATTGTAATATACTAACACACCAACCTTTCTGGCATTTTTCGAACAAAGTAGCTTATGTAAATATATGTATTAAATAAGTTTAAGTAGCAATAGTGGTCACTAGACAGCATGTTTATTGCTACAGTAAATAATTTAGTGATATAAAAAAATTATATCAAGGCAGGCATATTATAATTTTTTTATGGGTTATGCTAATCCAAAACGGCATACTGCAGCTGTTAGGTTAGATTAGATTTCATATCGAAATGGTGCTAGACTATAATATTTCTGCTTCTTCTTTGTTGTTCATTACTCTTTTAACCATTTTCCAAGGGAATCATGACCTCGTGTAACTTTTTCGAGCAGGCTATTATGAGTTGTACTGCCTATCGCACTGGGTTAAATGACATCGAAAACAAAAAGACAGCAATATTTCTTTCCTATGTTTGTTGGTTTTATTTTTTTTATTAGCACAACATCAAAATTCTATATAAAAAACACTTGAGGTGATATTTTGGTACTTAGATTAAAAACTTGATGAGCAAATCGAAATCAATATTTAATACTTGTCCGTTAAATTTTTCTCATACTTAGCTTATGATAAAACTTGAACTTAGTTGTTTAAATTTGTATTACCAAAGACATTAAAATTTTTTAAATGTATATTTGTACCTTTTATATATAGCACCTGTATGTATTTGGCTATGTAGGCTAATCACAATAGGCTATATTGTGATTTTATAGCTAAATAGCTTACAGAACTAAAATTTGGCCCAAAATATTTTAATCATATTTTTTGTATTATTATTATGCAAATCAGTTTATTAAAAATCAATTCCCAAGACCTAATGAAAAACATTTTATTGTTTTGGAAGTACAGTACTTCCCTCTAAAGTACAAAATTTAAGTAGCCTAAAAAGTGGCATGCGTGAAAATAAACTTTAGGCAAAACTTAGATCTACAGTCAAATTAGTGATTTAATACATATGTATATGTATTACTTTTATATAAAAGTAGAAGTGAAAGAAAAGGTAGGTTTTGTAATATCAACTACAACTCTAACCTGTTTGAACTGTCAAACCAAAATTATGAAAAGTACAAGAGCCACAAGTTTCGCCATATCTAATGAATACAACAATAAATCTCAAAGAAAGAACAATTTAATTGGTTTTATGTGTAGAGAAATAGAACTTTATAGTTTCGGTATATTTGTAGGTGATAAAACTTTAGAAACATAAAACATAACCTCAACTATATACATATACAGGACTTCAGTAGTGTTCAGTTTGGTAAAAGGTTTAGACTGGAGGCAAGGTCTAATGGTATATATCTGCAAAGTTAGACATCAATTATATTTAACGACATCCGGAGGCAACAATCTATGTTTGACAAACAAATGTTTTATGCTAACCTTACATCTTGCCACCGGGAGGCAATATTTGATTAATTACATAACAAAAAATTGTATTATACATTAGAGCATATTGGAATAAATGTCTTGAATCTGTTATTTTGAACATATACTCAAATGGGATGACACATATATCTTTACAATTAGCTGAGATATAAGGCTGTGAATGTGGAGGTAATATCTAAGGATTACGGACATGGAGGCATATTCTAATGAATGATATATATATATATATATATATATATATATATATATATATATATATATATATATATATATATATATATATGAGGCCTACAGAAAATTTAAGATGAAACATTTATATGTGAACATACCATATGCTAATTTGGCAAGCTGATCGGATACTGCCAAGGTTTGAGATACTGCTTCTTTGGTATTCCCCTGCGTTCTTTCATTAGGCTGCTTTATAAATTGAGAAAGGAAAGCTGAAATTTAAAAAAAGCAGTGGATAAACTAAATTAAAAAAATCAAAAGAATTAATAATTAATATTGATATTATTATTTCTTTAGAAATTTACAAGACACTTTATATATACGAGGGTGGGGTGAAAAGTTTCCGGCCTGACCAAGAGACGGCCGCCACTAAGTCTACTTTTAGAGTGGCGTCGTACAGTACTATCCCTAACTAGCTTATATGTACACTTTCATCCCAATCACCACGTTAGTTTATGTTTGAGAGCACACTGAACAAGACACCTCTGATGTTTTCGTGAAAATGGAAAAATTGGAAAATCGTGCTGTTATCAAATACTTCTATTTGAAGGGTTTTACACCAAAACAAATAAAAGAAGAGATGGATTCAACACTAGGACCCACCTCCCCATCATATTCAACTATTAAGCAGTGGGTTTCTGAATTTAAAATGGGTCATGTGAGCACCTCTGACGAGTCATGCCTAGGACGGCCCATTGAGGTCACAACTCCAGAAATGATCGAAAAAATCCATAAAATAGTGTTGGAAGACCGCAGATTGAAAGTGCATGATTAAGCTGAGACCTGTAGGATGTCAGCTGAACATCTGCGAAATATTTTACACGAAAATTTTTAGCATGGAAAAGCTGTGTGCAAGATGGGTGCCGCGTTTGCTAACACTCGACCAAAAATTGCTTCGAAAAAACATTTCTACCGACAATTTGGCGCTGTATAGGCGTAATCCAAACAAATTTTTGCGTTGATTCATAACTGTTGATGAAACTTGGGTCCTCTGCTACACTTTTGAAAATAACAGTCTAAACAGTGGGTTGGACAAGGGGAACCAACTCCCAAAGAAGGTAAAAACAATTTTATAGGCAAACAAGGTTATGTCTACTGTTTTTTGGGATGCAAGAGAAATTATATACATTGATTACCTTGAAAAGGGTAAAACTATCACTGGTCAATACTACGCAGAGTTATTGCAACATTTGAAGCAGGAGGTACAAATTAAACGACCTCATTTGGCGAGAAACAATTTTTTGTTTCATCACGATAACGCACCAGTGCATTCGTCAAGTGTTGCCATGGCTAAAATCTACGAATTGAAGCCGCATCCTCCCTACTCTCCAGACCTTGCCCCCAGCGACTATTATCTGTTTCCTAACCTAAAAAAATGGCTTGGCGGTAAGAGATTTGGGAGCAATGAAGAAGTGATTAAAGCTGTAAATCAGTATTTTGAGGAGCTTGACGAATCTACGTTTAAAACTGGTATAACTAAATTAGAACACCGTTATGAGAAATGTGTCAGTCTCAATGGAGATTATGTTGAGAAATAAAGCAAAGAAAAAAAAATTTAAACATCGTTTTTCTTGGTCAGGTCGGAAACTTTTCACCCTACCCTCGTATATATATTTAAAATTAAATTTTTTTTTACGGTGAAAAGCACATTGAGGCTATTATGGCCTTCCTAAATGTAAGTGTGAGAGTGAAGTGTTAAAGTCGTAAGTGTAGTGTTGCAAGTGTAAGTGTGTGTTAGATTTGGGTACCACGAGGGTCGTCTAAATCCTCTCAATAGGTGCAGCTAGTATGCATCCCCCTGCGGAGCATATATTTCAAACTAACAAAGAAGATTAAAGTACTATTGATATACAAATCAATCTAATGGATAATACTGTCATACACTATATAATATAAATAGCACAAAATATAGCGCGCGCGCACACACACAGTAGAGTCTCAATTTACCATCATTCTCGAGACCGTTGGAATGAGGGATGACAAAATAGACAGATAACAGAAATAGACTCGTACTTTCGGCGATCTTTAAAAATAACATACTATACTCTGTTTATAGCATAGAATGTTTTTAATTATTATTATTTTGGAAATGTAGTAAAACCAAAATTTTCTATGTAACTCTATATGTATTTTACAAATTTTGCATACATAGGTCTTTAATACCAAATTTCCATTACTTACCAGTCTTAAGTAAATTACTAGTAATTATCCTTTTGACAAGTATTCATGTAACATATGTGAGGCACTACGTGCACAACTTAGAGTACTGATGTGACTTACAAATATGCTGAATGGTATTATACTAAACAGTGTAAAAAGTTTTATCTGACAACAGGAACATTTATAAAATCTTTCAGAAATTATTGTCACTACCATCATAAAAAATACATGTCAGAGATCATGTCAATGTTTGCTTATGCAACATAATTGTTGCTGCAATTAATGTCAGCTGCCTATGCTATAAATAAGTTGTGGCCAGTTATAGGATTTTGTTTTGCCTATGAAACTTCTATTATTTATTATTGAAGACTGTTTACAAATGTCAGATAACAGATTTAACCTAAAAGTTAAAAAGGTTCATCAAGACTTTACTATATATAATATTATTTTAATAAAATGTAAGCCTAAAGGCAAATCTACTTTTTATATATAATTCATTTTTTTTAGAAAAAATAGCCCCTTTACACATACTAATACAGTACTGTTTGTTTTATTAATGACTTTTGTTCAAAATATAATTAACAAAATATTTTTTATGCATCTCTTGATATTTTTGTTGGTAAAAAGAATTTCAAAAATTTAAAAGTAATTCTGTAAATACTCACGGTCATGTTCAAGAGTCTGCCAAACATCAGTTTCACCTCCCATTGTAGAATGTCCTAAAATTATTATACCGAATGTAAATAAAAAAATCCAGTCCTATAAAAATACAATAAATTTCATTTATTCAATAGTACAAAAATTTCATTTATGTTTAAGCTTAAATAAACAATATAAATAAGAATATATAGAATAATGTGTATTTACTTATGTAATATTGTGTAAACATAACTAAACTACTGTAAATATTAAATAAATAAAACTGTATACATATGTTCTTCAACTATAACACAAATATTTCAAAGTAAAAATAAAACAATGTTTACTAGGCTAGTATTTAAAAAAATGTTAATAAATAACACTAATATTAGCTACATGATTAAATTATACCCCATAAGTGGTCCCTTTTGAAATAATTTCATTTTGGCCTTAGGTAAAAGTGCACTTTTGTCAATGTTGGTAATTTTTGCACCAAAACACTTTTTGTATGCCCAATATTAATAATCCGAAATATAAAAGGGCAAAAGCAACACGAAGTTAGAAAATTATATTAAAAGTTACGAACATAACCTCACAATGACTAGCACATTAAAGTACATAACATGTTTTTCATTGTAAAAATGATTAATTAATGTTTTTTTAAAAAAGATTTAAGAACTTGACTAACATGGCTGTTGGATAAAAACCTAACTGACATGGTTGTTAGGTGAAAAACCTGAAATGGTTCTATGTCTGTATATAGAGGGTCTACTGTGTTAATAATGAAAAATATAGTTTTTCATTAAAAAAAAAAAAAAGATTTATAAACCTTATGAACATGGCTGTTGGGTAAAAACCTTACATGGTTGTCAGTTAAAAACCTAATTAACACAGTTTTTTTTATATAACTAATATTATGTATAAGTTACAAACCTTGTTAGGTAGAGTTAGGTAGTATGAGTTAGTGGTTGGTTAATGACTAAAACAAAATCATATCTTATCAAAATAATTTAACCTTTAGTAAGTGAATTCAATAATAAGGGAAATAAACGTAAACAACTGTAAAAATCATAACTTTAGTAAAAGTGCTACAGATTCCGGAACAGCCTATTTTTATAATTTACTACAAATTTGAAGTCAGTGATATTATTTCAACATAAAACATGGATATTCAGCTAAATATTAACATATAAATGAATGTTTAGCTTGGAGATAACTCATTTCAGACTATCCAAATATTTTTAATGTTTCTACTGAATATATTTTTAATAATATTTGTCCACTGAAAATAGTTTAAGCCCATTTATTTTGTAAAAAGTTAAGAGGTAAAATCTAACCTACTGGACTTTGGCCAAAACTGTATGGAAAATTTATGGTGCAATATTTGAAATTAAGTTGGTTTTGTACAAAAATTTGCAAAACAAATATTTTTTGCAAATGTTATTCGCAAATATTTATTTTTTAATAACTTAAGTGTATTTATAACACTATAGTTGGTAAATCTGACAAATAATATAATGAAGAAATAAAAAAGTCTAAAATGTAAATTAAAAAAAAAAAAAAAAAAACAGTGCAGAAATACATTATCATACATGATAATTAAACAATAAAACATAAATTCACCTTGCGATTTGTAAACACAAACACTACTGTCTAATCATCTAGTTACGAATGTAGTATGGAGTATGGAGTATGGGTAGGGTAGGGTACGTGTCAAAAAAGCAGAAGTTAAATACACAACTAAAAATACTTAAATGTAAAATGTAAATAAATGATTGTTTATTTTAATGTTCATGTGTGCGATACATGTTTACGACAGAAAACAGAGGCACTCATAGAGACCGAGCATAATTTTGGGTCCGTGTTTTCGAATTGGACGTTTGTTCTACACAAAACACAAAAGATAGCCTGAGTTCAAATAACTCCACAGTTATAATGTAAAAAAAATTAGATTGTATTCAATGTTTTGAACTCCAAAATTGTTTCACGTAACAGTAACCTCTATGAAGACAGAAGTGTGGTACCTGATCTGTGTTTTCGAGATTCTAGGTTGTAGGATGATTTCTCTATGCGTGATGAATGTACTATAGTAACATTACGATAATTTTTAGTTAGTGTTAGTACGATTTTATTCAGATTGGCATTTAGACTACCTCTGGCTCCAAATGTCCAAAGGATTACGTAGTAAATACAATACGGGAAAGTTTTAGAAAATGTTATTATATTGCTAGCGTATTTATTGTTTCGTATGTGATTTGTAGTTTAACGTTTGGTTGTCTTTACAGAAGAATAGGATGTCTCTGTCAAGGTAAACAATAATTATTAGTACCATCAAAACAGAATTTAAGAGCCATTTTATTTTTTTGTCATGTTACACTGACAGGGTTTAATAAATTGTTTGTTCACTTAATGTTTACATCATTAAAACAAAACCGAAAAATGTATATAATTATCCTATCACAGAAAAAAACTAAACAAGTAGGTAGGCTAATATTTAAAAAAAAATCTAAGATGTAAATGTACTGTAGGCTAAACCCAGAATGTTATTTGTAACTCCATAGTTTATACAAATATGTTTAGGCCTATACAAGTTAAGCATGTTTCAAACTGATGGGTTTAATGTAAATGTACAGTGTTATTACTGTAGAACAGTGTGACCAACGATAATATATTTTTGTTAATTTCTTCTGCAAGTATGTGGTAAATGTAGATAGGCCTGTAGGCTATCAGCAAGACTAATGATATTCAAGAATATTTGTTGGTTACCTCAAAATGGTGTTTATGCAGTGTAGGTTGTCCTGTTAAAATAATGATTGTTGAATACTTGTTTGTTTTATTTTATACCTTATTATGTAATTAACACATTCACATGTGGAAAATAATTTTTTGGCAAAAATACAGTTTAGGGACTTCTGTCAATTTTTGTACTGGAACGCTTCAAAATAGGTCCAATATTAATAATTCAATATATATATATATATATATATATATATATATATATATGTATAAGTGCAAAAACAATGGAAGTTACAAAAAGTAAATAAATGTGTCAAACATAACCTCAAAATGAGTACTGTGTGAAAGTGAGAAACATCTTCATAACTGTGAAAACGATAAATTTCATGTGTATAATAAAGAAAGGAATATAATTTTTCTTTTTTAAAAAAAGAACTCCATAACCTAACTCGACTCAGATGTTATGTGTTTAACCTAACTTGATTCATGTGTTTAAATACGGTGACGAACATTAGCACACCGATTGTAACGAAACTAACATTTCTCTATCAATTTCATAATTATTTCTGTATTTAGAACAAGAATATGATTGTTTAAAGATGCTGTTATTAAAAAAAAAAAATTGAACAACACTATTGTAATTTCAACTTAAACTTGTTTTTATCACAGAACAATCATGCCAGGTTATTCAGTGTTCTTTTTTTAAAAAAAATAAAAGTGTTTGCATCACCCATGTAACAACTGTGTTAGTTACGTTCATCATCCAACAACTGTGTCAGTTAGGTTATTGGGTATTCTTTTTTAAAAGAAAATACACAGCACCTATAAACCATGTTAGTTAGGTTCACTATGCAACAGTCTTGTCAGTTAGCTTATTGGTATTTTTTTAAATGAAGATGTTTATCACCCAATAAACAGCCATCGTTTAAACGATCATAAACACTACATATTTTGCGCAGTAGCAATTTATAGGTTATGTGATTTTTATTTTTGATTTTTATCATACTTTCCCTGTTTTCTGCACTTTTATACTTTGGATTATTGCTTTTGGGTATGTAGTAAAACGTTTTATTGAAAAAATTACGGACAAATTTAAAACAACATACACTGCATATTTACCTGATTTTTTGCTTTTGCTCTAGGCCCCTATCATTTTGTTGAGAGAAATTAATCTGTGGAAAATTAAATTTATTATGATAAATGAATGTTAAATTATGATTTTTAGCCGTTTATTACAGAACTGTATTCTGACGCTCATTATTATTCCGCTGACACTAGTTATAAAAGTGAGTACTTTTTAAGGAATACAATTTATGTACACAACAACTTAGTTAAATACCCAACAGCCGAGTCAAATTAGGTTATCAAGTTCTCTTTTTTTTTAAATATCTGCATTATTAATAACACACATTTATTTTTTTGTTTTCTCCATTAAAAACAACTTTCCCACTTTTGCGCAATAATAATTTTGAGTTTGTTTGTCACTTTTTGTAACTTCCTGTTGTTTCTGCACTTTTTTACTATGGCTTAATAATATTGGGTATATAATAAAGTGTTTTAGTGCAAATATTACAAAAAGTGACAAAATTTATAACGTCACAGCTTGTGTGTGATGATGTATGGTTTATTTTTTGTATGTTGGTTTTTATTTTACAAAATGGAGCAATTGTGAGTTATTATAAATTTATGAATTGTTGAAAAACAATTAAAAAATCTACTTAAAAATGGGTAATAATGCACTTTTGAGTGGTTTGTCATTTTTGTATTTTTTGCCAGAATGCTTTACTACATGCCCAACAGTAATAGTACAAAATATAAAATTACAAAAACTATATAAGTTCGAAAAAAATGGAAAAATTAAGTGACCCATATAACCTCAAAATCACTACTGCACGAAAGTAGGTAACATGTTTTTCATTGCAAAAACGATTAATTAAATGCATGTTATTAATAATGAAAAAATATAAACTTTTTTTATTAAAAAAAAACATACTAGCTTGACTCTGTTGGGTCCTTATCTTCATGCCAGCATCTTTTGATTGTATTCGGAGTGCACCAGAGTTATAATCAACAAAAGTAACCCAGTGCTTAACCATGAGATGAATAAACCCATTATCAGAAAGACAATTTTAAGCTTTCCAAGTCAATAATAATTGTTGTTCCTAGTAGAATCTATTGTTTGATAATGTTGAACAATAACTGATTTATGATATTCTGATAACTGGCATGAACAGTATTTCGGTATGTCACTTATTTTGATTTAATAATCTTGTGTAGGTCTAGCATGCTAGAGGCAAAGTAAACATCAATGATGTCATAATATAGTTCTGTTAATATGGTGTAATATCATAACTTATTGTAAGAAATTTAATCTTCCACATTTGAATATTTTTTAATTTTATAATGAAGTACATAATTAAAAAAAATTGCAAAAATCATTATTTTAGTAAGTCAACCAACTGAATGTTCATAAATACCAAAAAAATGCTACTGGTCAATTTTTGAGAATGAAAAGAAATTTTTTTAATAACATTAGAAAAATGTATAGGGCATATTTTTATTAAAAAATAAAATTGTCAGCGTCAGCTATCGTACTATCTATTGTCAGTGGTCATACTATCTATAATATAGTATATATATATATATATATATATATATATATATATATATATATATATATATATATATATATTTCGAGAAAAAAATATGAAACATATTTTACAAAAGATATGATATCAATGTATTACTTAAAATACAACCAATTTTTTACAAACAATAAAAAAATTATGTAATTTGTTTCTTCTGTTATACTTCATTTATTAGTTTGGGTTCATAAAATTTGGTTAGTATTCTTATGTACACTTAATAACAATGAAAAGTCTACCCTTAATTTTTGGAATATTAATCAAACTCACAGATATTCGTAACAATTTAGTACTGTGTATTTTATTATATTTAAGAAATATATATTTAAAGAAAGTAAATATTTAAGAAAAGTTATTAAAACATTTCACTTAAATGTTAATGAGTCCATACATAATGTGATGATATGAATATTATGAAAGATTTTATTGTTCTATTATTTTCTTGGATGGGTGTGTAGAAAGGCGTTCTTATTCAAGCCTTTGTATTGACATACAAGTGTAAATTATATTTATTGAAAAGTATTAATAACTTGCACTAAAAGGAACCAACAAAATTAAATTTGGTAATATTTGGATTATACTTTAAATATTTGAGTTAATGAATTATTTATGAAATTTATGAGCGTTTATTTTTAGTTCATTGACTTTAGTTTAGATTTGAAATTGGAATTTTGAAAGTGAAGTCACACTTTTGAAAATGTCACAAAGTGGTAGAATATACTATTATAGCTCTCAGTTTCACTCCTGATATTTCTTCTCTGACTCCTTTTCACAGTTATTAAAATTAACTTTTATATAACATTTTTGTTGAAGAGCCCTGAATATATGTGTGTCCTGTACAGTGTCTCAGGCTCAGGCAACGTCTGTCCTAGCAGCATCAATCAAGGTGTTCTAGTGAATCCCATTGGGTCATTTTTAATTTAGTCAATTTATTTAGCTATTTTTTTGAAGAAAAATTGTATCCAAATATTTTTTTTTGTATTTATAATTTTGAAAATTATAGAATAACTTCTTCAATATCTAATTATAAAAAATATTTGTTTGTGAAATTTGTGCAGAGTTTTATAGTCAGAATTGCTTATAAGCACTATTGTATCAACTGTAAGCTACCATGCCAAAATTTGTATTTTTTATGGACATAAATATTAATAAAGCATTTTGTTTTTTAGCATATTACCAGCACCATCACAGCCTGTGTATGATAGAGAAGATGAACGAGTTAAAGCACGACCTTCATCGTCTCTTGTACTTGCTGCACCAACTGCTCCACCCTATGGGCAAAGGAGAGGTTGGGTTCCTCGGAACCAAGAAGTAGGTAGCCTGTGCTAATGATTTATGGGATATATTAATCATAGGTATTAGATAAGTAATTCCAGCTAGATTTGTTTGTATTCTGTTCATTAATATTGAAATATGTATTTAACTTTTTAATTATTCAATTTTCAAATTATATATTACAACCAATGTCTTTCTGGTTCTACTGCCAACTGAAGGTAGTAGAATTTGAGGTCAGTAAATAAAATTTGATTGTCAGTGTTTTGTTTTAGGATTTTGGAGACGGAGGAGCATTTCCAGAAATATCTGTAGCTCAGTATCCTCTTAATATGGGTCGTGAAAGCAAGGAGAGCTCTTCCAATGCAATCGCAGTTCAGCTGGATGCTCAGGGTAAAATTAAGTATGATGTTTTAGCCAGACAAGGTCATTCAAAGGACAAGGTATGCCTAGATAACAGTTTTAAATATGTTTGTATAGTTTCTAGCAAGATTGGTAATAAGATCTGTATCGATTAGCATTCATTATATAAGCATAATATGAAGGACGAGGTTGTTTATAAGTCCTATTTTGTTACATTACAGTAAGTTATACAAACATTTGAATCGTACTTAATTTGCTTTGCAAGAAATATTTTCAGTTAACCATATTTAGGCTACTACAATAAACAGTATTGAGTTAAATTGATCTCTGAAGATAAAACAGACCTTTTTGCTACTGTGCAAGTGAGTGTATTTAATAGTTAACTTAAATTGTTAAATAGTAATAAATTATATTTTTTTAGAGACAGTAAGAGCATTGATAGTCTGAATTAATTGGGAACGGACCCCTTCTAGATTATTGAATTGTCCAAGTTTTCAAAATAAACCAATAAAATGGGCTTGTTAACATCTACAAAGTAAAAAAAAACATGCTGAAATGGTTATTTCACTCCGGTTGATTACAAAATTAACCCTTCTGTAACCACACCCCCCCGGGTGGATGATAAAACCATTAAAAAAATGTGTGACTATATGTACTGTGTATTTATTGCATGCACAGCCTGTCTACATTAAATCTGCTCCTACAGCAAAATACTTCCTACAGAGATTAAAGATTAACAAGATTGTTTAAAAGATTAAACAAGCATGTTTAATCTTGCCACATTTAATAATATAACCTACTTATGCATATTTAGAAAATATTTCATCAAATAGAGAGAAAACTAATTTTGTTTTTATTTTATTGTTTTATAAAGATAATCTACTCAAAGTTAAGTGATCTACTACCAGCCGAAGTTACAGCAGAAGATGAGCCTAGTCTGCAGCGTCCAGCACCAGATGATTTACAAGAAGTTACAGAAAAAACTCGATTAGCTCTGGAAAAGTTGACCAGTAACAAAATTGCAGCTGCTATGCCAGTTCGCTGTGCAGACAAAACGGTAAGTAGGCTGTAAGCCTGTGTCTAAGTAGAGGCATTATTTTTCTGTAATTATTTTTAAAAACTCAAGGATACAATGGAAAACAGTTGGGCCTACTCAGTATTTCTTCTAAAATATAGTAATATATAAGTTACAGTAGCCTATCGTAATTCTTACAGTAGAGCCTACTTTGTTTTTAATAAAAAGGAAATATTTTTTTAAATATTAGACTTCAATATTTAAGTAATAATTAAATATTACTAGGGGTAACAGCTGTATTGTCATTTCATCTTCCTAGTATTGGCTGTTTATACGTCTTTTTTCAGTATTACACTACTTCATTTTCAGAAACATAAAATCAGGTTGATAAAATGGAGTTACTCCCAGATTAGTCAAAACTGGATGTGCAGAAAAGACATTTGTAGGTTCAAGGAAAAACTATTGTTTTCCTCTGCTCAATCGATAGCCAAGTTTGATAGGCTATTTCATTATCCCATTTCATTAGATTACTCGATCCTACTGTATTTTTTAATGTTGAAAAAAAAATTTAATTAAGTAAATTGAATTAGATTTTTAATGTAGGTTTGGTTTAGGCTATAAAATTATGTACATTGTTTTTAGGGTCCAGCTCAGTATATTCGCTATACACCTTCACAACAAGGATCTGCTTTTAACTCAGGAGCCAAGCAAAGAGTAATCAGGATGATAGAGGCCCAGAAGGATCCAATAGAACCTCCTAAATTCAAGTAGGATCACAGTTCTTAGTTTTATTTAATCTATGGAATAACTGTAAACATTTTGTAACTCTAGCGACTTAAAAAAAGTGTCTTTGTTCATACAGAAAAAAAATTAAACTGGCAGTTACTTACAGATAGTAATTATTATGTATTAACTGCAGAAAATGTATTTTTCTGTAATTCAGTAAGATAATTATTTTTTAAAATTATTTTCATTGCAATAATTATTAAATTAGTTTTTATTTATGTAACAAAGAGGAGTGTTACTGTTCTGGTTCTGTTTGTATTCTGCTACTCAATGTAATTAACATTAGTTGTGTTTGAGATGGATAATGGTCCAGGACAATTTTACTGATTGAAAAAAATTGTGATACAAGGAAAATAACGAAAACTTTACTATGGTGAATTGAGTAAGCCTTGTAGAATCTTGTGGCTATTACTCCTGCTCAATAAAGAGTTTACAGATTCAGTTGATATATTGGCAGTATTAATTATAATACAAGTACAATTGTACAGTTTATAAGTATAAGTTACAGTTATAAGTGTAAACTGTATAAGTTACAGTTTAATGCTCAGTATACAAATAAATTCCGTATTTAATTTACTGACATTATAAGAAAAAATTGGCGGCATTACTTACCATTCTTAAGTCATGGATAATATTAAGTTAAAAATACAATGACCGTTTAGTTTTTAGTTGTTGGTATTTTTACAGAATCAATAAGAAGATTCCTCGAGGGCCACCATCACCACCTGCACCAGTCATGCACTCACCGACAAGAAAAGTAAGTCACAGTTAAACAGATCTAGTTTTGTGGTTTCACAGTACTATAAATAAATTGTACGATATGTGTGATATATAAAATTCACCGATTTATTTATTTTATTTTATAATGCAACAAGTCTCCGGTTGTATTCATTTCGTGCCTCAGATAGCTTTCAAATACTGAATCGCTTGACGTTGTTCAAATAAACTGTTAATGAAATCTTACAAGTAAATTCTAAAGACTGTGCTAATACTATTTCCACTTAGTAACTAGATGGAGCCGCCTCGGTGGTCTAGTGGATAGCGTACTACGCTTTCACCCCGAAGACCCGGGTTTGATTCCCGGCGAGGGCTTGGCATTTTCATACACTATAATCATCCCATCGTCTGTATTAGCCAAGCCAAGTGTGTACAAAAGTCGAACGTTAAAAAAAAAAAAAAAAAAAAGTAACTAGATGGGTAATGATGTGACGTGGTTTATGGATTATTCAATAAAATAAAATGAGGACTAAATCGGGTAAGTTGGCCTTAAACAACAGTCTGTAAATTTTCACTGATTATAAAAAAAGGTTATGTAACTAAATATTTTCTGTAAAGTGAATAAGTTTAATAATGTTGAGTAAGACGGAGGTTATAGTGCCTTCTGTAACAATTCATAATTCCAAGTAATAAGTGCTGATGTCATGGCAAGCAGCGTAAAGGCCGATGCATGTTTATAATAAATATTAATTTGTTAGAAAGGGTAAAAAGGGCTTGTAAGTACGTATTTAAATGAAAAATACTTAATTTATATAGTCAAATATAGAGAAACAAGTAAGAATATATAAATATGTAAGTTAAAGATATTAGAATGTCCATTTTTATAAATATAAATATGTGAACAAAGGGGTGGAGCGGATGCTTGCATCACAACCCTAGGCAGGTACCAGAAGATAGGTGGTGTAATAATTAATTTCCATAAACAGTAGAAACTGGTAAAAAGAATTTATTTTAACAAAATCAAAATTTAAAAAAGACATATTAGTTTTATAATAAATTTTTTCTTATAAATCCCCAAATTAAGTCACAAAAGATAAAATTTGTAGAAAATTGCCAAAAATAATGTTCCCAAAGAATA
The DNA here is from genome assembly GCA_022606455.1 of Callitettix versicolor. NCBI lineage: Eukaryota > Metazoa > Arthropoda > Insecta > Hemiptera > Cercopidae > Callitettix > Callitettix versicolor. The sequence goes on along the minus strand of CM040189.1, from coordinate 104,789,271 downwards.
CTAATGGCGTTATAAATAAGTTATCATTTGCAGCACGTTATGTGTATGATTTACAAAAATTATTGATTTATTTATTTTATAGTATTACAAAATCTAAAGTTTAATGTTCAATTTATGCCTCGACTAGCTAAAGTTACTAACAAAACAAACTCAGTACTGATTCTTAAATATATTTAATTTTATTTAATAAATAGGTGGCTGAAAGGTTTAACAAAATAAAATGATGAATGCTCAATTTAGGCTAATGTAAATTAGGTTGGTTTTGAATCAATCGGCAAAAATTTGCCAATTACAAAAAATAGTTTATAAGTTCTTTTGTATTAATTACGTCGGCAAGTCTCATGATTAAAGCCACTGATGTAATTCTGAAGTTATTTAAAAAAATTGTCATTCACCAAGTCTACCATTAAAGCCTACCATTATGTTACCATATATATTATTATTTTCTGTGTGCTGAATATTGAATGAGTTGTATGATGTAGTGTAGTTTCAAGTAAGTGTTTTGATTTGTTTGATTGATGTATAAATTATTTCTTGTCTAAGAACTTAATTATTTCTTTCTTTAAAATATTAAACTTCTCTCTTCAAAATCTTGGACCAGAATAATAACAAATCAAAATGGCTTTCTTATTGTTGAATTTTCTCCTTCTTTTATTTTGTTGTTTCTTTTATTTCTTTACAAACTATTGGGTCTTCTTACTTTTCTTATTGCTTGATCATTCATTGAGTTCATTCTTTTATCTGCGTTTTATGTAATAGTATCATAAGCCTAAATGATCGTTACAGTATTATTATGAATATGATATTTAATTTAACATGGACTGTGAATGAAAATGGGCTTTTAGGTGTTTTCTTTCTTTAAGGTGCGTTCAAGGTTCAGTGATTGATGACGTGCTACCCTGAGATGATTATTCATTTCATTTATCTATAATGATTTATACAGATTCATTTATGTAATGATCTATACAGATTTATCTATAATTGACATTTTTGTTCCGTTACAATATGTTTTAATTTCTAATCTGAAGAATGTACTAGTTTGAGGAATACTGCCAAGATACCAGCAAATGTAGTTGTTGATCATTAGACCAGAAGTTTGATTTTTTTAAAGTTAAAGTGAAAAATATCAAATAACAGTGCAAGAGGGAAAAGATATTAAATTAAATAAATTTAAATTAAATACAAGTTTGCTTCCATTGTTTGTGTGTGTGTGTGTGTGTGTGTGTGTGTGTGTGTGTGTGTGTGTGTGTGTGTGTGTGTGTGTGTGTGTGTGTGTGTGTGTGTGTGTGTGTGTGTGTGTGTGTGTGTGTGTGTGTGTGTGTGTGTGTGTGTGTGTGTGTGTGTGTGTGTGTGTGTGTGTGTGTGTGTGTGTGTGTGTGCATGCATGCATGCATGCATGTGTGTGTCTGTATGTGCGTGCACGTGCATGCGTGTACGTGTGTGTGTGTGTGTGTGTGTGTGTGTGTGTGTGTGTGTGTGTGTGTGTGTGTGTGTGTGTGTGTGTGTGTGTGTGTGTGTGTGTGTGTGTGTGTGTGTGTGTGTGTGTGTGTGTGTGTGTGTGTGTGTGTGTGTGTGTGTGTGTGTGTGTGTGTGTGTGTGTGTGTGTGTGTGTGTGTGTGTGTGTGTGTGTGTGTGTGTGTGTGTGTGTGTGTGTGTGTGTGTGTGTGTGTGTGTGTGTGTGTGTGTGTGTGTGTATGCATATATATATATTTATGAACATGATCTTTGAATATCTTAATATTTTGAAAAATTTAATTTATCAATAAACATTTATCATATTCTACTAAAAAAATAAATAATATAAATTTCAATTTTCTGAAACCTATGAATTTGTGATTTTCCAATTTCATTTAAATTCCTAAAAATATTATAAATACATATACTCTATATGTACTATATAAAATACTATATATATAAAATGTGTTCTATGGACCTGATGTATATAACTGCCAATGGTTCAATAAAGACCATTATGTATTTGTGTTAAAATAAAAAAAAAATTGATAATTTTTTTTTTAATTTTATTTTTTTGAAATCTATATAAGAGCTAGTTAACAATAACAGCTGACGGGTGATTAAATAATACCTACTTAATGTTGTTGCCTTTTGGAATATACTGTATTTGCTATCACAACATGATTTGACCTGGCCGTTGCAATAACTGTATCAGTAAATATTTGTGCAATTACAATTTAAATGTTTTGATTTTAACTTTAAAGTATTGGTAATTGTGTTTCAGGTAACTGTTAAGGAACAGAAAGAATGGAAGATACCTCCTTGCATATCGAACTGGAAGAATGCAAAGGTATGAATAAAATATAAGTTTGTTAACCTAAATAAATATTGGTGAGTATACGAATCAAGTTATGTTATTGTCTATATTGTAAAAATTGATTTATTAAAAAAATTATTATTACTCTATTGTTTGTACTGCTTCAACAATGTCTACATAAGCTTGAATAGGTTAAAAGGAAGACACTTTGAGTGGTTATGCTTGAATAGGTTAAAAGGAAGACACTTTGAGTGGTTTTGCTTGAATAGGTTAAAAGGAAGACATTTTGAGTGGTTGAACACTAAGCATTCTTTTTCATATTACTTTTATTTTAATTTTTTTTTCCGGCGAAAAACCTTCAAGGTTATTGCCGAGGCGTAATTTACCTTTATACTGGTTGTGTGTTCGGATGTGGTAATATACTGTGTATGTAACATAAGCTGTCCAAATGCTGAGGATATTTTACCTTAAAAATAAAATTGCTTATCATAACTCCTAATTTCCACCATCTCCTTCACAATAATCCCATTAGGCATGAATACAATGATTCCAGGGGTTTTCCATTATGCCATGCATCCCTGTAGGTCTGAAAGTGTAACTGTTCAAAGCATGTCCTTCGACTTTTGTGTGGAACCCCTGAGGTGTGTCAAAATGCCGATCTTTCAACTTCAACTTCATTTGGGGAACAGAATAATAATGTGTGTACAGACTCGTGGTGAAGGGTCCAGCACTGTTCGAGTAGGTGTTGATATTTCCTGCCTTCATCTTGTAAGTGCTTTCTTTTGTTTGTTTCAGGGTTACACAATACCATTAGACAAAAGGTTAGCAGCAGATGGGCGAGGATTGCAGCAAGTCCATATCAATGAGAACTTCGCTAAGCTGGCAGAAGCTTTGTACATAGCTGACAGGAAGGTTGGGAAAAATATATTAAACATTTTTTATAATATTAAACTAAATTAATCAAAACCAGTCTAAGTAATATGTGCATTGCTATTTTACTCATAAAATCGAGTTTAAATCTCTTGAGAAAATGAAATTGGCCTAATTTTGTGAAAATCAAATGATCAGTTTTTGAACATGAACTACACTTCCACTAGTCTGGTGTGTTTAGAATGGTTTCGTTCATTTTAACCTTGGCTAAATCTAGCAAGCTGTATGCATCATTACAAATACAACTTCACGTACAGTTTTTGTCCGTTGTTAATTATTTTATTTTTGTTATAATTTAAATGTTTAAATTTAAATTTAAATGTTTAAATACATATTGTTTTCGACACTATGTACAGTGTTGTTTAGATAGATTTTGATAAGAACTCCACTAATCTGTCAGTCTTCTGATCTTGTAGCTCATGCGGTACTCAGGGATTCCGTATGAAAAGATTCATTACACAAGTCTAAAATTTCGGTTTTTGAGTAAATAAAAGGACAATAACCGTATCTTTTTTTAAGTGTAAATGTCCACAGATTTTATCGATTGTTCTTATACTCGATCAAACATTTCAGCAAATCTGATGAACTGATTTTTATAAATTGAGCTCATTTTCTGGGTTTTTATCAGTGGCTCTCATTAATGACAGATACACCTAACTTGTACTGTACTATTTATTTTCTACAATTGTTCTGTGAAGTGTGTATCGATTTTGTAGGCTCGGGAAGCTGTGGAGACACGTGCTCAACTAGAGAAGAAATTAGCTCAGAAAGAGAAGGAAAAAAAAGAAGAACATTTACGGCTTCTTGCACAGAAAGCTCGAGAGGAACGGGCAGGAATACGTACAGCCGCGGCTGTTGGTCAGTACTTAAATTTAGTCAGCATTGTATAAAGCAAGCATTTGTTTAATGTAAGTTTTTGGCTTTTATGGGTCATGAACACGAAGGTCTGTTTATAGGATTAATAAGCAACACTATTATTTTGTATGAAAAAAGTAACAAACTTAGTATAGTGTTGGTGTTACTCAACATTAAGTCTGAAGTTACAAATACCATTGGCATAACTTAAAAAGGAATTGAAAATTATGATTTTTTTCCTTAAATTTTTTTCAAATTAATATCATTGAATATCTTTTTTGGTTATGTACTCGATACACGAAATAATTATAGTTTTTTTTTAAAAATTAAACAGATAAAGATGAAGAGGCAAGAGAAAGAGATCAGATGAGATATGAGAGACATAAAGACAGAGCGAGAGAACGCAATTTGGCAAGAGCTGGTCCGGATAAGAGGTAGGCTGAATATATATTATTAACTTTACATTAAATTGTTCCAGATTTTATTATATTAGTTTATATACCCCTTTAATTTGCTGTTGTATATTATAATAATCTATAACCTAATATAATATAAATTTCTTTAATTATAATAACTGCAGTGTACTCTGGGATTTGATGCAAGTAAAGAATTATCAAAACATTTTGTCTTTCTTGTGTACAGTTTTCGGCATTAAAATCTTCTTAAATTTCCAGTAAGTAATGAGCTACAGTGGTCAGACTCTTTTCTGTTTTTTGTATAAATTAGCTTTCTTCTATTTAATTATGTAACAATATTTCAGAACTAAAATACAAAGAGACAGAGAAAGAGATATAAGCGAACAAATAGCTTTGGGACTTCCAGCGAAGACTATCGCAGGCGGTGAAGTACAGTTTGATCAGAGGTTAATGAATACGACCAAAGGCATGGATTCCGGTTACGGAGACGATGAACTGTACAATGTTTATGATAAGCCTTGGAGAGACGGCAATTCTCTCGCTCAGCACCTGTACAGGCCTTCTAAGAACATTGACAAGGATGTGTATGGAGATGATTTAGAAAAACTTGTGAAAACTAACAGGTTAGTAACAGTGACATTCATAAGTTGGTTTCTATGTACTTAGGCTAGGTTTATTTATTCAAGAGTTCATGTAGTATTAAAATTGGTAGTGCTGTATGAAGAAAATTGACCTTTTTTGATCAGTGTATCCATTTTTCAAGTAAATTCAAAAAAACGGTTTTTATTTAGATATGTGACTATACAAATCGTTGTTGCTCATAAACTAATTTATTTTGTTGGAATAAGGCAAGTAGGTCTGTTTTTTTTTGTCATATTCGTGAACATTTTTAATTGTAAAAGAAATTCATTTTTTAAAGTTATTTTTTTCAGAAAAAATAAAAATCGAGTCAATATCAGCTTACAATTTTGACCAAATGTAATCTTAGTGTCCAAACAAACTATGGGTCACTATATCCCACAAAATATGGTTCAAGAGCATTGAAAAAAAACTTAAAAATTGGTTTTTAATTTTGTACGTACAAAAGTCAAACTCCTAAATCATAGCCTTACTTCTACACAAACCTTTACCGTCAAGGTTATGCCAGTCCAGGAGAGTGTCCAATGTCTGTTGTATTGTTGTACTTGTTATATTTAAAAAAAAAACTTATGTTACGTGAATGTGTAGCTGAGCAGAAAACCATTAATACATATCGCATAAAAATCCAACTTTCAGATTTGTACCAGATAAGGAATTTAGTGGAACTGACAGAACAGCAGCGGTTGGCAGGAGTGGTCCTGTACAGTTTGAAAAAGAAGAGGATCCTTTCGGTTTAGATCAGTTCTTGACACAAGCGAAGAGGTCTTCGAAGAGACCAAAAGATGAAAGAGATCGTAAGGACGACAAACGAAGAAGAAAAGATTAAAGGTCTGTATGTTGGCTCCCTCCCTTACCGACATCTAGTTATTATTGCAAATGGTGTCCATCCGTCACTAAACATGACAGCATGTGATTTACAAATTAGAAACTGTACATGCATATTTTAGTTTAATCCCATAAAATGAAAAGAAACCCATTAAACAGTTCAAAGTAGAATATGATAATGTTTTACCATTATAAAACCAAGAAATTTAAAATTTAAAAACAAGTATTGAATATGATTTTAATTAAAAATATCATTGAACATTACTATTAAATTATTAAAATTGTAATAGCGAAAATGTATGTTGAGTAATGAAAAATTAAATAAATTAAAAGTTTTATGGTCTTGTGTTATATTTGGTTTTTCCTAATTGTTTCAGAAGTGTGGAGCTGTGCCTTGGTTTACTTCTCACTGGCTAGGTCGGTTAAACAGCTGTATACTTTTTATAGGTATTTCTGTAGAGCATACAGTTTAATTCATTGCAAATATTTATGTATTTGTAACATTTCATTAATGAATACATTTTTAAAAGGAAATGAAAAAGGCTAAGATATAGAAATGGCAAGTCTCTTTAAAATACTTTATTATTTTATAAACTGGATAAAAAAAAAATCCAGTACATTATTTTATTTAAGCGAAATGTAATTTTATTTGAAATACATTGTGTAAACTTAAATTAAATTTAATAGTAATTTTATTATTAGCAATGGACTTTTTAATTAAAAACATTCTTCTGGTTTAATAATTGTCTGTTTAATGTAAAGTCCTGCCTTTACTCGTAGCAACTCGGTGTAAGTATTGTGCATTGCATAGAACTGGAGTTAACAAAAAATATGCAGTTTTACAGACCACAGACAGATAGGCTATATAACTGCTACCAAAAATATTCATAAACTATTTTTAGAACTTCAAAAAAATTGGATATTTCTTCAGTGGATTCCCAACCAATGTCCTTGGAAATGAAACTGCAGACAGAATAGCAGAATCCACATCTAGATGATGTCTCAGGCCTGAACTAATACAGTACCTCCAAAGTTGCATCTCTGACAGAGAATACTTGATATCGCCTTTTTTAAATCCAGAAATCTCGAAGCAACTGAGCTAACTACAATAATATCAGAGCAGAGCAGACTTACGTCACAGACAACTAACTTTTATTTTCGGCTGGCTGGCACTCCTGTTTTGTGTGTAATTATGTAAGACTGAAGAAAAAAAAGTAAAACGTTTTGGATCACCAATGGTGGAAAACTTAGGAATTTTTTAACTTTTGTTATTTAGACTGTTAAAATAGTCATTTCTTTTCTTTTCCCTTGCATTATTTTTACAACAAATCTTATGTAACGATGCTCGAAATCCTTTATGCCACCAACAGTATAAAAAAGGATTCATCAAAGCGTTTAGGAAGCCCAAGCTTAAGAGAAATGTGTTTAGAGCGATTTGAAGTTGGGAACAAACGCTGCCATCATTATCTGCGGGTTTTGTGTTTCGGCACAGAATCGAATAAATAATTAAACTGAGACAGTATGGACCCCAAGATATAGTAAATACAAACATTATCAGGAAAACCATAACAAATGATCTGATATTTAGTCTTTTTTGAAGAGGTTTTGTTAAAATCTTGTTGGTCTGATGGATATCTGTGCTGGTTGTTTTGTGGTGTATGTTAATGTCACGATATCCATGAAGTGATATTGTAACTACACTCCCACACAATCGGCACTTTGATATTTGATTAAATTTGCAATAGCAGTTTGTTCTTTCTTCCTCTTCAGCTTTCTGTGAAAACTGAGTTTGTGTTGAATTTGTAAAACTTATTATATTGTTGAGTTCTGAAACTGTTTCGGATTTTATATTAGATGTATTAAAATCGTTTTCAAGCGAATATACAGATATATCGTTTATTTGATTTGTGTTCTTCGCTGTTGGTACGCTGTTACTAACAGTTGAACCTTTTCGTGCTTCTTTTCGCCTTATTTTGAATACCGTAACTAACACCGATGTGTATAAAACAATGGTAACTAATATTGGTAGAAACAAACTGCATGCGATCATATCTAATAAAAACATTGGTGTAATTTTAATGAACCTATTATCGTTGTACTCGGACGTCGGTTGAGAGAACATCAGTTCAAAAATAAAGCACACTGTGAAACTGTAAACCCATACGCCTATAATTATTCGTTGGGCAATTACTTTTGTCATCCACAATGTATAATGTATACTGTGTTTTAAAAATATATATCTGTCTATTGCTATTACACTGACTCCCACACACGAAGCAAGAATCGATGATAAATTTAAACCTGAAACAGAAATAATGATATTTTTGGTTAATCGTTTTTAGCTTTTCTAAAAATTGAACTAAAATGTGCGCAAATTACCAGTCTGGATAGGAAGCAAACAGCAGCGGTGATAATCTGTGAGGTTTAAGAGTTACAGCAGATTTAGACTCAAAATTTAATCATACCATGTAAAAATTGAATTCAGTTAGCTAAGCTGATTTTGAGAAATTTCTACCGATATCTTAGATTGCCTTTGTTACATTCATGCAGTTGTTAAGAGACGTACATTTACAGAATTGAAGGCGCTACATTAATAATACATCGGTTATTTAATATTAATTCTACCGAATAATTGTATGACCGTATGATTGTTAATTTGTTATACAACAATGTTAATGTGTTATCAGTAGAGTACATACGTTTTTCAGCTATGTTAAGATAGAAGTATATTTAGGTAATTGAAGAAGCCTAAATATCAAATCAGTCTTAAGTATGATATGCCTTCATTTTTTCATTCTACAATTGCAATCATCCATGCAGTTTTGTTAACATTGAAGTATACTTACAAAATTGTAGACACTAAATTAATAATACATTAGTTGTTTAAAATTAATTCTACAACTATATGATTGTTAATTTGTTATATGACAATTTAAATGCGTTATCTGTGTGTACATATGTTTTGGAGCCATGTTAGGATGAAAGTATATTTAGATAATTAAAGAGCTAAAATAATAATATATCGACTTTAAGTAAACTTCATTTTTTACTTCTACAATCATTCATGCAGTTGTGTTACAAGAGAGGTGTATTTACAAAACTGAAGGCGCTAAATTAATAATACATCGGTTATTTTAAAGTAATTCTACCACTGTATGAGTGATAATTTGTTATGTGACTATGTTATTGTGCTATCTGTAGCCTGCCTCCACGTGTACTAATTTTTGCAGGTTTATTGGGAAAGAAGCATATTTATATAATTGAAGAAAGTTTAAATAATAATAGATTAGCTTTTTAAATTTTAACAACTATAAAACTTTCTTTGTTTGTACTTACACTTGAAATTATGTTACAGGAGAAATACATTCAGATAATTGAAAGATCAAACATATTGGCTATGCATTGTTTTTGTACGATTTTCTCTGTAAACATCCTTCATTTTGTATGTCTACAATTTTTCCTTCTTCTGTGAAGGGAGAAATATATTTAGATAATTGAAGGACCTACTGTTTTATTGTATAACGTGTTAAGTTCTTTTAAGTATAAGGCTTATTTTTTGTTGGGCGTTTTGTACAATTTTGATTAATACTGTTGGAGCCATTTTTGAGAAATTTGTTTCTGTTTTTCCTTTATAGAAAATATTGGTTAGCATTACTTTATATTAATGCTACTCCTAATTTTTGGTCTGCATAATAAATTGCAAAAACCCTTAAAGAATGGTTCAGAAATATCTAGCTGTAATCGTGCTTATACAAATGTAGGCCTACACAGTGGTACTGATGATGTCCATGGCTTTATATCACGCCATAAAAAATTGTGTTTCATCAAATAATTGTTAATTAATAATAATTGTAAATAATTTTTAATAACAGTCACAATATTTTTTTTTATAAAATGATTGTTATACAAAGTTTTACAGTGTTATAAGAAGTTATACAATGTTGTATAAAAGTTATACAACTGTATATCAAAATCAAGATTATGGTAATGGATTATAATTGTATTGTTTTAAAACAGAATTGAATAAGGTCATAACAATTATTTTAATAAAATATAAAAACAAATTTTCGTATCTATATCTGCACAAGCATACAAGCACTTTAGATTTTTCAATCTCAAAGTTAATGTATCGCGATAAAGTAATTATTTTGCAAAGTTATCTTTCCTTTTTTGTGTGACTTAACGTGTGCCCATCATTTTTGTTTACTTTTAATTTTGCTACATGTGAAAATGCTTTACAATTTATTTTTTAACAGTTAATGTTTTTCAAAATTGGTATCATAACTCGGATAAGCAATTTATAAACTAATTTTGATTAATTAGTTTTGTTAGATTTTATACTTATGGTTTTTGCGAATCATTAAAATTTTTTCAGTAGAAGGTAATATTGCAAAATATATTTGTTAGAAAGTTAATGCACTTTGTCTTACCATTTATTCTACTCTTTGATAGGTAAAATTTCTTGAAGAAATTAGGCCTGACAAAATAATTTTAGTGATTTACTTTATCCCAGTGTAATTACTCTGAGTTATCATCAATAAGAAAGCTGGACAATGGCGATTTTAGTGGCTTAGTTTATAAAACATCGGAACTATATATTTTATTCAGATCTATTAAAAAACTCATTAGATGAAGTTTGAATACAAAATTTGAGTTTTAAAAATGTTTGGTTAGAATAAAGAAGCTTCCTGAAAGTAGTTTATTTTTCAAAATTTATGATCAATGGTATAGTCAGGTTGTACTGAAATAAAAGTGTACTGGCCTTTATCTACAAAATAAGTATTAATTGCATTATATTAATTAATCTAAATTACAGATAGATAGTAATTACCTTTTTGAATTAATATGAAAGTTATGACTAATTCAATAATCCAGCAGTTCAATACAAAATTGTATTTTTTTATTTATTGTAGACGAATTTTCAAGTATTTTTTGAAACAAATTCTTAAAACAGGGACCTGTAATGCGCTGCACTCTTGTAAACATTTTCTAAACTAGTATAACTACTGTCAAATAACAGTATTGTTGTTTTACTTTTTACTAAGTAGCCCTTTATCTGGTGCTGCCACCACGATATTTTATAACTGAATGGACGGTTATTTTGCAGTCATAATTAATAATATTAATACATAACAAACCATTTTCAGTTAGCTAAATTATTTTAAGCTGTGTGTTACAGTACAAGGTTTGTACAACATTTCTTGCATCATTATTTTAACTAATATTTAATAAATATTTTAAAATTTAATGAATTAAATTTTTGTTTTGCAGGAAGTTTTTACTTTCTTAGTATACAAGGAATAAAAAAAATAATGATTGTGAAAAAAACAATCTTTTTTTCAGGTATTTGAATCAAAGAAGGTGGTTTTATTTGACGTTTGTCCATGCATGCATGCATGCGTGTGTGTGTGTGTGTGTGTGTGTGTGTGTGTGTGTGTGTGTGTGTGTGTGTGTGTGTGTGTGTGTGTGTGTGTGTGTGTGTGTGTGTGTGTGTGTTTCACACACATATTGCTGTAGACTAAACTCGAATTGACCAATTTTTGTGAAGTTTAGCATTATATAGATCTCTTTTTATGCCTTGGGAAAAATATCTAGGGAATATTAAAAAAAACTTTTTTTTGAAACCTTTTTTGAAAAATTGTTAAAAATATGATTTTCACAAACCGAGTATAACGATTTAATGGAATTTTGCCAAAAATGCTAAATAAAATGTATGGGTTGTAATGGCTCCATTTTCAATGCTTCAATTCAAATTCATTTGAAAATTTACTATTTTAACATATGCCTGTATGTATCTAAACCGTTCTTTTATTAACGCAGCTTGAAAGCGAGAAATGATACATACTCTTGAATTGTCATATATTGTTCTATACATAGACTATAAATTATGGCCCCATTTCCTAATACAAATAATAATAATCCATCATAAAATTTTAAAAAGAGATTAGTTAAATATTTACCAAGTTGAATAACGTAGAAGAAAGTCTCTTGAAAATAGTGCCTAAGAATAAGTTCAACAATGGTCATAGCACCGTGCAAGAGGTCGGCTAAGGCAAGGTTCCCCATAAACATGTACAACGTCCTCGGCTGTACATTTGACTTGAGGATGACTCCGGAAGAAATGACGACTGTCAGGTTTGCGATGACGGTAAAGGGAGCTAACGCACTTCTGACATAATACCACTCAGTCCATTCCAACTGGCTGGAGGTAGCTCCCTCTACCTGCTGGCATATAACGTATTTAAAAAGAAGGTATTGAAAACCTGAACCTTTTTATAACAATAAAAATTGTACTTGTTGGCATATGATTCATCAGTTCGCAGTAAAGTTTGCTGTGGGCGAAGTCGGTAAAGCCACTAACGTTTAAACAGTAAATTGAAAGATTTATGTTTGGTCTTAGTGATACAGATCAAATTTACTTAACAGTATACAACAGTACTAAGATTGGCAGTAAAATGTAGCACAACAGTAATTGTTTCTTTCACACCTAGATTGCAGCACTCATCTGCAGCCAGAGCTGCCAGTACTCAACTACACACATTCTAAAACTGACAAAATTAGTCAGGTGTACCCTTAGCCTTTAAGGTTCACAAATATGGACTGAATATATTCTAGCAGTAATATAACAAAATAGTGACAATATTCAGATAAGTTATGTTACTCATTTTCCAAGTTGGATCTTTCCCTACTTCAGTGTCTTAATAAAATAGATTTTTTTTATATTGAAACAAGAAATTGTAACAATATAAAACCCAATTATATAACCCTACATAATGAAGTAGTGTACGGTTAACGTAAGTTAGGGGACCCTAACGTAAGTTAGGGTTTACGGGTAGTGCTTTAATCTAACAATGCTCTGAGTTAGATTGTTAGAAAGTATCTGCCCAACCTAACCTAACTTTGTAGGCCTGTTTACATAAACTGTGCTTTGTGTTCATATAGGCCTAACGGAAAATTGCCAATTAAGTTAGTGTTAGTTGTATTTTCCTAAAACTACTAACAATATCAGTTAAAAGAATGTATAGGTTATAAAAATATTTGTTGATTAAAACCTGATGCTGGTATTTTGTTACTTATAAGCATTAGGCCTAGGCAACACAGTGAGCCGCAATTTAACCTTTGGTGATATAAGCTTAAGCACCGGTGACTTTTTGGTTCTTAGCAGAACAGGCTTAGCCGCAGCTGTAGGCTAAATTCATATTTGGCAATTCATATTGGCTCAATTCATATTTTTTAAAAGTGTTGTACATTTTATTTTACATTCTATAGAGAATTTAACTTACTTATTAGTGTGAACAGAACTAAAAAGTGATTTAGGCATACATTTGATTTTTACTATGCTATTGGAAGTATGATAAACATCTAAAATAATCACCCTTCAGGTTTTAATTGATTTACTTAGGCTCATTCATTTTCTAGTTATTTGAACTAAAAAATGTAGTTTTTACTTCATGTTTGTCCGTTTGCATGTCTTTTCCTATTGCTGGAGGCAAAACCAACTACAGTAATTTATTTCAATAAAACTTGCTCATTTCCCGGAATAGTTCAAACCACTTATTGGTGAAAATACTTTAAAATAATTTCATAATAAAGTTTCCCTCAAGTACCTTCATAGAACTTCGTTCAACAGCAATAGAAAATGAAAATCAGAAAATGCCTAATTTATAGAAATCGGTTCATCGTACTTTGCAATAAGCAATTCCCTAGTGTGACTCATTTACTGCAATAAATATATGACAATAGACAACTCGCTAGTGTGACACATTTACTGCAATAAATATATAACAATACACAACTCGCTAGTGTGACACATTTACTGCAATAAATATATAACAATAGACAACTCGCTAGTGTGACACTTTTACTGCAATAAATATATAACAATAGACAACTCGCTAGTGTGACACAGTTACTGCAATAAATATATGATAATACACAGCTCGCTAGTGTGACACATTTACTGCAATAAATATATAACAATACACAACTCGCTAGTGTGACACATTTACTGCTTGAGAATAAATAGTGAAAATTAAAATTTTGAAAGTCACCTGGACTTGTTTTGTTGCAGTATTTTAACATCCTCTCCAACCTTATATTGACGGGCAAAGCTTTTTCTTCTAACCTAACCTATTCTAACAAGTAAAATCTGGTGAAATGATTTTGAAAAAGTAGCCGATTTTCCACTTTCTTCGTTGAAAGCTTTCCCTTTTAAAGAACTCAACTGAACGCGGGAAGTTTGTGTAGTGTTTATTCTGTAACCTAACTACACTCTGTGGCTCGTCTTCAGGTTGTACGTCAGTGGGTTGATAGATCTAATAATAATTTAATTGTAAAATTAAGCAAAACTTTAAACGATATGTATTTTGCAGAATAGCTTAAGTAAGCTAAGCAAAGTAACCTACTATAGCTTACCTTGACGTTGAACATTGCACAACTGATAGGTTAGGTCGACTTCCACTGCCAAATAAATTTTCTAGCTGTCACTGTGACAGTAACAACAATCGCGCTTTACCTTTCCACAATGTGACAAGGCTGTGACTTACTGTATTTAATCTGACTGACATAATCAATTGAATTTATAATTTTCCGCATTCTGGTATAAGTCTAATCTTCCACAATTTAAATTTATGCAAAAAAAAGTCAGTTGGATTGAGTGAACGCTACCTCAAAACAATTTTGAAAAAATTGAAGGTACGTGTTGTAATTGTAAAAGAACTTTGACTTGGTCCAGAGTCATTTCATGGTTTCTGACGTACGGCTAAATGAAGACATTTTAAAATTATTGAAAATTTATCGAATCGATTTGAGTTTAAAATTTGTATATACGGCCACAACCTGAGAAAAATGTGTACAACTATATTTGGAATAATATTTCATTATTTTACTTATTAATCTCAAAGTAGATTTTTTAAATTCACTGTTAAGAGAATTGACTTAGGTCTATTGAAACTTTGAGTAGTATGGCTTTCAATAGCCTAT
>CM040189.1:104761852-104769352 GCA_022606455.1 Callitettix versicolor | reverse complement strand
TAGATAGATTGACGAAGCTAAGGAAGGCAGATCATTATACTCAACATAGTGACAATAATCTTAGCAGAAAAGAAGAAGAATATAAAAATAAATCGTATACATTTTAAAAACGTGTTCTTTGGTTTTAGCTCGTGAAGATTCACAACTCAAAACAGTCGAATGGGTGTGAAACGAGAAACACTTTTGGTTCATGAAGCCCAACGCAATCAGGTTTTTTTATTGTATTCGGTTTATTCCCAAATCGCTTCACTGGCTTGGTTTGAATCACCTCGGCTCTGTCCAATCTTCACACGTGACCAAAACACGGTTATGAGAAAACAGGGCCGATTTTTATTGTAGCTTCCAATATATTTTATTTATTTGACTTATACAAACTTGTTTGTATTTTTATTGTAGCTTTCAATACATTTTATTTGTTTGACTTATACAAACTTATAACTTATATTTGAACGAATTCGTTTTGTCAGATTTTGAGAAATTAGATTTCTTTAAAATTTCCTCCCAAAACAGTTTTTCATCAGGCCGTCTGTAGCCGTTCAGAGTGCACGAATTATATTATTGTACTCACAATATATGTGTTCATAATCACCAAATTTCTCTAGGCTTATTTAAAAAGTAAAGTAGCTTTACAAGTTATATAATTACTTTATCGTTACTGACAAGTCGAAATGTAGAGATCAAAGTTTAGAGAAAGTATTGCTATCGCTAAAAAATCGGTTTTGAGATTTCCACGTATCTATTCGTTTTGTGATCTTCCTCAACAAAAACAGGTTAAATTAGTTTTAAAGATTCGTAACCAAAGTTTAAATAAATTAAGCAAATGGTTTTTGGGGGGTGAACCAAATCGTAAATTTCAGCATTATCGGTGGAAATGTTTTGGAGGAATACAAGTACTAAATCTATATCAAATATTTCTTTCACGTTGATAGTCACACGCTAATTAACAAACATATTTTAAATTATATTTTGTCCAAAGATTAAAAAGTTTTTAAAACCAAAATTTTATTAAAATTATTACAGCCGATTTTTAAGGGATTGTGGATTTTGTTTTGTTTAAGGGTTTATTAAAACAAAACTTGAACGAAAAACACCAACACGCCGAATTTGATTAAAAGTCCTTAAACACAGACACACAACATGGACAAACTTACTTCACACGTAAAGCAAAGCGATCCAAGAAGAAAATCAAAACTGAAGTCTTGTATTGCAACACTGTCACCACAATCACTCTCCACCTTAAATTTGTCGATCGTCGACTTTTTCTACATCTCCCGGAAGTAGTTAAACATGGCGGGCTTCAGTATTCATGCGCGTAACTTGGTTATTAACCTGACGTCACACGTATACTCGCTTAATTTCCTTTACACGTCCGACTCAAGGTCCTTTTACCAAAACTTCAAGAGACATGAATGGATCATATATCACACTTCTTAGAAACAAAATGCAAGACACATTATTTGGAGGTTATGTACGATCTAACAGGAACTGTATAGTACATAGGTTTGTATATAGTGCAGGACGGACTTTAACATATTCTTCAGCTGTAGTTTTATTAGTAAAGCGTAGCTAGAATATTTTGATTTTGTTTTTTATCGTTAACGTGCCTAAATATATCGCTAATTGGACAAAGTAAACATATTTTTTATTTTCATTAATGCAGTGTGAGGTATCATTTGAAACTAGAAGTGATATTGATTCCTTCTATTGAAAGGTAAAATGGGTTTTCAGGATATTTTGGTGTTTACTAACCTCAGTTCAACAGCAACTGTACAAGTGTTTTACGTCATTTGTAGCATGGCGTAGATTGAATATTCATTGTTGCCCACAAAAAATTTTAAATCATTTTAATGTTTAAAAATTTTATTTTATTTTTAATAATTTACAAAAACGTTGTTCATTTAAATTAAACATATTTTGATTATGTATTGCCCTGAAGGCATAAGTGATCCTTTCATTTTGGCCTTCGAAGTTGTCGGATGTCCAGCAGACGTTGTGGCCCAATGATGCACGGAGGTTGCAGCAATGTAAGTACTAAAGTCTGGTCGCGGTGTAGCTCCACTTGCTATTTACATAGCTCATTGCTCTTCCATGAATCAGTCCATGCATCTCCGTGGATGTCTCGTCGACGTTATGGGAGCAAATTTCCAAAAATAAAAAAATCACAATAACTTTTAATCTTAAACATGTAAACGAATCTTACAAGTACATTAAATTGAAAATACAAACATAATGTCCGATTATTTATAACGTTTACAGTTTTTAATCGCTGATTTACGATATCTGTAAGATATAATTTTATTAGAATTAAGGATGGCAGGAGCCTATTGTCCTGATTTAAAAAAAGGAACATTATTTTTGCACAGCCCGGATTGGGTTTCTTACGCCGGCACCTTGAGTGCTTGAGCACAACGGTGATTTGAAATAACCACATGTTCAGAGCCGTGATCACTAAGAATATTGGAAGAGAGATCAGTAAATATCAATCACGTGATATAAGTGCAAGACCAGGCTGAACAAGCTGATCGTTATTCTTGTTGCATTTATAGGTTGTTGTTCCATTTATTGAGTATATAAATGCTTTTTTTTGTGTTTAACGTCCGACTATTGTGCACACTTGGGCTAATGCAGACGATGGGATGATTTATAGCGTATGAAAATGCCAAGCCTTGGCCGGGAATCGAACTCGGGTCCTCGGGTTGAAAGCCCAGTACGCTATCAACTAGGCCACCGAGGCGACTAGCCGCCGATACAACAATGCACTCAGCATATTTATTGAATAAATTAAGAAATGCAATAAGTCAGGGTTATTTTTCGTGTTACTTTTAATGATTTAACGCCAAAATAAGCAGGTTTTAATGCGATTATGACGGTGAATTATTTTTGCAAATTCGCTTCCATCACGTCAGAAAGACAGCCGCGGTCGTGTTTATTAAGAATTACAATAATTTTAAATCTTATCGGGTCAGTTTTATGATTATCATTTTAAGTATATAGGCATACACTGTGTACTATATATTTAAACATTATTTGCACGTTTGCTTCCGTTTTTCTCTAATTTTGTTTTTAAAACACGACACGACCAGAGCTTGTCTGAAGCTGGTATGCCACCACGCGTATATAATCGGGTTAAATACTAAATACAAGAGCATCAAGTTCATGGTAATGGAAGAGTAAATTGTTTCTAAATCAAAACATAACTTCGACCGATCGACATCCACACAAAATGAATAATAGAAAATTATCAAAAGCAGACTCGGACTTAAACATATGATCAGGTTGGAAGTGACCAAAAGTACGAACATTTTGGCTTTACATTTTGTCTTTGTAACGCAACTCTCGAGCAGAAACATACCGCGGGCCACTCGCGTCTCCGATTTGTTATTTAACGAAACAATGCCATCCAGTGTTTTAGGCGTAGTCCTTACCTTGTAACAGTTACTCGCTTTCGTAGCAGTCACAGAAATATTAACGAACAAAATAACTGTTACTACAAAAGAAGCCAGACTAACTGAACAAGTAACAGTCACCACCAATAAAGGCATCGATTGAAAGTAGTTACATGAGTAAGAATCAGAAGTGACAAGTAACAGTTTAGGTAAATACCCTGCTGCTGTGCTCATTAACCAAGTACTGGACAACACGTATCGAGTTCTTCTTGTTGTTATCCATCTCGAGTAATGCAATCCGTGTACTAAGTAAATGTAACGGTCAGTTGCGTTTAATAACACAGTGAGAGATGATTCCAAATAGAATGTATCTATGGCACCTGCAATACACAAGGCGATGCAATAATTACACTCGTATTTTGTATTCTTGAAATCTTATCGTGATGATTGTGTTTGTAAGAAACTTTAGCTAATTTAAATTGAAAAATGAGCATCATGGTAATGCCTAGACCCAGGGACCTCACAACGAGCGCTGATCTTGACCTTTAGATCAATTCGTATGCTTACCTAAATAAAGAAATATACACCTAATGTGTTTGAACCTTCACGCCTGTCACAAGAAAGTAACAGTGTATTGTGGTAATGTCTAGACCCAGGGATCTCACAACGAACGCTGATCTTGACCTTTAGATCAATTCGTATACTTGCCTAAATAAAGAAATATACACTTAAATGTGTTTGAACCTTCACACCTGACACAGCAAAACAAGAAAGTGACAGTGTATTGTGGTAATGCCTAGACCCAGGGACCTCACAACGAACGCTGATCTTGACGTTTAGATCAATTCGTATACTTGCCTAAATAAAGAAATATACACTTAAATGTGTTTGAATCTTCACACCTGACACAGCAAAACAAGAAAGTGACGGTGTGTTGTGGTAAAGCCTAGACCCAGGGACCTCACAACGAGCGCTGATCTTCACCTTTAGATCAATTCGTATGCTTGCCTAAATAAAGAAATATACACTTAATGTGTTTGAACCTTCACGCTTGACAGAGCAAAACAAGAAAGTGACGGTGTATTGTGGTAATACCTAGACCCAGGGACCTCACAACGAACACTGATCTTGACCTTTAGATCAATTCGTATACTTGCCTAAATAAAGAAATATACACTTAAATGTGTTTGAACCTTCACACCTGACACAGCAAAACAAGAAAGTGACGGTGTTTTGTGATAATGCCTAGACCCAGGGACCTCACAACGAGCGCTGATCTTGACCTTTAGATCAATTCGTATACTTGCCTAAATAAAGAAATATACACTTAATGTGTTTGAACCTTCACGCCTGACACAGCAAAACAAGAAAGTGACGGTGTATTGTGATAATGCCTAGACCCAGGGACCTCACAACGAGCGCTGATCTTGACCTTTAGATCTATTCGTATACTTGCCTAAATAAAGAAATATACACTTAAATGTGTTTGAACCTTCACGCCTGACACAGCAAAACAAGAAAGTGACGGTGTATTGTGGTAATGCCTAGACCCAGGGACCTCACAACGAGCGCTGATCTTGACGTTTAGATAAATTCGTATACTTGCCTAAATAAAGAAATATACACTTAAATGTGTTTGAACCTTCACGCCTGACACAGCAAAACAAGAAAATGACGGTGTATTGTGGTAATGCCTAGACCCAGGGACCTCACAATGAGCGCTGATCTTCACCTTTAGATCAATTCGTATGCTTACCTAAATAAAGAAATATACACTTAATGTGTTTGAACCTTCACGCCTGACACAGCAAAACAAGAAAGTGACGGTGTATTGTGGTAATGCCTAGACCCAGGGACCTCACAACGAGCGCTGATCTTCACCTTTAGATCAATTCGTATACTTGCCTAAATAAAGAAATATACACTTAAATATGTTTGAAACTTCACACCTGACACAGCAAAACAAGAAAATGACGGTGTGTTGTGGTAATGTCTAGACCCAGGGACCTCACAACGAACGCTGATCTTGACCTTTAGATAAATTCGTATACTTGCCTAAATAAAGAAATATACACTTAAATGTGTTTGAACCTTCACGCCTGACACAGCAAAACAAGAATGTGACGGTGTATTGTGGTAATGCCTAGACCCAGGGACCTCACAACGAACGCTGATCTTGACCTTTAGATAAATTCGTATACTTGCCTAAATAAAGAAATATACACTTAAATGTGTTTGAACCTTCACACCTGACACAGTAAAACAAGAAAGTGACGGTGTATTGTGGTAATGTCTAGACCCAGGGACCTCACAACGAACGCTGATCTTGACCTTTATATAAATTCGTATACTTGCTCTAAATAAATAAATATACACTTAAATATGTTTGAACCTTCACACCTGACACAGCAAAACAAGAAAATGACGGTTTGTTGTGGTAATGTCTAGACCCAGGGACCTCACAACGAAATCTGATCTTGACCTTTAGATAAATTCGTATACTTGCCTAAATAAAGAAATATACACTTAAATGTGTTTGAACCTTCACGCCTGACACAGCAAAACAAGAAAGTGACGGTGTATTGTGGTAATGTCTAGACCCAGCGACCTCACAACGAACGCTGATCTTGACCTTTAGATCAATTCGTATACTTGCCTAAATAAAGAAATATACACTTAATGTGTTTGAACCTTCACGCTTGACAGAGCAAAACAAGAAAGTGACGGTGTATTGTGGTAATGCCTAGACCCAGGGACCTCACAACGAACACTGATCTTGACCTTTAGATCAATTCGTATACTTGCCTAAATAAAGAAATATACACTTAAATGTGTTTGAACCTTCACACCTGACACAGCAAAACAAGAAAGTGACGGTGTTTTGTGATAATGCCTAGACCCAGGGACCTCACAACGAGCGCTGATCTTGACCTTTAGATCAATTCGTATACTTGCCTAAATAAAGAAATATACACTTAATGTGTTTGAACCTTCACGCTTGACAGAGCAAAACAATAAAGTGACGGTGTATTGTGGTAATGCCTAGACCCAGGGACCTCACAACGAACGCTGATCTTGACCTTTAGATAAATTCGTATACTTGCCTAAATAAAGAAATATACTCTTAATGTGTTTGAACCTTCACGCCTGACAGAGCAAAACAAGAAAGTGACGGTGTATTGTGGTAATGCCTAGACCCAGGGACCTCACAACGAACGCTGATCTTGACCTTTAGATCAATTCGTATACTTGCCTAAATAAAGAAATATACACTTAAATGTGTTTGAACCTTCACACCTAACACAGCAAAACAAGAAAGTGACGGTGTTTTGTGGTAATGCCTAGACCCAGGGACCTCACAACGAACGCTGATCTTGACCTTTAGATCAATTCGTATACTTGCCTAAATAAAGAAATATACACTTAAATGTGTTTGAACCTTCACGCTTGACAGAGCAAAACAAGAAAGTGACGGTGTATTGTGGTAATGCCTAGACCCAGGGACCTCACAACGAGCGCTGATCTTGACCTTTAGATAAATTCGTATACTTGCCTAAATAAAGAAATATACACTTAAATGTGTTTGAACCTTCACGCCTGACACAGCAAAACAAGAAAGTGACGGTGTATTGTGGTAATGCCTAGACCCAGGGACCTCACAACGAGCGCTGATCTTGACGTTTAGATAAATTCGTATACTTGCCTAAATAAAGAAATATACACTTAAATGTGTTTGAACCTTCACGCCTGACACAGCAAAACAAGAAAATGACGGTGTATTGTGGTAATGCCTAGACCCAGGGACCTCACAACGAACGCTGATCTTGACCTTTATATAAATTCGTATACTTGCTCTAAATAAAGAAATATACACTTAAATATGTTTGAACCTTCACACCTGACACAGCAAAACAAGAAAGTGACGGTGTATTGCGGTAATGCCTAGACCCAGGGACCTCACATCGAACGCTGATCTTGACCTTTAGATAAATTCGTATACTTGCTCTAAATAAAGAAATATACACTTAAATATGTTTGAAACTTCACACCTGACACAGCAAAACAAGAAAATGACGGTGTGTTGTGGTAATGTCTAGACCCAGGGACCTCACAA
>CM040189.1:104679352-104756852 GCA_022606455.1 Callitettix versicolor | reverse complement strand
TTTACGTGACAATTTGAACATGCGAATAGTTTGTGCCAAAATGGTGCCAAAAATTCTCACGTTTGAACAACAAGCAGCTCGCAAAAATGTTTATACTGACACTTTGGATGCCATTGAAAATTACCCAAATTTATTGGAAAGGATAATAACATGTGATGAAGCGAGGTTTTTTACGTATGATCCGGAAACAAAGCGCCAATCCATGCATTGGAAGACTCCAACTTCACTGAGAGCCCAGCAAGTCAAAATTTAAAGCAATGATGATTGTTTTTTTCGATATTCATGGGATTGTGTAACTTTACTGGATTCCTGAAGATCAAACAATTAATCAATATTACTACCTTGAGGTACTTGGTGAATTACGTGAAAGAGTAAGGAAAAAACGACCGGAATTGTGAAAGGGCAAATCATGGGTTTTCCACCAAGACAATGCGCCAGCTCATTCCGCGTTATCTGTCAAGAGGTTCCTGGCCAAGTACAGCATCCCAGTGTTAGACCATCTACCTTACTCACCAGACCGTTTGCATTACGTAGTTTGTTCCGATTCAAAAAGTGCACTCCAGGCAATCCAGGATATGTGTTCGGTAAACCCTTTGGTTCAAGATATTCTGTGTTCTGTCCATAGACTTGAACTACGAAGTGCAAGATTATCATTTATCTGGATTCCTGGCCACTGTGGATACCTTTCTGCCGCCATGCACTCAACGTGTAATCTTGTCTGACTTTCTTTGTCACGTAAAACATTTAATTCTTCTACAGTGGGAAAATGAATGGGCAGCTAAAAGCAGTAAAAAATTGAGGGTAATTAAAAATACTGTTCGTCCTTGGGGGTTGTCAATACGTGCAAGTCGTAGAGAAGAGGTTGTGGTTACCCACCTTCGCATTGGCCACTCCATGCTAACACATGGATTTCTGATGGAACGTGGGGACCCGCCTCGGTGCGGATTTTGTAGAGAAACCATCACAATAAGACATATATTGCTAGACTGTGATGGTTTCCAAAATATGCGGCGTGTATGTGGTCTGGGGAATAGTATGCAGAGGACGTTGGGAGATAGTGTCTCGGCCATTGACCGGACACTGAAATTCTTTCATCGTCTGAATTTGTTAAATAAAATTTAACTTAAAATAATATTGCAGGGCCTCTTCACAGCCCTGCAACAAGTTGTATATTTGTGGCTATATTTTTATCTGAATTTTTTATTGTTTGCTTTGTTTTCCTTGTTGTTTAGTTTTATTTATTTATTTATTAGAGTTATATTTGATTGTTAACTAGTTTTAGGAATAGTATTTATAATTGTTATTGTATATTGTTTTAAATTACTGTTAATTTTTATTTCGTGATACCCCTAAATTTTATTTTATTAATATCGTGCCTCGGCGATGATAAACTTAACGGTTTTTCGCCGGAAAAAAATACTCACCAGACTTTGCACTACATGACTTCTATCTGTTCCCTAAGGTGAAATATGCATTAAAAGGGACGATATTTGAGTCCGTGAAAGCTGTAAAAGTGAAAGCGGCAAGAGTACTGAAGGAGTTGACAGAAGATGACTTCCAGCACTGTTTCCAACAATGGAAAATTCAGATGGAGCGTTGTAGGGATAGAGAAGGGGTGTATATTGAATTGGATAATAAGTAATTATCTATAAAATGAAATTTTTTACAACGCAGTCTCGTTATTTAATAGCAACACCTCGTAAGTAGAACGTCTTGTCGTTTTTAAGCCCTTAAGTATACAAACAAAACATTTGTATTTCCTTACGTGTCCTCCTAATAAATAGTGTTTCAACTATTATAAAAACCAATGTATTATCCCAATTCAAAAAATCTGTTTAAATATAGTAAAAACAAGTTCTAATATGGTTGCACTGAACTATCGACACCGGTAAATCGATTAGTTTGTCAGCTTACCGGATTTTTGACAAAACGGGACAACACTTGATCAAATGTATTGCATTATGTATTACTATATTTCTGTTTTTATAGCCTAGCTTTATTGCCTAAAGTGTTTACAAGCAAAACAGAAAAATATGTTTGCAGGACTGTTGGAATGGTGCGCTATGGAGTCCTGCTTCAGCACGCTGATGAACGCCTTGGACAGATACGTTTACATAAAGCATGGTTTGTATTATTCAAAATGGCTGACAACACGCCGGGCTCGCTACATGGTGTTGGTCACGTGGTTGGTAAGCCTGCTGGTTGGGTTCTGCCCTAAAGTCTTCTTCTCCATCCGCGACTCTTCCCACAAGTTCTGCCAGTACTACGCCTCGACACCGGACTCTGTGAAAATCTTATCGATCTTATCAGCAACATTCACTATCGTAATAAGTATTGCTCTGTATGTCGGCATCTCAAAAACTGCCCAGAAAGCCAGAAATAAAGAGAGAAATAACAAAAAGAGGTACAAATCGAAGGCTGTAGTACTTTTAATAACGATAAACTTTCTTACTTCATGGGGTTCAGGAATTTTGTATGTTTTAGTTCAAAAAATATTTTGCAGTAACACACAAATCTTCGATAATTGTCCACAACTCGAGAACATATTAATGACTTGTTCTATAAATTCCTTGTTGCTTTATTTATTAATAAATCCTTTAATTTATATTTGGTGGCACACGGGGTTCAGAAAAGCGATGCTGTATGCCTGCTGTAAGACTAAGTACATGGAAAAACGTAAACTCGCTTTTTTAAAAATAAACGAAACAATGTGAGCATAATATGTTTCGTTGTGGATAATTAGGGCCTATAGAGAATTATTGTTTACTAACTTTTAAATTAATTGTACGCAAGTCCATAACTTAACTTTGGATTTAAGGGCCTATAGAGAATTATTGTTTACTAACTTTTAAATTAATTGTACGCAAGTCCATAACTTAACTTTGGATTTAAGGGCCTATAGAGAATTATTGTTTACTAACTTTTAAATTAATTGTATGCAAGTCCATAACTTAACTTTGGATTTAAGGGCCTATAGAGAATTATTGTTTACTAACTTTTAAATTAATTGTTTGCAAGTCCATAACTTAACTTTGGATTTAAGGGCCTATAGAGAATTATTGTTTACTAACTTTTAAATTAATTGTACGCAAGTCCATAACTTAACTTTGTATTTAAGGGCCTACAGAGAATTATTGTTTACTAACTTTTAAATTAATTGTACGCAAGTCCATAACTTAACTTTGGATTTAAGGGCCTATAGAGAATATTGAATACTAACTTTTAAATTAATTGTACGTAAGTCTATAACTTAACTTTGGATTTAAGGGCCTATAGAGAATTATTGTTTACTAACTTTTAAATTAATTGTATGCAAGTCCATAACTTAACTTTGGATTTAAGGGCCTATAGAGAATTATTGTTTACTAACTTTTAAATTAATTGTATGCAAGTCCATAACTTAACTTTGGATTTAAGGGCCTATAGAGAATTATTGTTTACTAACTTTTAAATTAATTGTACGCAAGTCCATAACTTAACTTTGGATTTAAGGGCCTATAGAGAATTATTGTGTACCAACTTTTAAATTAATTGTACGCAAGTCCATAACTTAACTTTGGATTTAAGGGCCTATAGAGAATTATTGTGTACTAACTTTTAAATTAATTGTACGCAAGTCCATAACTTAACTTTGGATTTAAGGGCCTATAGAGAATTATTGTTTACTAACTTTTAAATTAATTGTATGCAAGTCCATAACTTAACTTTGGATTTAAGGGCCTACAGAGAATTATTGTTTACTAACTTTTAAATTAATTGTATGCAAGTCCATAACTTAACTTTGGATTTAAGGGCCTATAGAGAATTATTGTTTACTAACTTTTAAATTAATTGTACGCAAGTCCATAACTTAACTTTGGATTTAAAAATGCTATTAATTTTAATTTGAATTATTCATTTACAAAATATATTGTTATTGTACGTTGAAATAACAGTTATTAATAAAGTATTACTTTACAATATTGCGTTTTTTTTGAAAAGCTTCAAAACTTTTTCTGAAGTAAACACTTGGGTTCTATAATTTTTGGAGATGGAAGAGAATGGTTGAGAATATTTTGTGCAATATTAGTGAAAGTTAATGCTTTGAAGAACAGCAGTTTCTATCAAGCAAGTTTACAATTTTCTGACTCAATGTTTGTACGATAGCGGTTGTTTTACTTTACTACGATTGAACAGATACGCCAAACCGTCTGCATTAGCCCAAGTGTGCACAATACTCGGACGTTAAAAAAATATAAATAAAATAGCAAAATGGTGTTTAGTTAATATTATTGTCACGATAGGATAAATAAGGATTCTGTGCTTGGTACGGTCTAACGCCACAGCCTGCTGGATGTATTCAGGTTGCATAACCTGCCCCGTGAGCAAGAAATACGCAGCGCTTAAAGCTATCTATTTTTATGTCGAAACTTTTTAAGTTGAAAAGAAAACTACAGAAAAAGTTTAACCAGAGTGGTTTTAAAAACAACAAAATTTTTTCAGCTTGGAAGTTCAAGTAACTTTTTTATTATATTACTTTGCTGAACCTGTTCTCAACTCAACAATACGTTCATAATGAGTTTAATTGTTGCTGTCAAATAATATGTCAAATAATATTGATAACTTCTTTGATAAGAAGTCGGAATGATGCTAGGTTATGTCCGAGGCAATGGTTTAAGGTAACTTGCCTTCCACGGAAACTAATATAAGCGTTCTCATCAAATATTCTCTGATGTCTGATGTTTGACAAAACTGACAGCTCTCGTGGATATTGGCAACTGTTTCTAGATAAACATATGGTGGGCCATTAACACAGATAAAACAAGTTCCAATCACTAAACTACCTTTAGCACTGTACACGGTAAGTAGCCTGACTGCATTAAGTAATCATAACAATACGTTCACCGTGCTTCGAGTTTTGCTGTTATAAAAAATGATACGTCATTTAATAACATAACATTCTACATGTATAATATTATAGTCTTAAATTTTCGATTTAGTAGCTCTTGGGAAAGTAACTTAAGATCTCTGTTTTTAAAAATATGTTAAACCGAACTTAAAAATCGGGTCTATTTTTCACCAAAATATTTAGGAAGGCTACATTTGAGAGCTTTATTTATTTGTTTCACCCAACTTTGGGGTACACCAAATCAATCACTTTTTAATGTTCTGTGCCTTCCTCGTAGCCCAGTATTGCTTCATTCGTTGTGATCTTGCTTTTCTTTCTTCGTCAGAGATTTGGATCGTTCGCTTAGATTTGACTTTGCCTTGGAACCGTTGTTTTTTGTCCTCGGTTATTGTTTTGGCTGTTCTGTCCATGAGCATATTTCTCTGTTTCTCTAAACCAAAGTGGTTTGGCTCTTTTATTGTGAAAGTAGTCAAATACTTTTTTGGTTAGTCTATTTTTGTCCATTCGGAGGATGTGCCTACAAAAATCATTTCTCCTTTTTCTTATTGTGTCTGATAGTGTTTCAGTTTTTTGGTAAAGAGTTTCATTCCTGATGCGGAGTAATTGGTTGTTACGGAATTTGGGGCCTAAGATTTTTCGTAATGTCTTTCTTTCTTTGATCTCCAGCCTTTCAAGTGCGCCCTGGGTTGTGAGAGATAATGTTTCAGCTGCATATAAGGCTTCTGGTTTAATTACCGTATGTTAATGCCTTATCTTTGTATTCCAGGATAGGGACTTCTTGTTGTATGTGTCTTTGGTAAGTTGGAAGGCTAATTCAACTTTATTTCTCCTAGATTCCATAGCTTTTTCTCTAGGGGGTTCCAGCTGATCCATTCACCCAGGTATTTGAATTCTTTGACTATCTCAATGTATTGTTCTCCCACTTGAAGCTTTTTTAGTGGTTTTTGTATGTTTGTCAATATTTTAGTCTTTTCAAATGAAACTTTGAGACCCATTTTTAACGCTTGCTTCTGGAGTTCAAGAGTCTGTTCCTTAGCTTCTTCCAATGTCTCAGCTAGTAAAGCCATGTCATCAGCAAAAGCCAAACAATTTACCTTAATGCCTTTGTTCTTAGTTCCTAGTCTGATTCCACTATGCGTATTCACGTTCCACTCTCTAACTACTTTGAGAGCTTTATTTAAAATTGTTATAGAATTTTGTGAAAACATATACACTGGTTTTTGTAGCAGTTATTTATTAAAACTTTAGGGAACATTTAAAAATTTTGTTTTTAAACAAAACAGGAGTTAGATTTGTCTCTAAAACAATATTAAACAGAGCGATATAAATGAAGTGTTTTTGTTATTTTGTTTTTCTAAATTTTTACTAGCTCTTTAAATTTTATTTGTTGACTTGTTTCGGATTACTTATATTTTTAGAAGTTATTACTGTACTTTGTGAAGTAAAGCAACAAAAAGTCAGGCTTATTGTTGTTTTGAGTGCGTGGGGGAGTCAACGCATATAGTACGTTCAGGCCAATTGTTGCTTTAAGTGCGGGACCAGGAGTCAACGCATGTAGACGTTCAAGCTTATTGTTGCTTTAAGTGCGGGACCAGGAGTCAACGCATGTAGACGTTCAAGCTTATTGTTGCTTTGAGTGCGGGGACAGGAGTCAACGCATGTAGTACGTTCAGGCCTATTGTTGCTTTGAGCGCGGGGTTAGGAGTCAACGCATGTAGTACGTTCAGGCCTATTGTTGCTTTGAGTGCGGGGGCAGGAGTCAACGCATGTAGTACGTTCAGGCCAATTGTTGCTTTAAGTGCGGGACCAGGAGTCAACGCATGTAGACGTTCAAGCTTATTGTTGCTTTGAGTGCGGGGGCAGGAGTCAACGCATGTAGTACGTTCAGGCCTATTGTTGCTTTAAGTGCGGGACCAGGAGTCAACGCATGTAGACGTTCAAGCTTATTGTTGCTTTAAGTGCGGGACCAGGAGTCAACGCATGTAGACGTTCAGGCTTATTGTTGCTTTAAGTGCGGGGACAGGAGTCAACGCATGTAGTACGTTCAGGCCTATTGTTGGTTTGAGTGCGGGGGCAGGAGTCAACGCATGTAGACGTTCAGGCCTATTGTTGCTTTAAGTGCGGGACCAGGAGTCAACGCATGTAGACGTTCAAGCTTATTGTTGCTTTGAGTGCGGGGACAGGAGTCAACGCATGTAGTACGTTCAGGCCAATTGTTGCTTTAAGTGCGGGACCAGGAGTCAACGCATGTAGACGTTCAAGCTTATTGTTGCTTTAAGTGCGGGGACAGGAGTCAACGCATATAGTACGTTCAGGCCAATTGTTGCTTTAAGTGCGGGACCAGGAGTCAACGCATGTAGACGTTCAAGCTTATTGTTGCTTTAAGTGCGGGACCAGGAGTCAACGCATGTAGACGTTCAAGCTTATTGTTGCTTTAAGTGCGGGGACAGGAGTCAACGCATGTAGTACGTTCAGGCCAATTGTTGCTTTAAGTGCGGGACCAGGAGTCAACGCATGTAGACGTTCAAGCTTATTGTTGCTTTGAGTGCGGGGGCAGAAGTCAACGCATGTAGTACGTTCAAGGCCTATTGTTGCTTTAAGTGCGGGACCAAGAGTTAACGCATGTAGTACGTTCAGGCCTATTGTTGCTTTAAGTGCGGGACCAGGAGTCAACGCATGTAGACGTTCAAGCTTATTGTTGCTTTAAGTGCGAGGACAGGAGTCAACGCATATAGTACGTTCAGGCCAATTGTTGCTTTAAGTGCGGGACCAGGAGTCAACGCATGTAGACGTTCAAGCTTATTGTTGCTTTGAGTGCGGGGACAGGAGTCAACGCATGTAGTACGTTCAGGCCTATTGTTGCTTTGAGCGCGGGGGCAGGAGTCAACGCATGTAGTACGTTCAGGCCTATTGTTGCTTTGAGTGCGAGACCAGGAGTCAACGCATGTAGTACGTTCAGGCCAATTGTTGCTTTAAGTGCGGGACCAGGAGTCAACGCATGTAGACGTTCAAGCTTATTGTTGCTTTAAGTGCGGGGACAGGAGTCAACGCATGTAGTACGTTCAGGCCAATTGTTGCTTTAAGTGCGGGACCAGGAGTCAACGCATGTAGACGTTCAAGCTTATTGTTGCTTTAAGTGCGGGACCAGGAGTCAACGCATGTAGACGTTCAAGCTTATTGTTGCTTTAAGTGCGGGGACAGGAGTCAACGCATGTAGTACGTTCAGGCCAATTGTTGCTTTAAGTGCGGGACCAGGAGTCAACGCATGTAGACGTTCAAGCTTATTGTTGCTTTAAGTGCGGGACCAGGAGTCAACGCATGTAGACGTTCAAGCTTATTGTTGCTTTAAGTGCGGGGACAGGAGTCAACGCATGTAGTACGTTCAGGCCAATTGTTGCTTTAAGTGCGGGACCAGGAGTCAACGCATGTAGACGTTCAAGCTTATTGTTGCTTTAAGTGCGGGGACAGGAGTCAACGCATGTAGTACGTTCAGGCCAATTGTTGCTTTAAGTGCGGGACCAGGAGTCAACGCATGTAGACGTTCAAGCTTATTGTTGCTTTAAGTGCGGGACCAGGAGTCAACGCATGTAGACGTTCAAGCTTATTGTTGCTTTGAGTGCGGGGGCAGGAGTCAACGCATGTAGTACGTTCAGGCCTATTGTTGCTTTAAGTGCGGGACCAGGAGTCAACGCATGTAGACGTTCAAGCTTATTGTTGCTTTGAGTGCGGGGGCAGAAGTCAACGCATGTAGTACGTTCAGGCCTATTGTTGCTTTAAGTGCGGGACCAGGAGTTAACGCATGTAGTACGTTCAGGCCTATTGTTGCTTTAAGTGCGGGACCAGGAGTCAACGCATGTAGACGTTCAAGCTTATTGTTGCTTTAAGTGCGAGGACAGGAGTCAACGCATGTAGTACGTTCAGGCCAATTGT
The DNA here is from genome assembly GCA_022606455.1 of Callitettix versicolor. Lineage (NCBI taxonomy): Eukaryota > Metazoa > Arthropoda > Insecta > Hemiptera > Cercopidae > Callitettix > Callitettix versicolor. The sequence continues at coordinate 104,748,034 of CM040189.1, read as the reverse complement.
TGCTTTAAGTGCGGGACCAGGAGTCAACGCATGTAGACGTTCAAGCTTATTGTTGCTTTAAGTGCGGGGACAGGAGTCAACGCATGTAGTACGTTCAGGCCAATTGTTGCTTTAAGTGCGGGACCAGGAGTCAACGCATGTAGACGTTCAAGCTTATTGTTGCTTTGAGTGCGGGGACAGGAGTCAACGCATGTAGTACGTTCAAGCTTATTGTTGCTTTGAGTGCGGGGACAGGAGTCAACGCATGTAGTACGTTCGATAGAATTAAAGGATTTTGAATGAATCCTTTCTAACATGTCATAACTTTCTAGTTTAAAAATATTTGTTACAGAATGTCTTTAAATGAATCACACCGAGATGTGGACAAATACTTATCAAGTGGAAATAATATCCCTTCTTATCAAGTACTACAGCTACCCCGTAGGCCTTGTCAGTGTTGTTGCCAACCTGTTAGTGGTGATATCTTCTGCTCTTATCATACGAGCTTCGGCCAAGCCAAGGTCGACTTACATGATCTTATGGAACTTGGCTCTCACCGACTCACTGCTAGGCATTACCCTGATCCTGGAACTGGCGTACACCGACATTAGAGAAGGAATCAAGTGTGACGTTATCCTCGGTGCGTTTAATTCATGGCATTTTATATATAACATATGCATTTGTATACACGCATCAGTAATTGTTAAAAGATTTAAACTAAAATTTCTTTTTTTTCTTAATAAATTAATGAACTATTGTGATTTTGAAACAAGTAGTTGTCACATATTAATATTTGTTTAGAGTTGGAAATGAAGAAATATAACTTTTTGAAGTTTTGTTAGTAACCTCCATTGTCAGGTGGACACGAGTGTTTGAGGGACTTTTACATATTACGATATGTCACTTAATGTCTGTACAGACCTGCACACATAAGTATACGCCTAAAAAAATTACATAATTATTTATAATATCTAAAGATACATTAATATTGTGAATGCTAAAACAAATATTCAGTTTTAGTTAAACTTATATTTTTTTAAGAGACTTATTAAAATAATTGTTAATCTAAAGATGAGTTTCTTTCTTTTCTTGTGAAGTAATTTTCTTATTTTCTATCTTTCTCTCTGATTTGCCAAACATTCAACCTCCGCATGAGAAATGTACCTTCCGCAGAATGTCACAATAACCCTGGCAAGAGACCTCCTGAAAAAACAATGGACGACTCGACACTTGTTAATGTGTGTGTGTGTGTGTGTGTGTGTGTGTGTGTGTGTGTGTGTGTGTGTGTGTGTGTGTGTGTGTGTGTGTGTGTGTGTGTGTGTGTGCTATGTTGCACCAAAAGACTTTCGGAGGGGTAACCTGTAACACTGCAGGTTGACTGTATTGATAATCCTTGTCACAGCTGATCGCATGGACGAGGGTAGTACAGGTGTCTGTGATATCCTAACCAGTCCTACGGGCATGTGATATATTTGTGTTAATCACTCTGGTTATTTCTGGGCTAGCCGTACGGTTTCATCGCTATACTTTTACTGATCAATGCACTTTCTGTTTACAGGACTCTCAGAATTGTGCGCTGTGGAGTCCTTCCTCAGCACGCTGATGAACGCCTTGGACAGATACGTTTACATAAAACATGGTTTGTACTATTCGCAATGGCTGACAACACGCCGGGCTCGCTACATGGTGCTGGTCACGTGGTTGGTCAGCCTGTTCACCGGATTCTGCCCCAAATATTTGTTTACAATCCACGATCCTTCGCACAAGTTTTGCCAGTATATTAATTCGACGCCGCTATTTGTGACAGTTGTGTCGGCTTCAGTGTCGTTGTTTTCTGTTGTCATGACAATAATCTTTTACGTTTCTATTTCTAAAACCGCGAAAAAGGCAAGCTTCAGCGACAACAATGTAACAAAAACAAAAGCAAGGCTGAAATCAAAGATAATAGTGCTCTTAATGGCTTTGAACATTGCGGTGATGTGGATCTCTGGTTATGTTTGTGTATTGCTTTATATACTGTACTGTAGGACAATACAAAGTTCAAGTTTCTGTTCTAATTTTGAAAACATTTTAAATTTTGTCAGTATAAACGTGTATTTGCTGTATTTAATAATGAACCCTGTTATCTATATCTGGTGGCACACTGGTTTCAGAAAAGCAACGCTTTACTTGTGCTTTAAGGAAGCCGACAGAAAAAAACGAAGGCAAGATTACATGGAATTTGTAAAGCAACATTTTATTAAATGAAACAATTATTATTATTATTAATTTATTGTTTTTTTGAAATTATTTAAATACAAATTGTAATTAATTTAAATTTAATTAAATGTTCAACAAGTTTTATACCTTAAGTGCACTCACTATATCTCATGACTTGTAACGTTCCAATACATTAAATACTTGTGTAATAAATTGAATGAAGCTTGTTTTTATTTATTTATAATGTAGTTAACTATTTAGTCGCATTTAGATAAAAATGGATAAGGAATGGAAAGGATACAGGTATTAAAAAGGCAAATTTTAATTAAATAGAATTTGAAATTGTTTCCTTTTGTTAAGATTATGTTACAACAAAACCTGTTCCTTTCCTCTAACCAAATCTAAGTACAAAGCGTCAGACTACAGTGACAAAACATGTGCTACATATTAATTGTGACTCGCACACAGTATAGTTACAACGTGTATAAGGGGTCAGACTCACAGTGATAAAACATGTGCTACATATTAATTGTGACTCGCACACAGTATAGTTACAACGTGTATAAGGGGTCAGACTCACAGTGATAAAACATGTGCTACATATTAATTGTGACTCGCATACAGTACAGCTACAACGTGTACAAGGGGTCAGACTCACAGTGACAGAACATGTGCTACATATTAATTGTGACTCGCATACAGTATAGCTACAATGTGTACAAGGGGTCAGACTCACAGTGACAAAACGTGTGCTATATATTAATTGTGACTCGCATATAGTATAGCTACAACGTGTACAAGGGGCCAGACTCACAGTGACAAAACGTGTGCTACATATTAATTGTGACTCGCATACAGTATAGCTACAACGTGTACAAGGGGCCAGACTCACAGTGACAAAACGTGTGCTACATATTAATTGTGACTCGCATACAGTATAGCTACAACGTGTACAAGGGGCCAGACTCACTGTGATAAAACGTGTGCTACATATTAATTGTGACTCGCATACAGTATAGCTACAACGTGTACAAGGGGTCAGACTCACAGTGACAAAACGTGTGCTACATATTAATTGTGACTCGCATACAGTATAGCTACAACGTGTACAAGGGGTCAGACTCACAGTGACAAAACGTGTGCTACATATTAATTGTGACTCGCATACAGTATAGCTACAACGTGTACAAGGGGCCAGACTCACTGTGATAAAACACGTGATATATATTAATTGTGACTCGCAAACATTATAGTTACAACGTGTCAGATTTACAGTGTTAAAACGCGTGGTATATATTAATTGTGACTCGGAAACAGTATAGTTACAACGTATACAAGGGGTCAGTCTCACAGTGATAAAACGCGTTATATATACATAACATATATATTAATTGTGACTCGCAAACAGTATAGTTACAACGTATACAAGGGGTCAGACTCACAGTGATAAAACGCGTTATATATACATATATATTAATTGTGACTCGCAAACAGTATAGTTACAACGTGTACATGGGGTCAGACTTACAGTGATAAAACGCGTTATATATATATATATATATATATATATATATATATATATTAATTGTGACTCGCAAACAGTATAGTTACAATGTGTACAAGGGGTCAGACTTACAGTGATAAAGTACGTGCTACATAATAATTGTGACTCGCAAACATTAAAGTTACAGCGTATGCAAGGGGTCAGACTTACAGTGATAAAAGACGTGCTACATAATAATTGTGACTCGCAAACATTAAAGTTACAGCGAGTGCAAGGGGTCAGAATTACAGTGATAAAAGACGTGCTACATAATAATTGTGACTCGCAAACATTAAAGTTACAGCGTGTGCAAGGGGTCAGACTTACAGTGATAAAAGACGTACTACATAATAATTGTGACTCGCAAACATTAAAGTTACAGCATGTGCAAGGGGTCAGATTTACAGTGATAAAACACGTGCTACATAATAATTGTGACTCGCAAACATTAAAGTTACAGCGTGTGCAAGGGGTCAGATTTACAGTGATAAAATACGTGCTTCATAATAATTGTGACTCGCAAACATTAAAGTTACAGCGTGTGCAATGGTTCAGACTTACAGTGATAAAACACGTGCTACTTATTAATTATATGTGTTTTTGAAATTTGTTCATTTATAAAAGCACATTACATTTTGAATTTCTAAATTTTAACAGATTTAAACGTTTTAATAATCAGTAACGGTTTGTTTGTCAGTAAAGTATATCTCTAACGTCTAAACAGTAAGTCTGACTTGTTATAACAATGTCATTACAAACACTTTTTATATAAAGTGGAGATATACGAATATTTATGAAATATTATGGTTTTCTGATTAAGAATATTTACTTTGAAGGTAACTAATTCATGCGTACCTATGAAAATCCTAAATATTATTCTGCAGTCCTCCAAAACCTCCCGGTTGTCTCCACTGATGTGATAGAAACAAATTTTCAAATCTTAATTATTTAATATTTTGTCTCAAAGCGACATTTCTATTTGCGAAAATCATAGATCACATAGAAATTGATTTCAGTAATAATTTGGTGCTAACCAAAAATCAGTATAACAAAATGGCGGCTTTTCAAAATTAAAAAAAAATCCCAACGCTACCATTGTAATCACTTAAGAAGGACTGAATAAGTTAGATTTAACGTTTTAAAATTTGATTAAAAATAAAAATGTAAACTCGACAATAAATTACTTTTTTAGGATTTAAAGAAACATTAATTTTGATCTTTATGTTGTTGCTAGGTCCTTTCTTTTTCTCCTGCTCTCCTGTTATTTTCTTCACTCCCATATGTTTGTACAGTTTCCTCTTCCTACATTCCCAATACTTTTAGTTTTCCTGTACTCTTCTTTAACCGGATATGTTTTGCATATATTTAAAACTCATACAGATAAGTTTCTCGAGCACTCAGTTCGTACTCCTGCTCTCGTGTTATTTTCTTCACTCCCATATGTTTGTACAGTTTCCTCTTCCTACATTCCCAATACTTTTAGTTTTCCTGTTCTCTTCTTTAACCGGATATGTTTTGCATATATTTAAAACTCATACAGATAAGTTTCTCGAGCACTCAGTTCGTACAATATTTCAGTAAACATTTTCGATTAAATTATGCGCCCATATTATGGAGATAAAGGTTTTAAAAAATTATGAATAATTAAAATATTAAAATAAATCATTAATTTAATTTATTTGGGAAACATTATTCTGTTAAATGTTACCAAAAGTGCAAAATTGTTAGCAAGAAAATTACAAATGTGTTAACTGAGAAAACTTATTAAGTATAACAGTTGGCTAAAATTTAAAAATGACTGACATACATTATAAAGCGAAGCCTTACTGAACTTATGCTAAACAATTCCTTCAGCACTAAACAGTTCCTAAGATGTACTTGTGAGAGTTCCCAAAACTCGTTCCGTAGGTTCCGGGCCTAAGTGATACCGTGATGGCAGCCACTGCAGTTAAGTTAGATCTAGATGTTATTACTGGTTACATCCATTTTAAATATCACCATACTGACCAATTACAATTACAATTACTACAACGATGATACGTCACATTTTTAAAAGTAATTACTGAAACACAGCTGACTAGAGTTACTGTCGCTCTTCTTTCTTTAGAGCGACGATCACAGTGTTCCTTCGCTTCTCCCTGACAGCTCTCTTGAAGCAAAACTTCACCAAAGCTTTCCTGAGGCCTTTATGCCACCAAAAGTATATAATCGGATTCATAAGTGTATTCAAAAGTCCTAAATTAAAAGAAATAAAATAAAGGATGTCCTCCAGATCGAAACAGATCTCAGGTTTGTCCATCGACCTGTCTTCGCACAGGACTGGGTACAGTATAAGACACAACAAACACGGTCCCCAGGCCATTGTAAAAGTGCAAGTGACGAGAAGTACAACCATGGTGGATTTTCCTTTCAACATGCCTTTCTGTTTTCTTTTGTGCATTTTACTTGTTATTTTTTGCTTTATACTATTTTTTATTTGGTCAGAATTTGTTGATATGTTATAAAACATCTGTTCATTTATAACTTTCCATCCTGTACAATCACCAGTTTTTGGGTATCTGAGCAGTTATCATTATTATTATTGTTATTTTCCATTCGATTCAAAATCGACGATGCATTGAGTGAATCGTGAACTTTGACGGCCACATTTTCACTGATGCTGGGTATTTTGTAAACGCGACTCATTAATTCTTTGGCTGTGTAACCTATTGTTCTTTTAAATACGGAAACATTTCTTTTTACTTTAAAGACAGTGCAAAAGATAAGACCGTACAAGACTATCGTGACCACGTTCGGTACAAGCCCTGCGACACTGGCGAAGGCTGAGATGTAGGAGGAGGTCATGCCGAAGTAGGTGCACAGGGCGTCAGGAGCGGAATAGTCCGCGAACATCAACACGGGCACGAAGCCCACCAGGAAGCTGAGCGTCCACGAGGCCAGAAGCATGTAACGTGCTTTCTTGGGAGTGATCAGTCTATGGTACTGCAGGCCGCGGTGGACAAACAAGTAGCGGTCCACGGCGATGAGGCACACGCAGGTGGAACACTCGATCACATAAAAGCCAGCCAACCCTGTCGCAGTACTCAGTAAAATTTATATAAATTTGTCACAAAATTAAACTAGAATTATTAAAATCGTTACAGTTATTATAATTATACTTATTGTTTAGCAGTAAATATACTACTATTTTATATTTTAGTTGAATTGAAGTTTATACTAACATTTTTATTAAACTGAAGTTTAATTAAATTATTTTAAATATATTTACACATTTTTTATCATGTGCTAAATATTCTAACTTTAAAAGAATAAAATCTCATGATGCTTACGCATGGATTATTGTGATTTGTATTGAATGAACTCTTAAAACTAAATAAATATTAAAATAATAATCAAAATTTTGTAATATAATTTGCCTAACATTAAAAACATTTTCAGGTAATACGTTTTCATGTTATGTGTAGGCCTTCATGAGTGAGGTGTGTTTCAGACATTACTTAAGACAATCCCTTAAGGTTGTGCGATCAGAAAAACTGTTATGGATATTTTGGCTTAAAATAACTCACACATGTTTGGAGACATGTTATTTTCACATAGAAATTAAAAAAAAAAATTAAGCGTTTTGGGGGGTATTAAATGGCTTATTTTGTGTTTTAGTCAATCCACACCCACTTGTAAACGGAATCAGCGATTTAAATCAAACTTTGGGGTCATATCCTACTAAACATGCCCGATACCTCAATTACCCTCATTTTGTCATATCGGACATTTTTAAAAAAACTGTTTTTTTGAAAAAAATATAAAAATATATTTTTTATTCATAGCTAGGTGCAGATAGATTTGAAGGTTATTTTCCAATAAAATATCTGTTCTAGACGAAATAGTTTAGCCGTGAGGGTGTTGGCTTACTTCTGCAAATGAAAGATGCAACCCGCAATCTTCGTACTCTAACAGTCGCGTTCTCTCTTGCTCCCTCTCCTCCAACAGCTTGTTCATTCCCCCACTACTTGGTCACTCGCAACATTCATCAGTTAGTTCTTTTCCTTCTTTTTTTTTTTTTTTTTTTGTTTAACGTCCGACTATTGTACACACTTGGGCTAATGCAGACGGTGGGATGATTTATAGCGTATGAAAATGCCAAGCCCTCGCCGGGAATCGAACCCGGGTCATCGGGGTGAAAGCCTAGTACGCTAACCACTAGACCACCGAGGCGGCTTAGTTCTTTTCCTAAAAGCTACTGTAACTGTCCGATTGCCTCTTTGGCACTACTATTAGATTTTTCTCTTATAAACTCCTCATTTGATTCATTGTTACAAGTAAACGAACAATAATGTGATAAATTTAGTTACACCATTGCCTTTATTGGTTTTTCCTGAACAATTATACATTTAATTAAATATATATACAATTTGTTTGAGAATAATATGTTAAAAAACAAAGTTTTCATAGTCTTTTGTTTTGACTAAAACCAGATCAAGACTTTTTGAGGTAAAATCTCTTTTGCAGTGATTGTTATCCGTGATGTCCTGAAGATAACTGAAATTTTTTAAATCTTTATTTTGATTCTACACACAGTTATTAAATTTTTCCCGATTTACTGTTCATTCCGCTTGTAATAGTACTGTATTAATGAAATGTTCGTCTATCAAAAACAACCCCTAGAGCGAGTGGCCTGCGATCTAGCGGACAAAGTTTGTCAGCAGACGTGATCGCACAACCTTAAGACTCAGCTGATGGTAAGAAACACGTTTATTTCATTCAATATTTGGATTTTAAATAGTCAGCTCAGCTGATTTTACTTTTACGATGTCCTCATTACAAAAAGTAATGCCTATTTTTAGAAACTTATCAAGCATATTATTTTTATAAAAACCATAAAAAAAGTTCGAATAGAATTTTCTCAAAATCAACTCTAACGATTTTGATCACATTTTGTTTAACTGAATCCTAAGTCGTTAAAACCGAAAATATGGTCGGAAATTTCAGGTCAGAATTATCAAAATCTCTTCTAAGTATTTTAAAGTTGGAGATATTTGACCAGAAAATTGGAAAAAAGTAATTTACACCTGATCACTTATCTTCATTACTCACTTATCTTCATGTATAAACAAATTTTGAGAAAACCTGTTGAAAACCTTTTGAAAAATTAGGTCGATTTTCGAGTGTTTTTGTCGAAAACTTCCAGAAACATAATTTAATGAAAGGTAGTTTATAATGTTTGTTATTTTATTTATATGGTTATTATTGATGTAATATTTGCGTCTAGAAACTTACCAATCAAAACAGCACAAACCAAATCTTGTTTTATTTTCGGAATGAAAATATAAACAATTAGAAAGACAATGCCATGCAGGAGGTCAGCTAACGCCATGTTACCGAGAAATATATGGGTCGTCCTCGGCTGCATTTTAGACTTACGGATAAGTCCTGAGGATACCATCACCACCAGGTTCCACAGCAAGCTGAGTATACTCACAGGGTAAGTGCAGTAGTCAGCCAAAGAGTTAGAGAGTTCTTCCTCTATAAGGTAGGTGTGGTTCGGATGTGGTATTACCTCCTGAAACATCCAACAACGTTTCAAAATTTGACATTAAGGTCTGTCGGCCATTCCCTATAAGGCTAACGGCTAACGTTAAATAACAATAAATATTACTTACTATTCCATAAAATAAATTTACATTTGACATCTTATTTTAAAAGTTTTGTACCTAAGAATTGGGTCAGAATTTTACATTTTGTACTGTTATGTACTGTTGTATTGTTTGTACTGTTGTATTTTTGTATTGTTATACTGTTGTAGTGTTGTAATGTTGTATTGTTGTACTGTTGTATTGTTGTACCGTTGTATTGTTGTAGTGTTTTATTATTGTATTGTTGTATTGTTATAGATTTGTACTGCTGTATTGTTGCAGTGTTGTATTGTTGTAGAGTTGTTACTGTTGTACTCTTGTATTGTTGTAGTGTTGTATTGTTGTAGAATTGTACTGTTGTACTGTACTGTTGTATTGTTGTAGTGTTGTATTATTGTACTGTTGTATTGTTGTACTGTTGAATTATTGTAGTGTTGTAGTGTTGTATTGTTGTATTGTTGTAGTGTTGTATTGTTGTAGTGTTGTATTGTTGTATTGTTGTAGAGTTGTGCTGTTGTACTGTTGTATTGTTGTACTGTTGTATTGTTGTAATGTTGCACTGTTGTAGTATATGTTTTGTTTCTGTACATCTTGATTATGTATAGTTTATTATTTAACAAAAGGTCTTACAAAGAATAGATTCAATATGGCCGACAAACAAGTGTTCCATAACAAACTTCTACTCCAATATTATACACATCGTAGAACGCGCGCGCGTGTGTGTGTGTGTGTGTGTGTGTGTGTGTGTGTGTGTGTGTGTGTGTGTTGCAACGGTACTTTTTTTAAATACCGCCTATCAGCAAGAATTCCAGAGTAGTATAAATTTTAAAAAGTATAACTTATTTCGAACGCCGCAGTTGCACGTTATTTCCGGCAATTCCTAACGTTCCTCGACAACTATTGCCTACTGCGTTATCAATTACCCTTCTGGTACGGTTGTTGCGGACAACCATACATAAAACCGAAGTGTTGATAATACCATCTTATCCACACTTAGTTGTAGGACTCGTTATTTGTCTTTGAATATGAATAATCCTTCTCGGGTCGTAGAGTTCGTCGAACAGATTCACAATTGTTTAGTGCGGTAGTCTAATTGTTTCATTAATAACACTTCAAGATATTTTAAATTGAACTTTGTTTATTATTGAAATTATACAAAACTTTTATTTATTTTTTACTTTTTTAAGTTTCCTCAACTTTAAATTCTCTCCTATATCTTTCATATTAAATAATTATAACCCTTAAATTTTTTGTTTTTCTTAATTTATTTACAATGCTGTTTCAATTTATTTACTTTAATTTGATATATGATCTCATGATCATACTCTTCTCGGGATTGAACTTAATTCCACTAATACCAATATATAATTGTCTTTTCTAGGATTTACAACACCTACAATTTTTTCTAACGATTTAATATTTTGTTGACAAATTAACTTGTGTGACTTCTTAACTTTAAAAGATAATTAAACTGAAACCTAATCTCCTTAATTTTAAATTCCGGGGTGTGATTTATGGAATTCTACTGCTTCTTTTTTAATCTTACAACTGTTTATGATTAATTTATTTTCCCTTATATATTTTTGTTTTTCTTGTTTCACACCTTTCTAGTTATGCTCTACTTTGGTTTATCCCCCTACCTTCAAATTTAACTTTTGGATTTTAATTTGTTTATTTATTATTTTGTAATTTCCTTTAGGATATATTTATAAAATTAAGCACATATAATATTTAAATACTTGTTATGAAACTTTATCATTCAATTTCTAATTAGTAATAATTTTTGCTCAATTTAATTTTTATTATAATTTTTTATTTTAAATTGTGCAAATTGGTTGACTGGATATTTCTCACTCCCTTCCTGAATTAGCAAGTACCGATTAAGCTAAGTTTATTCAATGGATTTGTTAACAGTACCTGCTATCATCCAGACGACCCGAAATTGTTCCTGGGCGATGTTGAGTTGAGTGAGTTGGTTTCCTGGCTCCTAGAAGTCCTCCTGGTTCTCAAGGATGGCGGATATCCTTCTGACTGGTGGGCGATCGATGAAAGTGTGATCCTCACGCGTCCTGGTTATTGCGCGCGCTGACTTACGATTTTTTTCGTGTAATTTTTTAAAAATTTTATTTTTATTTCGAGAATTTCGTACTTTGCTAGTAGCCTCTACTTTGGACCACTAAATTTGTTTATTTTACTTTTTACTATATATTTACGTCGTTGATTTTTTTAGTTTTCCTATTTCGAAAATTTAATAACGATTTTCCTTATTCAGCCGCGACCGCGAATAGACCGGTCCGCGGGCAGTTTTCAGCACACCGAAAACAGCTTTACTCTAGCTCTCTCTCCAACACAGTGTTCGCCTAACTGCTCGTTAGGGCTTATTAGCGAAATTAATGCCATTGAAGGAATTCCAAAATTCCCTGTTTTGGGGAATTTCCTTTTCTGCATTCAACCAGCCACGGGACTTTAGAGAACGTCAACTTTCCGTTAACATTTCTCACCTTGCACCTTCTTGGGAAATTTCCTTTTCTGCATTCAACCAGCCACGGCACTTTAGAGAACGTCAACTTTCCGTTAACATTTCTCACCTTGCACCTTCTTGGGAAATTTCCTTTTCTGCATTCAACCAGCCACGGCACTTTAGAGAACGTCAACTTTCCGTTAACATTTCTCACCTTGCACCTTCTTGGGAAATTTCCTTTTCTGCATTCAACCAGCCACGGCACTTTAGAGAACGTCAACTTTCCGTTAACATTTCTCACCTTGCACCTTCTTGGGGAATTTCCTTCTGCTTTCAACCAGCCACGGCACTTTAGAGAACGTCAACTTTCCGTTAACATTTCTCACCTTGCACCTTCTTGGGGAATATCCTTTTCTGCTTTCAACCAGCCACGGCACTTTAGAGAACGTCAACTTTCCGTTAACATTTCTCACCTTGCACCTTCTTGGGGAATTTCCTTTTCTGCTTTCAACCAGCCACGGCACTTTAGAGAACGTCAACTTTCCGTTAACATTTCTCACCTTGCACCTTCTTGGGAAATTTCCTTTTCTGCATTCAACCAGCCACGGCACTTTAGAGAACGTCAACTTTCCGTTAACATTTCTCACCTTGCACCTTCTTGGGAAATTTCCTTTTCTGCATTCAACCAGCCAAGGCACTTTAGAGAACGTCAACTTTCCGTTAACATTTCTCACCTTGCACCTTCTTGGGAAATTTCCTTTTCTGCATTCAACCAGCCACGGCACTTTAGAGAACGTCAACTTTCCGTTAACATTTCTCACCTTGCACCTTCTTGGGAAATTTCCTTTTCTGCATTCAACCAGCCACGGCACTTTAGAGAACGTCAACTTTCCGTTAACATTTCTCACCTTGCACCTTCTTGGGAATTTCCTTTTCTGCTTTCAACCAGCCACGGCAATTTAGAGAACGTCAACTTTCCGTTAACATTTCTCACCTTGCACCTTCTTGGGAAATTTCCTTTTCTGCATTCAACCAGCCACGGCACTTTAGAGAACGTCAACTTTCCGTTAACATTTCTCACCTTGCACCTTCTTGGGAAATTTCCTTTTCTGCATTCAACCAGCCACGGCACTTTAGAGAACGTCAACTTTCCGTTAACATTTCTCACCTTGCACCTTCTTGGGAAATTTCCTTTTCTGCATTCAACCAGCCACGGCACTTTAGAGAACGTCAACTTTCCGTTAACATTTCTCACCTTGCACCTTCTTGGGAAATTTCCTTTTCTGCATTCAACCAGCCACGGCACTTTAGAGAACGTCAACTTTCCGTTAACATTTCTCACCTTGCACCTTCTTGGGGAATTTCCTTTTCTGCTTTCAACCAGCCACGGCAATTTAGAGAACGTCAACTTTCCGTTAACATTTCTCACCTTGCACCTTCTTGGGAAATTTCCTTTTCTGCATTCAACCAGCCAAGGCACTTTAGAGAACGTCAACTTTCCGTTAACATTTCTCACCTTGCACCTTCTTGGGAAATTTCCTTTCTGCATTCAACCAGCCACGGCACTTTAGAGAACGTCAACTTTCCGTTAACATTTCTCACCTTGCACCTTCTTGGGAATTTCCTTTTCTGCTTTCAACCAGCCACGGCACTTTAGAGAACGTCAACTTTCCGTTAACATTTCTCAGCTTGCACCTTCTCGGGGAATTTCCTTTTCTGCTTTCAACCAGCCACGGCACTTTAGAGAACGTCAACTTTCCGTTAACATTTCTCACCTTGCACCTTCTTGGGGAATTTCCTTTTCTGCTTTCAACCAGCCACGGCACTTTAGAGAACGTCAACTTTCCGTTAACATTTCTCACCTTGCACCTTCTTGGGAAATTTCCTTTCTGCATTCAACCAGCCACGGCACTTTAGAGAACGTCAACTTTCCGTTAACATTTCTCACCTTGCACCTTCTTGGGAAATTTCCTTTTGCATTCAACCAGCCACGGCACTTTAGAGAACGTCAACTTTCCGTTAACATTTATCACCTTGCACCTTCTTGGGAATTTCCTTTTCTGCTTTCAACCAGCCACGGCACTTTAGAGAACGTCAACTTTCCGTTAACATTTCTCACCTTGCACCTTCTTGGGAAATTTCCTTTTCTGCATTCAACCAGCCACGGCACTTTAGAGAACGTCAACTTTCCGTTAACATTTCTCACCTTGCACCTTCTTGGGAAATTTCCTTTTCTGCATTCAACCAGCCACGGCACTTTAGAGAACGTCAACTTTCCGTTAACATTTCTCACCTTGCACCTTCTTGGGAAATTTCCTTTTCTGCATTCAACCAGCCACGGCACTTTAGAGAACGTCAACTTTCCGTTAACATTTCTCACCTTGCACCTTCTTGGGGAATTTCCTTTTCTGCTTTCAACCAGCCACGGCACTTTAGAGAACGTCAACTTTCCGTTAACATTTCTCACCTTGCACCTTCTTGGGGAATATCCTTTTCTGCTTTCAACCAGCCACGGCACTTTAGAGAACGTCAACTTTCCGTTAACATTTCTCACCTTGCACCTTCTTGGGGAATTTCCTTTTCTGCTTTCAACCAGCCACGGCACTTTAGAGAACGTCAACTTTCCGTTAACATTTCTCACCTTGCACCTTCTTGGGAAATTTCCTTTTCTGCATTCAACCAGCCACGGCACTTTAGAGAACGTCAACTTTCCGTTAACATTTCTCACCTTGCACCTTCTTGGGAAATTTCCTTTTCTGCATTCAACCAGCCAAGGCACTTTAGAGAACGTCAACTTTCCGTTAACATTTCTCACCTTGCACCTTCTTGGGAAATTTCCTTTTCTGCATTCAACCAGCCACGGCACTTTAGAGAACGTCAACTTTCCGTTAACATTTCTCACCTTGCACCTTCTTGGGAAATTTCCTTTTCTGCATTCAACCAGCCACGGCACTTTAGAGAACGTCAACTTTCCGTTAACATTTCTCACCTTGCACCTTCTTGGGGAATTTCCTTTTCTGCTTTCAACCAGCCACGGCAATTTAGAGAACGTCAACTTTCCGTTAACATTTCTCACCTTGCACCTTCTTGGGAAATTTCCTTTTCTGCATTCAACCAGCCACGGCACTTTAGAGAACGTCAACTTTCCGTTAACATTTCTCACCTTGCACCTTCTTGGGAAATTTCCTTTTCTGCATTCAACCAGCCACGGCACTTTAGAGAACGTCAACTTTCCGTTAACATTTCTCACCTTGCACCTTCTTGGGAAATTTCCTTTTCTGCATTCAACCAGCCACGGCACTTTAGAGAACGTCAACTTTCCGTTAACATTTCTCACCTTGCACCTTCTTGGGAAATTTCCTTTCTGCATTCAACCAGCCACGGCACTTTAGAGAACGTCAACTTTCCGTTAACATTTCTCACCTTGCACCTTCTTGGGAATTTCCTTTTCTGCTTTCAACCAGCCACGGCAATTTAGAGAACGTCAACTTTCCGTTAACATTTCTCACCTTGCACCTTCTTGGGAAATTTCCTTTTCTGCATTCAACCAGCCAAGGCACTTTAGAGAACGTCAACTTTCCGTTAACATTTCTCACCTTGCACCTTCTTGGGAAATTTCCTTTTCTGCATTCAACCAGCCACGGCACTTTAGAGAACGTCAACTTTCCGTTAACATTTCTCACCTTGCACCTTCTTGGGGAATTTCCTTTTCTGCTTTCAACCAGCCACGGCACTTTAGAGAACGTCAACTTTCCGTTAACATTTCTCAGCTTGCACCTTCTCGGGGAATTTCCTTTTCTGCTTTCAACCAGCCACGGCACTTTAGAGAACGTCAACTTTCCGTTAACATTTCTCACCTTGCACCTTCTTGGGAAATTTCCTTTTCTGCATTCAACCAGCCACGGCACTTTAGAGAACGTCAACTTTCCGTTAACATTTCTCACCTTGCACCTTCTTGGGAAATTTCTTTTCTGCATTCAACCAGCCACGGCACTTTAGAGAACGTCAACTTTCCGTTAACATTTCTCACCTTGCACCTTCTTGGGAAATTTCCTTTTTGCATTCAACCAGCCACGGCACTTTAGAGAACGTCAACTTTCCGTTAACATTTATCACCTTGCACCTTCTTGGGAATTTCCTTTTCTGCTTTCAACCAGCCACGGCACTTTAGAGAACGTCAACTTTCCGTTAACATTTCTCACCTTGCACCTTCTTGGGAAATTTCCTTTTTGCATTCAACCAGCCACGGCACTTTAGAGAACGTCAACTTTCCGTTAACATTTCTCACCTTGCACCTTCTTGGGAAATTTCCTTTTCTGCATTCAACCAGCCACGGCACTTTAGAGAACGTCAACTTTCCGTTAACATTTATCACCTTGCACCTTCTTGGGGAATTTCCTTTTCTGCTTTCAACCAGCCACGGCACTTTAGAGAACGTCAACTTTCCGTTAACATTTATCACCTTGCACCTTCTTGGGAAATTTCCTTTTTTGCATTCAACCAGCCACGGCACTTTAGAGAACGTCAACTTTCCGTTAACATTTCTCACCTTGCACCTTCTTGGGAATTTCCTTTCTGCTTTCAACCAGCCACGGCACTTTAGAGAACGTCAACTTTCCGTTAACATTTATCACCTTGCACCTTCTTGGGAAATTTCCTTTTTGCATTCAACCAGCCACGGCACTTTAGAGAACGTCAACTTTCCGTTAACATTTCTCACCTTGCACCTTCTTGGGAAATTTCCTTTTTTGCATTCAACCAGCCACGGCACTTTAGAGAACGTCAACTTTCCGTTAACATTTCTCACCTTGCACCTTCTTGGGAAATTTCCTTTTCTGCATTCAACCAGCCACGGCACTTTAGAGAACGTCAACTTTCCGTTAACATTTATCACCTTGCACTTTCTTAGTACATTCCCTATCTCGGAAACCTTTATCTTACAATTAATCCATTTACGTTAATTATTTAGTCTGATTTATCAATTTGTGTTGGTTTACCTGGCGGCGCCATGGTGGACTTCCTTTCTCCCGCCAGGTTCCCCTTCCTTGCTCAACCGTTTTAACTGCACGCAAATCAAGAAAATCGCATTACTTTTTTATGCTTTGGCCGATTTTCTTGATTCCTTCACCATTTTATCAGTATTGTTCTCACGCTTATTTAGAACTTCGATTGGTGGTCGTATCATATTCCGTTCCTTAGATATTCTTGTTTTTCTGTTTTGGCCCATTTCCGTGATCGTTAAATTTGTGTTACTGTATTTTTACACCTATTTTCTCTTGATTTGATTGCTTATTTTGTTCTTAATATCGTAATTACTTGTTATTAATCATGCTTTTACAATTTTTAACTTATTTACTTTCACACCAGATATTCTATGACTAATTCTGGCTTTTATTTAATGTACACATTAATTGTACATGTAATTAATTAAATGTACATTAATTTTACAAAACGAATTTAACCAAAACTTAAAGTGAGCCCAATTAATTTATTTTGATTATTTAATTCAAGTACTTGGCTTTTTTTATTTTAATTTCTACGGTTCCAACCTTTAAGTTATACGATTATTTATTAAAATAATTATTTTCCTTATTCGTTAATTATTTATAAACTATTAGTTTTTTCCAGATTTTTTATTATTTCAATTTTACAGGCATGGTTTTATTACAACAGAAATTTATTACATTCCGACAATTTTTTAAAATTTATAAATTTTTTCTTTTTCCAGAATATTTTTGAAATTATTGTAAGTCCAGCAGACGTATTACTTTGGACTTTGCACTTTGTACCGGTCGATCCCTCTTTCGCCTGCAGGACCTTATCTATAAGCAAGCCTCGTTTATTTAAACAAACGCATCCTTGATCGGCTGGGCAACTCCGAACGAATTTAACTATTTTAAATTTGTCGAAATGTAACAAATTTTTCTGTCTAGCATTATTTTATATGATGGAGCAGTAAAATTCCGTTTCAGCATGTGTGTGTGTGTGTGTGTGTGTGTGTGTGTGTGTGTGTGTGTGTGTGTGTGTGTGTGTGTGTGTGGGTGTGGGTGTGTGTGTGGGTGTGGGTGTGTGCGCGCGCGCGTGTTAACATTCAGGTGTTTACTATTTTAATAACCTTAGTTACTTAGTAAACACGTATTCAACACAATTTACTTAATTGTTTAAAAATTACAGAATTAAAAAAAAAATTAAAACTACTTCAATTTGCAAACAAACTTTAAAGACAAACAAGCAACTATGACTGCTCTATCTTTCTTCTTACTTAAAATACAACATCTGAAAATCTGACTTACCACTCAGCTTTTTACCACTTAGCTTTTTAATGTTTATAATTTGTCTGAAAATACTAAACTTAGTGTGACTTCGGCGAGAATTTATTTTCATTTTTTGAAGAAATTTGAACTTTATTTATGCAGACAAGAACAATAACGTACAACTGGTTGGAACGGTGACATCGGAATTAAAAAAAATGTAATGAATGAAAGTTATTAATTTTTAGAGCGAATGAGAATCACTTGCATATTTTTTTACTTTAAACTAATGAATAAGTTTACATATAGATTTTTAAAAAATTTATGTCAGTCATTATTGTTACTTTTATATGATGTCAGTCATTATTGTTACTTTTATTTAATATTAGTAATTATTGTTACTTTTATTTGATGTCAGTTATTGTTGTAACTTTTATTTAATGTTAGTAATTGTTGTTAATGTTATTTGATGTCAGTCATTGTTGTTACTTTTATTTAATGTTAGTAATTGTTATTACTTTTATTTGATATCAGTTATTTTTGTTACTTTTATTTAATGTTAGTAATTGTTGTTACTTTTATTTGATTTCAGTTATTGTTGTTACTTTTATTTAATGTTAGTAATTGTTGTTACTTTTATTTGATGTCAGTTATTGTTGTTCCTTTTATTTAATGTTAGTAATTGTTGTTACTTTTATTTGATGTCAATTATTGTTGTTACTTTTATTTAATGTTGTTAATTGTTGTTACTTTTATTTGATGTCAGTTATTGTTGTTACTTTTATTTAATATTAGTAATTGTTGTTACTTTTATTTATGTCAGTATTGTTGTTACTTTTATTTAATGTTAGTAATTGTTTTATTTGATGTCAGTTATTGTTGTTACTTTTATTTAATGTTAGTAATTGTTGTTACTTTTATTTGATGTCAGTTATTGTTGTTCTATTTATTTAATGTTAGTAATTGTTACTTTTATTTAATGTTATTAATTGTTGTTACTTTTATTTGGTGTCAGTTATTGTTGTTACTTTTATTTAATATTGTTAATTGTTGTTACTTTTATTTTATGTCAGTATTGTTGTTACTTTTATTTAATGTTAGTAATTGTTGTTTTATTTGATGCAAGTTATTGTTGTTACTTTTGTTTAATGTTAGTAATTGTTGTTACTTTTATTTGATGCCAGTAATTGTTGTTACTTTTATTTGATGTCAGTTATTGTTGTTATTTTTATTTGATTTCAGTAATTGTTGTTACTCTCATTTTATGTCAGTCATTGTTTTTACCTTTTTTAAATTCCTAAAAAAGATTTTTGCTAAATATTCCATTGTATATACGCAAGTTTATTATAAAACGTATTCATTCAATTACTTTAAACAAACTTTACTCTAGTAATTACACTGTATGAATTAATAGCCATCTAACCTTCTGCTCGTAATATTATAGTTAAAATTAAACATATACAAACAATATGGACAACATAAATTTCAAATATTTTACCCACCATTTCCACTGTAAACTGTTGTTGGCTAACGCTGGTGCAGATAAATTGATTAAAAAAATCTAAATTATTACAATATTTTTTTACAGTTTGGATTACTAAGCTATTATAGTTAGGCTTATCAATTATCTTTTATAAAACAACGAGATGTCAGTCACAACCATATGTTGTAAGAGTGGCTGGTTGACATTACGCATCAATTAAATTACGGCCCAAAGTACATAACTTAAGGGTAAATACATCTGCAACACGAAGAAACTCCCTCAATGCATTACAGTTTAACTTTAATAACAAAATTCGTGTATCAGTGTTTATTCTTAACTTCCGGCCCGGGCGAATTTGTATGAGCGCTAATTTTCGTGACTTTTACATCACGTTTTGAGGGTACGTTAAAGTGTTAAAGTGTTTGTGAGTATAAGAGTAACAGACACACAAACACGCACATAAATGTGTGTGTGTGTGTGTGTGTGTGTGTGTGTGTGTGTGTGTGTGTGTGTGTGTGTGTGTGTGTGTGTGTGTGTGCGCGCGCGCGCGCGATTATGTTTAAAGCTCTCATATTTCCATCCTTGGTACAGTGTAATTCAAACTAGATCAAAAATTGACTTTGGTAACAGCTTTGTCTGTTTCGTTAGCCAGCAAAAACATTTTCAAAAACGGCGGTCATTTCAAATCATTAAAAAAAGTTTTTGTGTTATTATTTCACCTATAAAGCAGAATAGATTATTAAATTTAATTTTAATATTCCATATCCTGTGACAACATCTTGTGATAACATTTTCTGACAACATCCTGTGATAACATTCTCTGACAGCATCGTATGAATCTTTCTGTGACAACATCCTGTGACAACATTCTGTAACAACTTGCTGTGACAACATTTTCTGACAACATCCTGTGAAAACATTCTCTGAAATATCCTGTGACAACATCATGTGACAACATTCTCTGACAATATCCTGTAACAACATACTCAGACAACATCCTGTGACAACAACCTGTCGCAAATCTAATGAAACAGGAAAATTAGATTGTTTATTGTTTTTCTTTAAATTATAAAGGTAATTTATACTTTCAATGCAGGTCACGTTCGATTCAAAATGTGGTTTTTGTAGTATTCTCTCTCTCTCTCTGCATATATATATATATATATATATATATATATATATATATATATATATATATCTCTCTCTATCTATCTATCTATCTATCTATCTATCTATCTATCTATCTATCTATATATATATATATATATATATATATATATATATATATATATATGTGTGTGTGTGTGTGTATATATGTTATATATATTATATATATATATGATATAACGACCCTCAAAAGAGTGATGTAGAGGGCAGGATCGGCGCTTATTTTAAGCTCTCGAATCTGGATCTTACAATGATTGCTATTCCAATATCTCATTTTACAATGAAATTTGCTAATAATAAATTAAATTAATGTATTTAATGTATTAAATTAATAAATAATCAAATATATTATTTTAATTTCTTAAACTTGTTTAAATATGAAATTTATTACAATTTGTTTGGATTAAAATAAGTATTTATGTAATTAAATGATAATGTTTTAGGCCTCTTTTTTTGAATATTTATTCCAAAACTCCTTAACTGATTTTGTGTACAGGCCTACGTTTGTACTTATTTAATAAAGTCTTTTGCTCTTTTCTTAAATATTTAATATTTTTGTAATAATATTTGATGCATTTCATTTGTTTCATCTGGTGAACTTGTACAAACACCAAATATTAATATTATTAGTGAAATGGTTTACAAAAATTGGTGTTTATTATTTTACAAAATTGTTGTTTATTTGAAGTATATTTTCTACTTTTTAATTCATACAAATTAAATAACTTAATATTCTGCATATTGTACATTTTTCTATAATAAAAAAACAGTAATTACAATTAAGTTCCAGATCCAGTCGTGCTTAACTTACTCAAACCGTTTCTCATTTCGTTCATTTTTTGTGTTTTCAAAGCAGCTACAAAATCATTCCTGTGTTTTTCTCTGATCGACTTTTTACAGAATATTTTTAAGAAAGCTTTGCGAAAACCTTTATACCACCAGCAGTAAATTATAGGGTTTATAAAGGCATTGATTGTGCCCAAATTAAAACTAAGAAAGTTTAAAATGTTTTCTAAATTCGAACAAACGCTCGGTGCAGTAAGACCGTTGCACGATATGGCGTACACTTCTAGAAACACAAACCAAGGACCCCACGACACAGTGAAGGCGGACATCACCAGGAGCACTACGGTTATCGACTTCGCGCCAGCTTTGTATTTGCACTTCTTCATCGCTCTTTTATAAGTCTTACCGCTATCACTCGAGTCGACACCTTCACCTTTGTTTCTATTCTCGTTCGTTCTCGTACAGTGGCCGTGTTCTTCGGTCGTGTCTGTATTTGTCCGGTTATCCGTTATGTTGGTCACACTGCTTTCGCAGCTGCTTTGCGATAAGTCTTGGTTATATCGCCTCTTTAAATATTCCTCGCATTTACTTTTGCCCGCTTTGAACGCGATTATACAAATCAAAACGTACAATATAAAAGTTATCAGGTTAGGTACCAGTCCTATGAAGCCTATTAGAATCATGGCGAGTTGCGGTGTAACTTGCACATACATACAAGAGTCTCCGTCGTAAGTGCCGAACAGAAGTTCCAACACGAGGCCTGTGGTTAAACTGAACACCCACGAAGCCGACATTATGTAACGGGCTTTTCTTGTTGTCATCCATTTTGAATAGTACAACCCATGGCGTATATAAATGTAACGGTCAACAGTGATCATGCAGACGCTTAACGAAGACTCCACGATGTAACTGTTTTTAAGACCTGCAAAAGAAAACATTCAAATTAGTAATTTTATAATACGTGGAAATTATGAACGTATGTTTTCATAAAAAACACAATTTGATTTCCAAAGTGAGGCGCCCACGTACCCATAATAAACAGGCACAAAGCTTGGCTGCTGGTCAGCTTCAGAATCACATTGATGACCACCATGGTTACAACCCCGTGCAGCAGGTCAGCTAGGGCTAAGTTTCCCATAAACATATGCGTGGTCCAAGGTTGTACTTTGGATTTCAGTATGAGCCCAGAAGACGTTATCACGAGCAAGTTTGAGATTATAGTGAGACCGATGAAGGGCATCGTCAGCACTTCCGGCAAACTGTTTGAAAGTTGCGTCATGTCTTCAGCTACACTCAGTGTCAGGTTCTCCATCAGGCGGTACCAAGTCCTGTTCTTGTGATTCTGTAAACTGGAGTCCGTATAGGTTGTTACGTAACACTCATGAGTCATTCTCCTGTAACAGTAGCAAAGCTAGTTGACCGTATCTATAGGGTGAGCGGAAAGTTAGGTGCGATATTGAGGATGTTACTACAAAAATCTATAAAATAAATACAACAGTAAAAATTTGTTTTACGTAGATAAATAAAATCTTAACAAAAAATCGAATCTGTTAAAAAAAATTATAATGAGCTGTTTTTTTGAAAAAAATGCCCACTTTATTCTTGTTCCAAGGACGTGAACAGCAGCACCAAACAGGATGTTAGTAACTGTCTGATTGAATGGAAACAACATCGTGCATTCATCTGTCTCGCTCATTTTATGTAAGCCAACTTTTATAGTCACAGTAAAAATAAACCATAAAATTTGACGGGATTTTCTTATTTTTTAATGAAATTTTTTTTAAGTGCTAAATTTATGTAGTTTTTAAATGCGATTTGGAAGATGAAATTTGATTTTTTTAAAGTGTGATATAAAAATGTATGATTTTTTAAAGGATTTCAAAAATCTGCTACTTTAAAACTGCTGACCGCATTTTCGTGGGCAACGAACGTATCAAGCTTTACCGAAATCGATTTTTCTTTTATTAGTAGTATAGAGAACGTTTAGTAATTGTACAAAAATTAATCTGGAGATTTTGAAAGATGTATAAGTTTTTGGGACTTTTATTTAAAAAAGTGGTTTTTATCGGTTACTTTCTCTCTCTCTCTCTCTCTCTCTCTCTCTCTCTCTCTCTCTCTCTCTCTCTCTCTCTCTCTCTCTCTCTCTCTCTCTCTCTCTGTGTATGCATATTATTGTAGACTAAACTAATTGATCAGTTGAGCCACATTTAACAAAATTTTGAAACTACGTTTAATTCAAAAAAAGCTTTAAATATATTTTTGGGGTAGATAACTCTAAAAACAAAACAAAAAAACACAAATGGATTTTCACAAAATCGACTAAAGCAATTTTGATAATTTTTTTTCGAATATATTCTTTAAATATTTAAAGAAAACCTAAATATTCTCGTTTCTCTGAGGAAAAGTTCAGTACGAAAGCAGAAAAAGAAAGGCGATTCAAAGGATGCGGCACTTTTAAAATAAAACCGAAAACAATGTAGATGAACCCCGACCAAATTCACTCTCGAATCTGATATTTAAAATTTGATAAACTAATTTAAGCGAAGAACAAATCGTTACTTTCTTCTATTGTATAATTTGTTTGTCAAATTTTTTAGGGCAAATAATTGAATTTCGAAATAAAAAATATTTTGTGTAGGCTGTAATGTTGCCTAGTGGTTGCACTTTCGGTACAGTTTTTACTCCCAATTAATTTATTTCAAATTTACTTACCAGCTGTGACTGGTGTTAGTACAGTTCCGTATCCATTGCAAACAACTTACTGCAGCCAATCTGATCGACACCAACAACAGTAAATACTTGTTATCTTGGTTAAATAAAGCCAGATGTTTAGAAGTGCTTCCACATTCAATCTTCATCCATGTCACTCAGGATTGATGGCCATAAATATTAAATTTTATTAACTAGTTTGCCAACGTAGGTTGTGTTTGTTCTGCACAACGACTACGATCCCGCGGATAACTGACTTAAATATATCAAACACCATTTGTTTGATTTAGTGATTCGTTGATTTAAATGCTTTAGTTTTGGTTTTGATTGAATTTTTAAAAAATCATTAAATTCAAAATCTTTATGCCAAAAACCCTGTACAATCTGTTTTACTAATAATCGTACTTATTAAACAATCGGTTACTTAATAAAAAGTAACACATCAAACCATAACCATATCCATAACCGTATAACCATATCCATAAACGTATATCCATATCCATAACCGTATAACCACATCCATATTCATATCCATAACCGTATAACCATATCCATAACCGTATAACCATATCCATAATCATATCCATATCCACAACCGTATAAACATATCAATAACTATATCCATAACCGTATAACCATATCCGTAACCGTATAACCATATCCGTAACCGTATAACCATTTCCATAACCGTATAACCATATCCATAACCGTATAACCACACCCATAACTGTATAACCATATCCATAACCGTATAACCATTCCATAACCATATCCATAACCGTATAACCATTCCATAACCATATCCATAACCGTATAACCATATCCGTAACCGTATAACCATATCCATAACCATGTACCCATATCCATAACCGTATAACCATTTCCATAATCGTATAACCATATCCATAACCGTATAACCATACCCATAACCGTATAACCATTCCATAACCATATCCTTAACCGTATAACCATATCTATAACCATATCCATAACCGTATAACCATATCCATAACCGTATAACCATATCCATTTCCGTATAACCATATTCATAACAGTATAACCATATTCATAACCGTATAACCATATCCATAAACGTATAACCATATCCATAACCGTATAACCACATCCATATTCATATCCATAACCGTATAACCATATCCATAACCGTATAACCATATCAATAACCGTACAACCATATCCACAACCGTATAAACATATCAATAACTATATCCATAACCGTATAACCATATCCGTAACCGTATAACCATATCCATAACCGTATAACCATTTCCATAACCGTATAACCATATCCATAACCGTATAACCACACCCATAACTGTATAACCATATCCATAACCGTATAACCATTCCATAACCATATCCATAACCGTATAACCATATCCGTAACCGTATAACCATATCCATAACCATGTACCCATATCCATAACCGTATAACCATTTCCATAACCGTATAACCATATCCATAACCGTATAACCATACCCATAACTGTATAACCATATCCATAACCGTATAACCATTCCATAACCATATCCTTAATCGTATAACCATATCTATAACCATATCCATAACCCTATTACCATGTCCATAACCGTATAACCATATCCATAACCGTATAACCATATACATAACCATATCCATTTCCGTATAACCATATCCATAACAGTATAACCATATTCATAACCGTATAACCATGTCCGTATCCATATAATCATATCAATAACCATATCCATATCCATATACTCATATCCATAACCGTATAACCATATCCTACTTCAGCATGCTTTAGTTATTCTTTATAGCTAGAAAACTCAGAAAATCTAAACAACTAGATTTCTAAAAATTTGCCAATTTTTATCATGACTCAAAACAGTCAGGGTTTATAATGCATTTAAAAAATAGAAAACATGAAGCACTTACTTTTGAAGTACATTCTTAGGCGCCTTGAAACTCAAGGCGCACTGTGTTAACAAGAATGGATTACTTGACTTCAGTGTCGTCCGCCCTTCCACAATGCGGACTGTACCGCTTGTAGCGTGACAGTTAATTGCTTTATTTGAAATATATTTGATGCCTGGATATAAAGTATAACTTTTGAATAGTGTTCTACTTAGTTTTACCAAATCTGTATATTTTTCGAAATTTTTTCTGACCTAAAATATTGAAATCGGAAAACCGGGACATGAAAACTTGAATTTTTGGACAGGCCTGTATAAACAATTCAAATGCAAAAAATAGATATATTCCGAATCACTACCACTTCAAGTTTCAAATAATTTTCCACCCAAGGTAAACAAAAATATCATTCATAGATTGATAATTTCAAAATAGTTTCTCTCCGAGAATCAACGAATTTGCTTAAAAAGAAAACAATGCATTTAAAACACTTATTTACAGTTTTGTAACCATAGAAATGACATCTAAAACTTGATCACCACAAACATACACACAGCTCTTCCTTGTCGTTCATGTTCAAAATTATTTGTTAAAAAATTCTGAATTCAGTAAAATTTTAGTAAATATAATTTCAAAATAATAAAATCTTTGGCTATATTTGAAACAGAGAAATATATATTGAACTTTCATTTATACAAAATACATTGTCAAATGAAGTTATGAGTTCAATCACATCTACAGGTATATAGCATACACAATAAACTATGTACAACTAGTAGTAATGTACCGTACTAGTTAATTAACTAATATAATATTAATTTCGTAAATATAACCTTTATATTTTACATAAATCAGTTTAATTTATAATTTTTGTTTGTATATAAACAAGTTAAAAACTAAAATTTTGCAAATATTATGTCAAATACTCTTTTTTTAAAAAAAACAACTTTAATTTCAAAACCAATTATAAGAACAAGTTAAAACCAAACCTAGTGCACCTTGTTTTATCGACCAAATACTTTAATCATTGTTTGGCAAAATTTCGTTTTTCATAACATTAATTAATGGGTAGTGCTTACACTATCGTAACTTTTATATTTGTTCAAGACTTATTGGAAGACATGAGTGCGAAGAAAATGAACAGGCAAGTGAGCGAAACTTTCTTGGAGGGTGTGTGCAACTTAAAGGGCAACGAGCACCTCGCTGACGCGACCATCCGCCTCGAGGACGGCAGGGCGTTCTCAGTCCACCGCTTTATCTTGGCGGCCTTCAGCGACTTCTTCAGGCAAGTAACATTTCTCAGTTCTCGTTCACGTTCATCCTTCAATACCTCATTGTAACACAGCCACTGGACCACATGTGTTTATATATTAAGTTAAAACCTACTTTTTGTTGTCCAGTTGTTTATAACTCACCTTGTAAAGGCTGCCTCATCTTCACACCGCGGAAGTCCCTCCAGTGAGGTCGTCATAAAGTCATAAACACCATTAAAACATATCTCAGCACAATTTTCATTAAAAAAAAAACACTTAAGTATAAATTTATTTTGGCCAAAACATCACCACTGAGTGACTCGCTCATACCTGTAAGCCGTACGCTGTGGTACCAGCCCAGGCCGGCCGGTGTTATCTATTGCAGTGAGTTAGATAATGTTTTTGTTAATTTGGATTAGTTATCCTTAATGCCATATCATATAAATTAAATTACATTAAAATGAAAGCTTGTTGTTAAGAATGTTATGATAATGCAACGTATAACATGAAAAAGCATCACACTGTCTTGGTAAAATGTAGTTATATTGAAAGTGTATGCAATATATTTATAAAGCATCACACTGTCTTGGTAAAATGTAGTTATATTGAAAGTGTATGCAATATATTTATAAAGCAGTTGGTAAAATATTGGTAAAATGCAGTTATATTGAAAGTGCATGTAATATATTTATAAAACATCACACTGTCTTGGTAAAATGTAGTTATATTGAATGTGCATGCAATATATTTATAAAGCATCACACTGTCTTGGTAAAATGTAGTTATATTGAAAGTGCATGCAATATATTTATAAAGCATCACACTGTCTTGGTAAAATATAGTTATATTGTAAATATATTATTGAAAGTGCATGCAATATATTTATAAAGCATCACACTGTCTTGGTAAAATGTAGTTATATTGAAAGTGTATGCAATATATTTATAAAGCATCACACTGTCTTGGTAAAATGTAGTTATATTGAAAGTGCATGCAATATATTTATAAAGCATCACACTGTCTTGGTAAAATATAGTTATATTGAATGTACATGCAATATATTTATAAAGCATTACACTGTCTTTAACTGTAACTGTAAAATACAGTTACAATGAAAGTGCATGCAATATATTTATAAAGCATCATATATTTATAAAGCATCACACTGCCTTAGTAAAATGCAATTATATTGAAAGTGCATGCAATATATTTATAAAGCATCACACTGTCTTGGTAAAATATAGTTATGTTGAATGTACATGCAATATATTTATAAAGCATTACACTGTCTTTAACTGTAACTGTAAAATACAGTTACAATGAAAGTGCATGCAATATATTTATAAAGCATCACACTGCCTTAGTAAAATGCAGTTATATTGAAAGTGCATGCAATATATTTATAAAGCATCACACTGTCTTGGTAAAGTAAAATTAAAACTGAAAATTCATGCAATATATTTATAAAGCGTCACACGCTTTGGAGAAGTGCCATTCCATAAACAAGGCATCACATCGATATAGCATCATTGCACTTAAAAAGGTATGACTTTTATGTAAATTATCACGCTGAACTGACGAGACATCACTGAAGCTGTATCAGTTAACCAGTTTACTTGTTCGTGAGACACAAAATGTGAGATTCTGGTGAGAAATAGAGAACACCTTCATCAAAAATTGATTCGTGAGATTCTGGTGAGAAATTGAGAAGCCTTCATCAAACATTTGATTCGCGAGATTCTGGTGAGAAATAGAGAACACCTACATCAAACATTTGATTCGCGAGATTCTGGTGAGAAATAGAGAACCCTTCATCAAACATTTGATTCGCGAGATTCTGGTGAGAAATAGAGAACCCTTTCATCAAACATTTGATTCGCGAGATCCTGGTGAGAAATAGAGAACCCTTCATCAAACATTTCATTCGTGAGGTTTTGGTGATAAATAGAGAACACCTACATCAAACATTTGATTCGTGAGATTCTGGTGAGAAATTGAGAACACATTCATCAAACATTTGATTCGCGAGATTCTGGTGAGAAATTGAGAACGCCTTCATCAAACATTTGATTCGCGAACTGAAAACGTTTCAAAAACTTTATAAAAATCAATTTAATTTTATAAAAGAATTATTAAAAATAATTGCAACCGATTAGGTCAGCGGTTTTCTAAACAATTTTCTGTTTTTCGAAAAAAAAACTCAAATTTGCTACAGAAAATGTAACCGTTACTGGACAATAACCTAACCTAACCTCTGATTATTTAAACATTGTTTCTTTTTTAAATTGATCGTCGTTATTTCAGGGCTATGTTCACAACGAATCTCTCTGAAAACATGTCCACCGAATTCCATCTGCCCGGCATCAACTCCGACATTTTGGAAGTGATTCTGGACTACGTGTACATGAGGAGAATTGTAATCACTCCTTTCAACGTGGGCCCTTTGCTGGTCACTGCGGATTATCTGTGCGTGTTGGGCATCAAACAACTTTGTTGTGAATACCTGAAACTTCTGTTGAACCCAGCCAACTGTCTCAGCATCCGTCTGTTTGCAAGGTAACATTCGATACCGTATCTCAGTTCTAATTACATTTTAGCGGTGCACCGGTCCCATAAACTGATATCACATTTATACACGCTTTTGTTATGTACCTGACCACGATTGTAATTACGTCTTGAGATTTTTGTATTTATCGGAATAGAAACAGTACCTTCGATGCCGTTAATCACTAACAACGGGTATAATTTGTAGAGTTTCCTGTACATTGTGTTTCAACCGGTTCAGTTCCCATTGGGTGCTGGATTAACATAATCTCTAATTAAAATGACCGGTTTTTAACATGTAATCAACGTATATTATAATTTGTAGGTTATGTTGACTGTTTACCTTTTTGTCTCCATAATTAAATTGTTATTGTTTACACTGTGCTATAAATTTTTGAGTACTCTTAGTAATATGGGATCTAGAATGTAAACAACGCCTTCTTCACTGAACCTAAATTTAATCTTGAATTATTCTTCACCCGAAAAATAATTAAATTAAATTAAAGTTCTAATAGTTAAATAATGTTGCCAAGTTACCTCTGTTAATTCTTTATCCGAGCTACGTACTATTATAATGTTTTATGTCATGAACTAATTGCAAATAAGGCCCAAAAATCAGTTTATAGATTATTGCCAATAAATAATTTGGATTTTTTTTAAAAGTCCGACTATTATGCATACTTGGGCTAATGCAGTCGATAGGATGATTTATAGCGTATGAAAATGCCAAGCCCTGGCCGGGAATCGAACCCGGGTCCTCGGGGTGAAAGCCCAGTACGCTATCAACTAGCCCACCGAGGCGGCTCAAAATAATTTGGAGAAACACATTGTAAACACCAAAAATATAATTAATAAAATTTACATATTCAAATAAAGTCATAGGCAATATTAAACCAAAACATAATTTTGAAACTATAGTTAAGTAATAGTTAAAATAAAATAAATTAGCACAATAAAAAGTCACAGACGAAACTTCGATAACATTGTAATATGGAATATAAAATGGAATAATAATAATTATTAATATAAAATTAAAATATTTAATTGCGTTGGGACATTAAATTGATAAGATTTAATGATGAATTAAATAACCTAAAGACTACAAACTACAAAACAACTACAGTATTACTTTTCTTACTACAGAGTAAAGTATTTTTATTCTGATGATGGAAGATAGTTCCGAAACGTTGTATCAATAATAAAATATAACGCAATCATTTAGGCCTATGTATTTATACTTGTTACTCTTTGTTTATCCAGAGACCACTCCTGCGAAGACTTGCAGCTAGAGGCCCACCGATACATCATGCGCAACTTCGTGCAGATCGCAACGTCTTCCTCGGATCTTTTAGAGTGCTCCTTCGAGGAGTTAGAAGCCATACTGGGCTCCGATGAACTCAACGTCAAGAGTGAGGAGATCGTCTGGGAGACTGTGTTAAAGTGGATCAATCATGACATAAAGGATCGCCAGAAGTACCTGGCCAAACTCATGTACAAAATCAGGCTCGGGCTCTTGGAGACGCAGTATTTCCTAGATAATGTCAGTACCGTAACTTTTCAATTGTCACCTCAAATCGTCAAATTTTGGGTAACATTTCAGAAATTTAAGTAAGTCTTTTGTTGAATCCCCTACTTCTTTTCAATTGTCATCTCAAATCGTCAAATTTTGGGTAACATTTCAGAAATTTAAGTAAGTCTTTTGTTGAATCCCCTACTTCTTTTCAATTGTCACCTCAAATCGTCAAATTTTGGGTAACATTTCAGAAATTTAAGTAAGTCTTTTGTTGAATCCCCTACTTCTTTTCAATTGTCACCTCAAATCGTCAAATTTTGGGTAACATTTCAGAAATTTAAGTAAGTCTTTTGTTGAATCCCCTACTTCTTTTCAATTGTCACCTCAAATCGTCAAATTTTGGGTAATATTTCAGAAATTTAAGTAAGTCTTTTGTTTAATCCCCTACTTCTTTTCAATTGTCACCTCAAATCGTCAAATTTTGGGTAACATTTCAGAAATTTAAGTAAGTCTTTTGTTGAATCCCCTACTTCTTTTCAATTGTCACCTCAAATCGTCAAATTTTGGGTAACATTTCAGAAATTTAAGTAAGTCTTTTGTTGAATCCCCTACTTCTTTTCAATTGTCACCTCAAATCGTCAAATTTTGGGTAACATTTCAGAAATTTAAGTAAATCTTTTGTTGAATCCCCTACTTCTTTTCAATTGTCACCTCAAATCGTCAAATTTTGGGTAACATTTCAGAAATTTAAGTAAGTCTTTTGTTGAATCCCCTACTTCTTTTCAATTGTCACCTCAAATCGTCAAATTTTGGGTAACATTTCAGAAATTTAAGTAAGTCTTTTGTTGAATCCCCTACTTTTATCTCCTTTGTTATAATTACCTCGCTGCTCCCGCTTTGTGGTCCTGCCTTTATCTTCTTCTTTCCTTATGTATCCAAATATTCTATATTTTTATTTTACTTTTCCTCAACCTTTGCAGACACACTTATGCAAATCACAGATCCAATTAAATTATGTGATAACTATTTATTATATGTGTTGATTAAGCTATATTTATAAAAATTATATTTTTGTTTGGATGTAAGCTACGTTTCCATCTGCAATGTCGGGGATCAGTGTTAATGCATTTAACAAAAAATGTTAAATATCGATTTTTTCAAAATTGACGTAGATCAAAATTGACATATTTGATCAAACGTTACTGAAACAAAACGTATCTTTACCAAATAACAAAATTCCTTTAGGAACAATCAAAAAACATTTTTAGCCTTATAAGCCAATAAAAGTACATACTTCAGCGAAGAAAACCTCAGATAAAAGAACTATAAATTTCGGAAACAGACGAAGCAAGCGACAATGTACTCCGGCAGCCATGTAAGTCGACAGCCTTTGGGTTCACTGAGTTGAGTCATAAAATCTGAAGAACTAGCTTGAAGAAATCGGATTTTTCTAGTTTTCTTGTCGTTACATTTCTAAGTGTATTTGTTGAGGCAACCATTACTTTACTCCATATAACAGTTTTATGTATTTCCGTTGCAGCTTAAAGACCATCCTATAGTTGTTAAGGACGAAGAATGCCGGCCGATCGTCATAGATGCGTTGAAATTCCTGTATGACCTTGAGATGATTGACCACAAGGATGGAGAGTTCGCGACCCCGGAGCTAGCAAGACCTCGCTTCCCGCATGAGATACTCTTTGCTATTGGCGGCTGGAGCGGGAGTAGCCCCACTAATGTTATCGAAACATACGACACTCGAGCGGACCGATGGATACTTGTAAGTAAACATAAATGTGATAATCGCTGCACGCAGCTGTCTCGCTCACGTGATACAAGCAAATTGTCAAATGTATTTTCCTTTATTTTAACCTTTTTGAAATTATGATTTTACCAAAATAATTAGCATTATTTTTTGAATATATTAGAATTTTAAACTTTCAAATTAGCCTACATTAAAAATATAATAAACCCTGACCGCCGTCAACAATTTCTTATTTTCAACGGATTTCAAAAATCCAAAACAATAATTTACGAATTTTTTACATTGATTACGATGGTGACATTGGACTCCTAAAACATTTTAAGAAACAAGAATTTTAATGATTTGAGATGACCGCCATTTTGAAACTGTTAACATGAATTTTTCTGGATAATGAAATTTGATGTTATTACAGTAACTGATTTTTGTACTGCTTGAATAAAATCGGACCAAAATTGTGAACGTAAGCCTGCTAATTGTTAAAACACCCCCACACCATTGTTTTGATGTTATTCAAAACTCCAAATATTTCTAACATTATTAAGGATGCTCAAGACCACGATCAGAACTCTTTTCAAGGTCTTATGTAATATTTCACCATGACATAGCTATAAAATAACACAGTAGACATTACGGGAGACATGAAATGTTATTATTTTATTGCAGATGAAGAATGTAGATACTTTAGGCCCCAGAGCCTACCACAGCACTGTTGTTATAGGTTTCGATATTTATGTGATCGGAGGCTTTGACGGGTTGGAGTACTTCAACTCCTGCAGGTGCTTCGACTCCGTCCGCAAGACCTGGAGAGAAGTGGCTCCAATGAACTCAAAGCGGTGAGTTACATTAGGAAGGAGTACTTAGTGAACACATACGAGGTGTGTTCAGCAAGTAACGAGAATTTGAAATTTTTGAACAAAATATTTATTTATTCTTCTACATTGATGTTGTCGCCTTCAAAATAGTCCCCACTAGAGATTATGCCCTTGTGCCAGCTCTTCTTCCAATCCTCGAAACACTTCTCAAACTCGATCTTTGAGATAGCCTTTAGTTCTTTCAGCGATGGGCTTTTAATGTCATCTACGGCTGTAAAACGACGGCCCTTTAAGGTTCTATTTATTTTTGGAAATAGGAAAAAGTCTGGCGAATATGGAGGCTGGGGCATCGTTACAGTACTGTTTTTGGCAAAAAATTCATGAACAAGCAATGAAGTGTGAGCTGGTGCATTATCATGGTGCAAAAGCCATGAATTGTTTTTCCACAGATCCGGGCGTTTTTTTCGAATTGCTTCAGGCAAAAGGCGTTGAACTTGTAGGTATTGACCGTTTCACCTGGTGGCAGGAATTCATGATGCACTATGCCATTAATATCGAAGAACACAGTGAGCATAACCTTCATGTTCGACCGCACGTTTCGAGCCTTTTTCGGTCTTGGCGAGCCAGAATACCTCCACTGGGATGATTGAGCCTTAGTTTCGACGTCATATCCGTAAACCCATGTTTCGTCACCTGTTATAATACGTTTCAGTAATTCTGCATAGTCGTTGACTTCATTTAGTGACTCCTGAGCAACTTCCATTCGCCGCTGTTTTTGTTCAAAATTCAACAATTTTGGAACAAATTTTGTTGCCACGCGTTTCATACACAAAACATTGGAAACAATTTTGATCCATCGATGACATGATCCAATCGATATGCCAACATCATCAGCGACCTCTCTAATTGTGATTTGGCGATTATTCATAACCATTTATTTCACTTTTTCCACGTTTTCATCGATTGTTGATGTCCAGGGCGTTCGTCATCTTCAACGTCTTCACGGCCTACTTGGAAACGCTTGTACCACTCGTAAACTCTTGCTTTACTCGTAGCAGACTCACCATAGGCCTTTGTTAACATTTCACGCACTTTGTTACACTTTATTCCATTTTTTACACAAAATTTTATACAAATTCTTTGATGCATTTCTTTTAAAAAACGAAAATCGCCGAGCTCATAAAAACACGTCTAACCTTAGTGGCTGTCACAGACAAAGTCAACAATGAAAACAGGTGAAAGTTTTATAATATATCAAGGATGTATACAAACATAATAAAATAAAATGTTTGACAATCGGACTCTCCAAGCCCGCGAAATTTAAAAATTCTCGTTACTTTCTGAACACACCTCTTATGTTTGTAATTTCATCAATCCTTGTATTTGTAATTGGTGGCAACAATGTCGCAACAGGTGTTACGTAAGCGCGGTAGTCTTAGACGATATAATCTACGCTATGGGAGGATACGATGGCCACCACAGACAGAACACGGTCGAGCGGTACAACCCGAAGACTAACCAATGGTCTTTCATCACTCCCATGCACTTCCAGAGGAGCGACGCTTCGGCCACCATACTCAACCGTACGTGTGATCAGAATCATTACTTCTAGTTACTTCCTTCAGGAGAAGTATTTAGTATGATGGTGTCAATTGTTACAGGAAAGATTTACATAACAGGTGGCTTCAACGGAACAGAATGCATGAACTCCGCGGAGGTGTTCGACCCGGAGACTAACCAGTGGACACTGATCACGCCGATGAGATTCAGGAGGAGCGGGGTGTCGTGCACTACATACCACAGCTGCGTTTATGTTATAGGTAAATAGAACATACGATTAGACCTTTAGTGACACTATTTAGGGTGCTGGCCTATCTTGTCAAATACGTGTTCCAGGAGGTTTTAACGGCGTGTCGAGGATGTGCAGCGGAGAAAAGTTCGACCCTAACACTAACGAGTGGACAGCTATCCCCGACATGTACCATCCCAGGAGTAACTTCGCCATCGAAGTCATAGACGACATGGTGTTTGCTATTGGTGGCTTTAACGGCATCACAACAATAAACCAAGTAGAATGCTACGACGAGAAAAACAACGAGTGGTTGGTGTTACTTTATACACTTTATTATTTCATTTTTATACACCGATATTATTAGGCTATTTTCGTTACTCCTACTGAATAGTCTTGCACACGTTTCTTAATTAACTAAAACACAAAACTGAAGAAGCGGTTGGACATTAGATCAAAATAGTCCCCACTGGAGATTATGCACTTGTGCCAGCGCTTCTTCCAATCTTCGAAACACTTCTCAAACTCGATCTTTGAGATAGCATTTAGTTCTTTCAGCGATGCGCTTTTAATGTCATCTACGGCTGTAAAACTACGGCTCTTTAAGGTTATCTTTATTTTTGGAAATAGGAAAAAGTCACACGGAGTCATGTCTGGCGAATATCGAGGCTGAGGCATCGTTACAGTACTGTTTTTGGCCAAAAATTCACGAACAAGCAATGAAGTGTGAGCTGGTGCATTATCGTGGTGCAAAAGCCATGAATGTTTTTCCACAGATCCGGTGGCTCTGTGCGACTTACTTCTATATTAAAAATGTTTGGAAGAAATTTGAATAAAATAGGTCAAAAATGGCAAAACATACACACAAACACACACACACACACACACACACACACACACACACACACACACACACACACACACACACACTCAACGGGTGTTCCACAGATCAGGATTGGCGCTCATTTCCATGTTTTCTGATCTGGGTTTTCATGTTCATGTTTTCATAGCCTCTTCAGTAACTCACATTCTAATGCGAAATTCATAATACACAATTTTTCACACTGGCTGGACACTATTTCATCAGCAATTACAATCCTTTGTGGATTATGTGACTCACTCGGAGCTTGTCTTGGTGCAGGTACGAAGCGACAGACATGATTGTGAACCGATCAGCTGTTTCCGCTTGCATCATCGCGGATCTGCCGAACATAGAAGACTACGTTTACAAGCACCGCGAGTCTTTGATGGAAGAGAAACGTCAAAAACTGTTTGGGAACTCCAACCAGCGACTTCACGGGAACAATCCATCTAACATTAGAATACCTTTTAACAACGATTTGATCAATAGAGCGGGCAACGTTTTGGCTTCCCACTTACTGGCCATCGAAGACGCCCCACCAGACCTGGAGGAAAGAGAAGAGTAACACTAGCAAAGTTGTCACTTTTAGAGAAAGGTTTTAAATTGAAAGTAAACATAACTGAGACCAGCTTATATTGCTTACGAGTTTCTTGATAAATTATAGAGGGCTCTGCTAATCTAACTTTGCATAACTGGTATAACTTACACACAACATTGAAATCTATGACTTTGCAATAGACAACATCACTCTGACAGGAAATTTTATTTTCATAAAAATAAATAATAATTAATTAAAGAATAAAACTTCACAAAATTCCTTATATTAAATATATGTTAAACAATTTAAAAAATTCACTTACATTCTTAAGAATTTCAACAAATATGCAAAAAAGCTCACAGAAGTACACATATTATGCTACACACACGCACACACACACACACACACACACACACACACACACACACACTCACACACAACGTGCCCGCTCATCTATCCGTTGCAGCGTAATGGTAGGTTCGCAGCCAACAGGATGGTGTTTTTATTTCACCGATATTAACATGTTATTTAAAGTGTGACCTGCTCACCATTGCATGGAAACATACAACATTTGAAAAATTTGTCTTTGATTTGATAGATTCGACGATGTACGAGGGTAGATAACGGGACTGGATTTCAGTTAACGACTCACTCTAAAACACCTTTCACTTAACAAATCTGATTCTAATTTTTTAAATGCAATAACATTTATAAAAACTTCCTTCACTGAAAAATAAAAATTAATTTCTTTTCTTTTCTTTTTAAAATCAACTGAACATGTCTTCTATAATATTTTAAATTAAACATTAATTTTTTACTAACTTAGTGGATTTTTAATAATTAATTTAAATGAATTATTTTCCTAAATTTTGGCTTTTATTTCTTCATCACTTATAAACTCTTGATTTGCATTTTTTTAAATTCCCATATCGAGTTTCGTTAAAATTGTTTGTACATTTTTCGTACTTGAGGGTGCGTTTTAATTTCAAATTGAAATTGAAATTAGAAATTCCCTAACTTGTACTACACTAACTAATTTGTTAGAATGAGTATACAAGCCTTCAGCTGTACCTTGAAATTTTGGAGACTATTCCCTCGGCTGATCGACACTTTTTTATTAACCCTGACCGCAATTTTGGAAAGTCCCAATTTCAAGCAGGATGGTAGCGTACTCTAAGGATACCTTAGTCTTAGAACTTCACGAAGCCTCTCAATATTCTTAGTACCACTCCCTGTAAAAACGATCCCCGTGTCTGTACTACCTATTCAAAATATTCTTTTACTTTATATTTTAACTTTTTACGACACCGTGATCCGCCTCGGTGGGATAGCGTACTAGGCTTTCACCCCGAGGATCCGGGTTCGATTCCCGGCGAGGGCTTGGCATTTTCATACGCTATAAATCATCCCACCGTCTGCATTAGCCCATTGCAGAATAGTCGGACGTTAAACACCAAAGTTCACAACAAGTACGTAATTTTCTTTAACTCGTTTATTCGCTATCAGAGTTCGGAATACTGTGGCTTCACTCCCTTTAAATAACCCAGATTTGGCGTACTCTCTCTACCAGGTGTACCAGCCTAAAAAACGAAACTTCCCTTTCAGAGAAATTTTATTTTACATGGCAGCATTCATATCACGGAGAGATTTCCAACACTTCAGGTAAGGGAAAAATATATAAACTATATGACAAGAATACCATACGTACTAATATAACTAAAATTTGATAGCAATACAATACAGTTGGGGTACAAATAAAGTATTCTACTATTTTCTACAGTTTTGTCAAAAACTATAGTACACCAATTTTGAAATATAACTAGTGATTATATACTAATAAAATTGTCAAATCAAGACGAGTCAAAACACAGTCGCAAGTCGTGTCGTTTGAAAGGATTTATTTAAATTTATTTCTTTTTGTATATATATAATTTGTGTTTAAAATATAACAAAAATGCTCGTATAAGCATAGTTGAAACATAAATAAATTTAATTATTGTAAAATAGCCACCGGACCACATATTTAAGTAATTAGGGTTATGACCTATTCTTCCTGTCAGTGGTCTATCCACTTACCTCATAAAGGCTTAGTACGACCTCGACAGAGGGATTTAACATTTTGTATCACGGCCTGAAGATGAAACGATAGAGTTTCGAAACTGCGGTAGCCTTTACGAGGTGAGTGGATAGACCACTGACGGGAAGAATAGGTCATAATTCTAATTACAGAAATAAATTGTTTGGATTGAACCTTTTGTAACGATACAGCCCGCGGCTGAGTTTTTAGAGCAATAATAAATTTAAAAGTCGAAAGTCAAAATTAAAAGTAAATAAAATTCATAAATTTAAAAAGAATCACACAGGACACCGAGGTTTCTGAAGTTCAAGACAGGTCTTGTTAACTCTATATCTCAAAGGTTAGGTTAACATCCTTTATTCAGGGACATCGCACCCAACGTCGGTGGGCAAAAATTCCTGACCTGAGGCATAAAACAAGGTGGAACGATTGGCATCCTCGAGACCCAAATAACAGTAGACCCAAAACTGCTAAGCCAGTCTTGTTTGTTAAATTTGTCTTCCAAAAGCAAAATCATCACAGCCTGAAGGTAAGGTGAAATGGTTCTCGAAACATCGCGGTGGTGTACGATATCAGTTATCCTGCCACCCGTTTTCACACACACACACACACACACACACACACACACACACACACACACACACACACACACACACACACACACACACACACACACACACACACACACACACACACACACACACACACACACACACACACACACACACACACACACACACACACACACACACACACACACACAAAAAAAAAAAATCTCTATTAATGTGTATTGTTTTACTTAATAAACTCAACAAATAAAGATAAAACATCACTGTTTTTCCAAACGTTCAAATAGGAACACTGAAAACGTTTACATTCTTATGGAGATATCAAAGTATAAAAAGGAAAAAATAATTTTTTAAATAAATATTTATATGTAACAAATTTCAAATATACATTTTATTACGTTAACCAGGTTGGCATGTACGAGTATGTACTCTTATGTAACATTTCATCTGGTACTGTTGTTACCTTAATGTGTCTCAGGAAGCTGTTGTTTCTTCAACGCCGTCACGAAATCATTGCGGTGTTTCTCTCTCATTGCTTTCTTACAGAAAATCTCGAGAAACGATTTTCTAAAACCTTTGTGCCACCAACAGTATATGATCGGATTCAATAGCGCATTGAGCAGCCCCAGGGTGAGGGCCAGGAAGCCCAGGAGAGGTTCGAGGCTGGCACACATCTCCCACTGCGCAGAGAACTTACAAATGGTGGCGTACAGAATTATGCACACAAAACACGGACCCCACGACACTGTAAACGTGGACGTTATTAAAACTACAACCAGCAATGACTTCGCTCTAACTCTGCATTTACATTTCTTAAAAGCGGTTTTGTTGTTTTCATCACAACTGATTTGTGCATTAGTTTTGTGTTCCGTATTTTTGAAATTTAAAATTGTATTGTCACCGGCGGAACTTTTATCAAACATTTTCGCGTCCGACTTGAGTACAGCTTCACTGTGGGCAAGGCTGTTCCTTTCGTTCTCGGAAACGTTTCTGTATATTTTTTTAATGTACAACTCGCACCTAATTTTGCCGACTTTGAATGCGATAACGCAAATTGTAACGTACAACACCACTGTGATCAGGTTAGGTACTAGACCTACGAAGCCTATCAGTACCATTCCGAAATACGGCGTGACCTCGAAGAAAAGACAGCCTCGCTCATCGAAGGTGCCGAACCATAATTCTATCACGAGTCCAGTCGACAAACTAAAAAGCCACGTCGCAAGGAGCATACAGCGTGTCCTGGTAGCTGTCATCCATTTTGTGTAATATAATCCATGGCGTATGTATATGTAACGATCAACAGCAATAAGACACACGCTCAACGAGCATTCGATTATGTAACCGACCCCCAGTCCTGAAAGTAACAAAGTAGGATTATTGAGTTAAACATAGGACTAGTGAGTGATAAAACATATAAATAGTGTAATATTTGTACTTAAATTTATTTTCAAGTTAAATTGTAAATTCACACTGTTTATTAAGTTGAAAAAAATATTCTTTCTAATTATATCAAAATTTGTTTAGGAAAAAGAAATTCCTAAGACGATCCAAAGATAATTTCTACGAACTCGTCACTCGTTCTAACTAAAAAATTAAAACCATATTTACAGTCAAATCATCATATTTTTTAATTATATTAGCTTAAAGTTAATTGTTCGCCAACTGTAAAAAAACAATTGATTGAATACTTCATTTAAATACTCAGGTTATTTTAGTGACCAACTTTAATAAATAATGTGGAGATTCTAAATCCAATGAACTAGTGTAGGTTATATTAGATTATTGAGGCACTCGGACTCAATACACTCTGTAGATTATTGTAACTAGAGTAAGGCAAATAAAAAATAAACAGAAAAAACATTTACGATTGCACGCGATCATCTGCTCTCGAATTCAATTTATCAAAAAGACCAAATGAAAACAGCTGACTGAATATAAACGTCCAACAAATGTAATCAAAAAATAACTTTTATAGCTTGCTAGGTTTTCCAGTAAACTTACAAAATATAGGCTTAAGTTAAATAAAACACTTTACGACTCACCCAAGAAAAACAAACAGTAAAATCCGTCATTCAAGACATCAGGCATGATTTTAACAATGCAAACACAAACGACTGCATGAAGCAGATCTGCTAGGGCTAGATTCCCCAGGAACATGTGCGTAGTCCAAGGCTCAACTTTAGACCTTAAGACCAGTCCTGAAGACACTATTATAGCAAAATTAAAAAACAAGGCTAACGTGATGTATAACGCGGAACAAACTTGTGGGATCGCTTCTACGCGTATTAGTTCTAGAACACCTGATACTGCGCCGGTTCCATTCTTGTTTGTATCACTCGACATCTGTAACAGTATTATATTTTAAAACAACAACAAATAAATTCTTTTGTAACAAACACATAAAAATTGTTTTTAGATAGTGTAATATAGATATATTGGTAGGGTGAGAGGTGGACACAAGTGTTGGGGGGCAACAAAAAGTCAGTAATCGCGACAATATGACCCGACTGATCTGATTTTTGAAAGAAACTTTTAGAAAATATTCCTAACATTTTAATCTTTTGTGTAGAGTGTACGTAAAAAGCTTGCACACATGATGAAAGCGAACTTTTGACACACAAATGTGAATAATTTTATATAAAAATAATTTTAAAACACAGCATTTCCTTTAAGATAACTTGATATCAGTAACGTAACCAGCTGTAAGATCAGTAAAAAAAAAATATTATTCAAAATACATTTTTTTTGTTGTTATTTTAAGGCGAAAAGCACATAGAGGCTATTATCGCCTCCCTAAATATAAGTGTGAGTGTAAAGTGAGTGCAAAGTACACTTTCAAGTCGTAAGTGTAGTGTTGTAAGTGTAAGTGTGTGTTAAGACTCGGGTACCTCGAGGGACGTCTAAATCCTCTCAATAAGTGCAGCTAGTTTGCACCCCCCTGCGGGGTATTCAAAATACATTACCATAAGGAAATGTATCTAATCACTGCCAATTTCATTTCGTTATTGCCAATTATTGCAATTTTGTTCAATTATTGCAAATTTTAACGCTGATGATGACATAAAATTAGATGTTAATCTTTACTGAAATCAATTCCTGTCCTAAGCTTGAACCATACCGGACCATAAGTAAAGGTGACCTTGATATGCACATTTGGGTTTTATATAATTGAGCTCTCTAACAGCCTATTTAGCAAAGAAAGGTTTTGAACATCATAAATACAAATATCGCCTCGGTGGCCCAGTTGATAGCGTACCCCGAGAACCCGGGTTCGATTCCCGGCCAGGGCTTGACATTTCCATACGCTATAAATCATCCCATCGTCTGCATTAGCCCAAGTGTGCACAATAGTAAAAAAAAAAAATACACAATATAGTCATTACACGAGCTGTCTCTAAGTGTTGGCGTTTTAAATTACACTGGAAATACGATGCAAACCTTGACTTCTAATTCATTTTCTTTTTTTGAACGAATTTTTAAAAGTTAACAATGCAAATTTTCGCAGTTCTGAAACGCTGATTGCAATGGTTAATTTAGATTTTTTAAAGAATATTTTACAACAAAGAAGTTTTCAAAGATTTGAAATGTAACGGCGCTCTGAAACTGTTATTTAACAAACTTGTTTAAGCAATTACCGTAATCGATTTTTACGCTAAGTTTTGCGATAAGCACAATCGAATCAGACTAAAATTGTGAACTAACAAAAGTAATTTAGAGGTCCCGATCAGCGTTCATTTCAAGATTTTTGAAATTCAAGATTCAAGAAATTTTCTAACATTCCTTACCTGTAAAGTTCAGACGCCAAGAGACGTTGTGTTTGGTTAGGTTAGGTTAAGTTTACAATGCGGAACTGCACTCGGCGACTGGCACAACCATAATACAACAACTTTATTATCATAATCTTGGTATATAAAATACCATATGCTTCAGTGTGTTTCCATGTACTGCCCCATACACCTGTTGTGCAGATTATCACTAAAAGCATTTTATAAGTATAGCCACTACACAAGAATAGAATTACTTGTAGCGTAGTGGGAATGCGTTAAAAAAAATGCTTAAAATACAAAATGGGACTCAAACTATTCAATGTTTCAATTGACCAAAAAGAGTTACAGGAACTACTAAAGCGACAAATGCAATTTTATTTATGGAAATTTAAATAGAAAAGGTTGATGTAAAGAAAATAGATAGCTAGGTAGGTAGATAGATAGATGGATGGATGGATGGATGGACGGACGGACAGACGGACGAACGGATGGATGGATGGATGGATGGATGGATGGATGGATGGATGGATGGATGGATGGATGGATGGATGGATGGATGGATGGATGGACGGACGGACGGACGAACGGATGGATGGACGTATGGACGAATGGATGGACGGATGTATGTATGTATGTATGGAT
This sequence comes from Callitettix versicolor, assembly GCA_022606455.1. NCBI lineage: Eukaryota > Metazoa > Arthropoda > Insecta > Hemiptera > Cercopidae > Callitettix > Callitettix versicolor. The sequence continues at coordinate 104,703,780 of CM040189.1, read as the reverse complement.
GGATGGATGGATGGATGGACGGACGGACGGACGAACGGATGGATGGACGTATGGACGAATGGATGGACGGATGTATGGATGGATGGATGGATGGATGGATGGATGGATGGATGGATGGATGGATGGATGGATGGATGGATGGACGGACGAACGAACGAACGAACGGATGGATGGATGGATGGACGGACGGATGGATGGATGGATGGATGGATGGATGGATGGATGGATGGATGGATGGACGGATGGACGGATGGATGGATGGATGGATGGGACGGATGGATGGACGAATGGATGGACGGATGGACGAATGGACGAATGGATGGACGGACGGACGGACGGACGGACGGATGGATGGATGGATGGAGAGAGAGAGAGAGAGAGAGAGAGAGAGAGAGAAAGAAAGAGAGAGTTTTGCTTGTTATGAAAGAGATCGAAGCTAGAGAGAAGTAGACCTAAATAAAACAGAAAATAAAAGGAAAAATACCAACACAGAAATAAAAGAATTGTGTAGAGAGAAGTATGAGGGTGCAGTAAATAAAGACGAAGATAAAAACAGTAGAATGGAAGGTAAAGTGAGAGAGGAAAACACTACTTAAAGGTGAAATCTAGTAAACACCACCTTACTGGAACTTCCTTTGCCTTTAAAATATGACAAAGTAAATGATTTTTTAAAATACAGATTCTAAAATTCATTATTTGTAAATGTTTTTTTATTGTAATGGGTTCCATTATTCTAAGAGAAATCTTAGTGGTTTTTATATTTTTTTGTTTGCTTAGCGTGAATTGTGACGAGGGGGATCAGTGTTAATGGTAAAGGAAAAGCAATGATAGCAACTGCGGCTAGAACTAAGAACCTTAAGATGCGCAGTTCATAGACGCAGCAGACTAACCGGTGCTTTACCCACATCGATCACCGAGTCCCCAATTCTTTTCATAAACGACTGTTGTTATGTTTTTTACTTCTATGGAACTTTTTGCACTGTTTTACTGCAACCTTGTGTATTAATTTGTTCAAACTTTTTTTGTAAAGCTTGTTAAAACTTGTTTTGTTTCTTTTATAAATGTCATTAAACGGGAAAAACCAATGGACTGAATGTATCAAAATATCTTTTAAAAGCTATTATTGTTAGAGTTTAAAATAATCCCGTTTATCTGAACCCAATTACAGTGTATTTGGCGATAACAGTTATCGATTCATTTTCGCTTTGAATAAAAAACAGTGTTATGTAACTACGGTGGAGGACATTATACCTACCGGATATTCTTTTACGGAAGTGTTTTGGATAAATGAATATACACTCACTTATTTAAATATTTTTATTACTTGAAACATGTTATGTGTAAGTTTACAAAGTAGCCTATACTGCTCTACAGGTGTATCTTGTGATGTTTTAAAGAGGTTAAAAAGTTATTTCTGTGTTTGTTTCTGTAGGCTTTTCTAAAGTACATTTTAGTAAAGTTAGTCCTGAAGCCTTTGTGCCAGTATACAAAGATAAGTGGGTTGAGCGAAGCGTTCAGCAAGCCCAGGTTATAAGTTAACGAGCCCGCCAATTCGGATCCATCGACACTGTTGCAGAACTTATTGGTCCTCGTCTCGTTGTCGCACAGGAAAGGATAGAACAACAGGATGACAAAGTACGGTAAAAACGCAACAATAAACGAGATCTCGGACAGAAGCACGATGCTGTAAGATCTGCGTGTCAAGATTTTCCTTAATTGTTTCTTACAAAATTCCGTATCGAGCTGTTTCCAGGCCATCTTGTTGCTCTTGTAACACGAGTTGTCCACATTTAGAATAACTTCGGAATTCGGGATGTTCAAGTTAAAGTTGACCTTCTCGCTAGGGGAGAGTTCCCTCTTCTTAGCTTTGAACGCCTCGATACCGACCAGAACGTTCAACGCGATAGTGATCGTAGTCGGTATAATGCCGGCCAAGCTCAACAACAACATCACATACAAAGGTATTATGTTCAGATACCAACACTGGAAGATCGACGAGCAGCCGGCGTCCAGGTCGACCACATCTGTAAGCAATCCCAGCGAGAGGCTGACCACCCAGCTGGCCACTAAGCAGGCGAGAGCTCTTCCGGAGGTTACCGTTCTGCAATAATGTATCCCGTGACTGATGTAGATGTATCTGTCTGTAGCTAAGAGGCACACGCTCATTGCGCATTCTATGATGAAACATGTTGCAAAACCTGTGTGCATATTTATCGCATGATTTTGTGGTGAAACGCATTCAGAATATTGTTACATTGGACGTGAAGCGGTTATTAAAAATTAATTGTGAGTAAGAAAACTTTTGCTACGGTAAATCTTTTCGAAAGAAATATCAAGGACCAAGGTTTATGGTTGATAAAGTCTAACAGTTCTTTAATTATTGTGGCATTCTTGGTGGCTGTATTAATTTTAAAGAATTAAAATCTGAATTATATCTATCGTAGGTTGTATTGTTTTTAATTCGTCGATAATAATAATTGCTTTCTTTCTATAACTGGAAGCGTTCAAATATTATTTATGCTTCACCAAGGACAGGTTTGTCTGACCTTGGGTTTTAAACACACACACACACACACACACACACACACACACATACATATACATATATATGTGTATATATATACATACATACATACATATATATATATATATATATATATATATATATATATATATATATATATATATATATATATATATATGTATATATATACACACTGCAGGGGGTGCAGTCTAGCTGCACCTATTGAGAGGATTTAGATTTCCCTCGCGGTACTTGAGTCTAACACACACTTATACTTACAACACTACATTTACGACTTTAACGCTTTACTCTCACACTTACATTTAGGGAGGCGATAATAGCCTCAATGTGCTTTTCGCCTTAAAATAACAATATATATATATATATATATATATATATATATATATATTATTTGCGTATAGACCCTGTTGAATCACGCAAAGCACTCCGACTCATGTCTTGCTCCTTCTAATCCTCCACACCTCCCTCATCCTGTCCCCATGGATCCTCCGCTCCTCCGTCCATTTAACTCCTGCTCTCTTTGGGATTTCATTTTCTGGGATTTTCCATTCGAGCATCTTTCTCCTGTAAGCGTTCCTGTCTGTTGAGTCTATTTCTGTATTATATATATATATATATATATATATATATATATATATATATATATATATATATATATATACACAGCGACTAAGAATGCCAAAATAATTAAGAGATAATTTATACATGTACAGGATAGTATCCTAATGTATAGTGTTCTATTTAGTTACTCATAACTCAAGTTTTTCTATGAATTATGTTTAAACGTGAGATTAAACAATGAAGAGTATTTTATATTTGTAAATAAAGAACCTCTAATCTAAAGTATATTTTTCTAGTTTACAACCCTTAAAAATACCTAATTTTATGGTAAAATTAAAAAAAATCTTCTGTAAAAATTTAATGCAACTTGCAATACAGGTTTTAATTTTTAAATATTAAATTAAACTTTAATACGGTAATACAGTTTTTGAAAGTATTCGGACACAGCGAGGTAAAGTAAAGACCTCGATACAGTAAAGCAATTGATTGCCCTCGATACAGGCAAATTACATATAAAGACTATAAACTTTGCTTACTTTGTAAATGATCATAGAAACTTTCGTTCACCCAGTTGCAACGGTAAATGTTTTTTAAAAACACTGTGGATATCTGCAGTAATTTGGCCAGTGAGAGGTTGCCGAGGAAGACGTACGTAGCTTTGGGTTCCGCTTCTGTGCGCAGTATAAACACGCATGAAATGACGACCAGAAAGTTGCAAAACATAACTGTTAGCCAAAGGCAGAGACTGAAGATCTCATATAGACTTGCAGGAGAAGGTGAAGAGGTTTCAGGACAGATGTTTTTATATACTTGTATTTCATTAGCGGTTGCTGCAGTCATTGTGTCTGAAACAAAATGAAATAGTTGCTTCTACATACAATATTTCATAAGGCGCCGTTATATTTAAATCACGTATTTTGTTGTAACGTTAAAATAAATGATAAAGATTACATAATTATATTTATTATTTGATAATTATTAACAGTACATAGGCCTAATATTTGTTAGATACTTGATCTAGTCAGGAAGTCATGTTTCAAAAATGGTACAAATAATCAGCTGATTTAATTTATTGAAGTTTACGTTTTTACGGATCTGATCAGCTGTTTTCGAAATTTTATTAAAAAAAAACATCTAATAAAAGGTTATCGATTTAACTAAACTTTTTTCATGTAGCTGTAATGTTTCTATTAAAAACAAAAGTACTTCTAATTACTATCAATTTTGCTATCAATTCATTTTGCTTTAATACCCTAAAAAAAAACTTATTTTTTTAAATTACTTTTTTGTAAGTTTCATTTGATCAGCCTTATTTATTAATTTGGCAGTGATAATTTTCTCTGACTCACCTTAGTTCCCAGAAACCTTGCTTCATGCACACACGTAATATAGGATTTAATTTGACACTAATACTTCGATATTATCGCAGTTTAGTTCCCACTTTTGACAGAGAATCGATTCTGCGGATATGTTTGTTACCTAACCATCTGGTCATACAACTTATGTCCATTAGTTAAATTTCTATGTTGATATGAAAGTAGAGTGGGTAAATGAAACATAACAATCCCATCACAATAAACAGTTTATTAAAAATAACTACAATTTACAACTTGCTGGCATATCGGACCAATTTGTCTTCCGCTCTCCGCCTGCTACGCTCGCAGCTGTTTTTATTAACTAAAACATTTATCGTAAAAATTTTATCATGATACACATCTCATTTGTGTAAAAATATTTTAACAATTAAGAAAAATAGCTTATTTATTTTCATAGCAAATTAATGATCTATTTCAAGGGCATTTTTGACCTTAAAGAGGGTTAAAGATATTTTGAAACTTTTTGAAGCATATTTAATCCGAGATGTTAAAAGTGATAAAAGATTTAACTTGAAAATATGTTCAATCATTTCTGAACATAAAGTGTTTTATTGTCCGCGGAGCTTATCCTACACGCACAAATACGCCCTGATTACGCGAGACATCTTCTCCGAGATTCTATCCAAATTTCTAGGAGGCATAAATGTTCTCCTTATCAATGTCCCATTTAAAGCCAATACGTAGATCAGCTTGTACCTGTCATTCTATAACTTGATATATCGTAGTAGGTATGTAAATAGCCTTGGCCCCTAAGGTCGTTAACCACCAGCAAAACCTAACCTAACCCACATCTTCTCCGAGATTCTATTCAAGTACCTAGGAGGCATAATTGTTCTCCTTATCAATGTCCCATTTAAAGCCAATACGTAGGTCAGCTTGTACCTGTCATTCTATAACGTGATATATATCGTAGTAGGTATGTAAATAACCTCGGTCCCTAAGATCGTTAACCACCAGCAAAACCTAACCTAACCAACATCCTCTCCGAGATTCTACCCAAATTGCTAGGAGGCATAACTGTTCTCCTTATCAATGTCCCATTTAAAGCCAATACGTAGTTCAGCTTGTACCTGTCATTCTATAACTTGATATATCGTAGTAGGTATATAAATAGCCTTGGCCCCTAAGGTCATTAACCACTAGCAAAACCTAACCTAACCAACAACCTCTCCGAGATTCTATCCAAGTTCCTAGGAGGCATAACCGTTCTCCTTATCAATGTCCCAATTAAAGCAAATACGTAGGTCATCTTGTACTTGTAATTCTATAACTTGATATATCGCAGTTGGTATGTAAATAGCCTTTGGTCCCTAAGGTCGTTAACCACCAGCAAAACCTAACCTAACCAAAGCCACTTCTTCCGCATAGTGTTTGATTAGGTCAGATTTACCCATTTCGTAGTCTCGGTGTTAAGTGTTACTGATTTGACTGCTCGCATTTTACAAAGAAAATTAAAAATTAGAAAAAAACAGTTTCAAAAAATAGAAACGCCATAATATCGCTTTGCATGTTAATTACGCTTACGGAAAAATAATTTGGAGCAACACAAAGTGTAATAAATATACTTTGATATGTGATGTGAAGTTATTTGATCACCACATAGAGTGCGCAACTCGCCGGACTTGATTAAAGTAAAGAGTAACTTGATAGCATAATGTCCCACGTAAACTGCTCTCTAGTGATTTGTGATGGCAGCGGACATGGGCACTCTCCTAGCGCAGTCTGTAACGCGATAGTTAAGTTGGCAGCAATGAAAGTAAGTTGAATAATTTACTTGAATAATAATTGAATAATTTCTCGGCATTTTCCTTTTACAGCGGCGACATGCGCCTAATTCTTCCAACATGAATCTTGAACTTGTTAAATATTTGAGGCGTTAGTAAGCTTTAAACAGCATTATTTTTGCCTTTGATCACTTTAGCTTATGAAGCGAGTACCTAGGCAAATGTTTGTTAATAAATTTTCATTTTCAGACCAGCTGAATTAAAAAAATATTTGTACTGTGGAGGCTAAAAACGTTGACCAGCCCAAATGAAATTTGACTTTTGTTGATGTAATATTTTAGGCAAAGTAAACATCTGTACTTAAACGACTCAAGTTTATATACCCTTGAAGACATTGAAAAATATAAAAATACGTTTTTCAAATCAGATATAACAATTTTGATTAAATATAGGTCAATTGGCACTTCAGGACCTACCAAGACGACACTTTAAGTCGCTAAAAAAAATCTATGATGCAACAATTTGTATGAAATTAGTTGGGTTTCTGTGTGAAAGATAGTGTTTGCAGTTATTGTTTTAGGAAACAAAAATCACAATTAGTTACAATATAATCTTCGGAAAATTAAAATTAATGTATTTAGAAGGCAGTGGCAAATTTATGTTTGTGTTTAAATAAGTTCTGTTCCGCGTAGTTATAACTTATCGAAGGTCATTATGCATAAATATAAAACAATATTAGTTATATAAATATCGTGAATTTTCTAAATTTGAAATTTGTGTTTTTAAGTGCAAATCACTTTGATTTTTGAAGACTCAATGTTAAATTGTCTACGTTTACTATGAGGAGGTTCTTCTGCAATAAAATCTAAACAACAGAACTAATAACAATAACGCTTTTATTTAAACAATAAATAAATCAATGCTTACAACAGCGATGTGTATGTGATTATTATTTCTTGAGAATGCGCACAAGTGGAGCCGGATTATAAGTATAAATGGGCTCCACTTCTTGGTACTGCACGGTGGTCAGGAATCCGCTGACCACGGGGTCCTTCTGTTGTTGCTGGAACTGTACACCTACTTGTTGGTATTGGTTTTGTTGTTGAAATTGGTTTTGTTGTTGAAATTGGTTTTGTTGGATTTGAAACTGATTCGGTTTCTGTTTCTGGAACTGTTGTATCGAGTCGGAAGGTTCAGGAATCCGTTGTTTTTGGCTGACCTTCTTCAGCTTCAGAGGTCTAGTCCTCGGTCGTTGTTGGACCGGCGAGTACACTTGCTTCTGAAGAGGGTACTCGACCCTCTGCAGCCGGCCGTCAGGAAGGAGAACATAGTACAGACCGTTGTCCACGCCTTGCAGAAGCCTCTGGGGCTGTGGTTCTCCTTCACTGCCGTCTCCAAAGTCAGGGTTGTTCGGTACTTCCTGCAAAGTACCGAGATCAAGTTAGACATCTCTTACTTGGTAAATATTATAGAAATGATTCCATTTCACTGACAAAGGTTAGTAAATAATATTTTTTAGTTGAAATATTACAGGCTTACGTAAATATACAGTAGCGTAATACTAGCTAAAACAATGAACGAACTTTGGACATTAGACGCTGGCGAGGCTTCATGCTCCAACCCACTGCAATAACCTAACCTACCTTTCGCTGTTAACATTTGACAAGAGTATATTACATCCATACAAAGTAAGAAGTAAATCTTTATCAAATCGCATGAAACATTCAATTTTCAAAAAGTATTGTTATTTCATTGCATAGAAGTTGATTAAAAATATTGGCTGCATTACAATGAATTCCACAAAGTTCTTTTTTTTGTCGATGGCTTCAGTGTACGAGGTGTGTTCAGAAAGTAACGAGAATTTTTAAATTTCGCGGACTTGGAGAGTCCGATTGTCAAACATTTTTTTTTGTTATGTTGGTATACATGCCCTTGAAATATAATAAAACTTTCACCTGTTTTCATTATTGACTTTGTCTGTGACAGCCACTAAGGTTAGACGTGTTTTTATTAGCTCGGCGATTTTCTTTTTTAAAAGAAATGGATCAAAGAATTTGTATCAAATTTTGTTTAAAAAATGGAATAAAGTGTAACAAAGTGTGTGAAATGTTAACAAAGGTCTATGGTGAGTCTGCTATGAGTAAAGCAAGGGTTTACGAGTGGTACAAGCGTTTCCAAGTAGGCCGTGAAGACGTTGAAGATGACGAACGCCCTGGACGCCCCAGCACATCAACAATCGATGAAAACGTGGACAAAGTGAAAGAAATGGTTATGAACTGTCGCCGAATCACAATTAGAGAGGTCGCTGATGACGTTGGCATATCGATTGGATCATGTTATGACATTGTTTCCAATGTTTTGTGTATGAAACGCGTGGCAGCAAAAATCGTTCCAAAATTGTTAAATTTTGAACAAAAACAACGGCGAATGGAAGTTGCTCAGGAGTCACTAAATGAAGTCAACGACGATGCTGAAACGTGTTGTAACAGGTGACGAAACGACGTCGAAACTAAGTGATTATCAATCATCCCAGTGGAGGCATTCTGGCTCGCCAAGACAGAAAAAGGCTCGACAAGTGCGGTCGAACGTGAAGGTTATGCTCACTGTGTTCTTCGATATTAATTGCATAGTGCATCATGAATTCCTGCCACCAGGTGAAACGGTCAATAAGGAGTACTACCTACAAGTTCAACGCCGTTTGCGTGAAGCAATCCGAAAAAAACGCCCGGATCTGTGGAAAAAACAATTCATAGCTTTTGCACCACGATAATGCACCAGCTCACACTTCATTGCTTGTTCGTGAATTTTTGGTCAAAAACAGTATTGTAACGATGCCCCAGCCACCATATTCGCCAGACATGGCTCTGTGTGACTATTTCCTATTTCCAAAACCTTAAAGGGCCGTCGTTTTACAGCCGTAGATGACATTAAAAGCCCATTGCTGAAAGAACTAAAGGCTGTATCAAAGATCGAGTTTGAGAAGTGTTTCGAGGATTAGAAGAAGCGCTGGCACAAGTGCATAATTTCCAATGGGGACTATTTTGTAGGCGACAACATCGACGTAGAAGAATAAATAAATATTTTGTTCAAAAAATTAAAATTATCGTTACTTTCTGAACACACCTCGTATATTATTCAATAGTAAACTATTCAAAAATATATTTACAAATTCTTCCTGTTCACAAACTCAACCTAAATGCCAAATAATAAAACTAACTTCAAAGCCTACGGATTGATGTAAATGTTCCTGAGAAAATGTTCTGACGTTAAAAATTATTCCTTTATCAGTTTGCATTACCAAAGTCTGGCGATCAATAATAAATAAATTATAAGAAACAAGTTGCCTATGGACTCCTCACACAGACAGACCAGTGACAGTTACCAAGACAACAAACTTATTAATCGTATAACTTCACCATCGCTTTTCTATTTAACTTGAACATGCGTCTTATAGCAAGTGCATCACACTGTAAGAAATAAAATGATCTACCACACACTGAGGCTCCATTTTCGAATTCGATTTTAACAAGACCGGATCTACTGGCTTCCACGTCGTCTGCACTACCGTGACGCGGACTGTACCTCTTGTAACGTGCGTTTAAGTGTTCCTTTTGAAAAGTATTTGATGCTGTAAAAATGACTTTTGCACAGTATCTATTTACTTGTATCCACTGCAACTTATACAAGTACAAATAATTTGAGTTGCTGCGCTGTGGTTGAACCCATTTATTGTGTAGATTAAAAAATATCACGTGATGCAATAAACAAAGATAAACAAAGATCACGGGATTTTATTTTACAAAAATTAATACACCGTGAAGTGTTTTATCAGTTGATAAAATATTTATTCTACATTAGCATTAGACTCATGTTCGGCGAGGCGAAAGTGCGCCAGTTCTGCTCTGTATTCCTGGGACACGCATACACGCACACACGCACACACGCCGCATGCTAACACAGTGCAGTACGTGACCATCAACTTACCCTCCCCCCACCCATGATCACTTTCTCACTCATACACAAGCACATAATTGTGATAGCAAAAAATAACTTTTGAGGATAAATTTGTTTTTATTATCTTGAATCGAAAAAGTGGGTTATGTGCGTCATGTTATTAATTGATTGAATTTGGCAAAATTTTGGTTTTATGTAACTTTAGACAGTTTTTTTTAAATGAAAAACTTTTTAAATCAGAAAAAATCCCTTAAGTGTAAAGGAAAGTCAAATTTCAATAAAATTTGACAAAAAATGTAGCCAGTAATTAATTACTAAGAACTAAACACTAGGAATTTTCAAAATAAAGTATTGCATTGTTTAATTTTATATATATATATATATATATATATATATATATATATTTCTATATATACAACAAAGAATAAATTGTAAATAATGAAAGAATAAAATTTTCTAAAATAATTGTAACAGCTCTGTTTGAAACTGATTTAACTGTAGTGTTTAAAGAAGCCAAATATTTTTTTAAAACAATCTGTAGAAGCATTAATGTTGACAACCTACAGGGATAACAACTGTTAAGACAGTTGTTAAGACAGAAGTTAAGACAAACTTCTTAACAACTGTTGGGATAACAATAACATATTTTTCTAACTGTTATCATACAAATAGAATCGTGATTTAAGGTTTTGTGCGAAAAAACTCGAGCAAGTTTACGAAAACAAAATGATATTACTACACACACACACACACACACACACACACACACACACACACACACACACACACACACACACACACACACACATATATATATATATATATATAGGCGGCGATTGGGGTTCATCGTACACACTAAATTTGAAAAAAATATGTCCAGCTGATTTCGAAAAATCAGGTATTTGCGTTGCCTATGTGACAGTTATGCAGTTATACTTTCAATAGTGTCAGTATATAATATTTGTTTTTGTCTTGTATACTAACCTCTGGTTGTTCAGGTGCTGGCTCTGGAGGAATGGTGTCAGTCGGTGGTTCGGGCGAGGGAGCGGACTCCGGAGGACCATATTCTGAGGGCGGGGGTCCGTATTCTGTTGTAGGAGGACCGTATGTAGCAGGAGGAGGACCGTATGTAGCAGGAGGAGGACCGTAAACTTGCTTAACTGTCTGACGTGAAGGTAGCTCCAGACGTTGGCCAGCAGGCTTCCATCCAGAAGGCGGATAAGGCCCTGAAGGTGCTTCACAAGACACGGTGATGGCCACCGATAGAAGTGCCGCAGAGATCAGAAATAGCTGCAGACAGAGAGTCACAGAGTCACGTTACACACACTAAGCATATATGTAGGTAGCTTAACTTATCTAGAAACAAGGCACTGAAACTTTTCGTTTATCTTCATAGGACGCTATGATACTAACAATCAGGTGACTCGAAACAGGACAGTGTTGTCCGATAAATGACTATCTGGAAGTGCCTACAGAAGTGTTAACGTGCAAGGAATTATCCTTGGCATTCTGGCGAGTTGAGGAGGTGCTGGTGCTGGAGGGACGTAGGACCGTGTGTATGTATGCACGCTGAAGTTTGAAATTTAGTTCGATTTAATTCAAACTGAACAAAAAAATCGATTTCGGCTTTAATATTTATTCCTATGATATCCATCAAATTTTATTCAACAGCTTTAGAATTGCGGCCATTTTAATTTTTGGAAAGTTCGTAACCTTTTCACCTTAAAAATTCATAACTTCTTCACATTAAAAATTAATTACTTCTTTGTCTTAATAATTTATGACTTCTTTTTTAACAGTAAACGTAAAAAAACGCATAAACTGACATTTACAGTTTTCAAAATATGTTGAATAATGCTCAAATTTTATTTTCATAATTTTAGAACTTACTAATGATAGCAGATGTAATGCTAATTACGGTGATGAAATTAAATATAAAATTTCGGAAATCAGCTTCCATCACATTAGCAAGCTGGTTAAAGATAAACTTACCTTCATTATAGCAGTCTGCAGAACGTACTGATGTCCGGTTATGATAACAACTGCTTTAAATACTTGTCTATTGTAGTGTGCTAACATTGACCCTTATTAGATTACATCAATCTATGGTAAGGCTTATACAGTGTGTGCCAATATGTGACGTGATGCCCATTCCTGCGACCACCGAATTATGACATAGCGTCTGCTTGGGCCAAACATACGTGTCTATCCACTTTAATGGCCACTATAGCGCTACCGTATTGGTAGAATATTAAATCTGTGTTCATTCTATGTATGCCTGAAGCTTACAATATAACGCGTCAAATTGTAATGCTGCATAAACTTTTTCAAGTACACACAAAGTCGGGGCCGTAAGATACTGGAGAAAAACACCGAAATCGAACATTTTAAAATGTTGAGAAATTAGAAACGTTGTATATTTCGATAACCCCTACCGTAACAGGATTTTCTGGGGTATACTAAGAAGTATTGTTGGAACAGATTTGGCTAAAATTTAATTGTAACAGTATTTTATTAAAAAACGTTTTTAACAGTCCTGAAATATTTTAGAATGATATTTAAAAGTGACTGAGTAAATTAGTCTACGTGTCAAATTTTAACAAAAATTGGTAATTTCGTTTAAAATTCAGCACACACACACACACGCGCGCGCGCTCGATATCAAGTAAAAACCACTTTTTAAACCATGAACAATACGGACAGAACTATAGCAGTTCTAGAAAAAATATTTAAAAAATACGAGGGTGATCTGAAAAGTTTCCGACCTAATAAAGATACAAGACTTTTTTCAGAATTTTTTTTTATTTTTCAACATAGTCTCCTTGTACTTCTACACACTTCTCCCAGCGATGCTCCCATCTCTGTAACCCGTCAAAATAGTACTCGGCGTTTTTCTCTGCAAAATAATTGTTCACGAAGGTGATTGCCTCTTCATTTGACGAAAATCTCTGTCCTCCGAGCGCAATTTTTAGATAAGGGAACAAAAAGAAGTCGCTTGGGACTAGATCTGGTGAGTAAGGCGGATGGTCAAGCAGTTCAAACCGTAATTCGTGGATTTTCGCCATGGCAACCGCTGAGGTGTGAGACGGTGCGTTGTCTTGGTGAAACAGGATTTTCTTTTTCTGCAAATGTGGCCGTTTTTCCGCAAGTTCTGACTTCAGCTTGTCAAGTAATGATGCGTATATGCTCCTGTAATGGTTTTTCTTTTGAAGATAGAAGATTACTCGACTCCATAACTATCCCAAAAAACAGTCGCCATCACTTTCCCAGCCGAAAAAACAGTTTTTGCTTTTTTTGGAGCCGGTTCCTCCTTTATACAGTCCACTGTTTGGACTGTATTTTTGTTTCGGGCTTATAATGGTAGTTATTGAGTCATCAATTAAACTAATTTTGAAATATTTAATAGTAATAGTCATAAGTAAGTAGTACGTACAATAGTTGTGGCTTTACGTCGGGCATTATATTGTATTAGACCTACAGAATTTCTTAAAGTCAGATTTGAAAACGATATTTTGAGAGGCCAGTAAGTCGTTAAAAGATGGTTAAAGCTTCGCCTTGAGTTTGAACAAACTATACATTTGTCTTAATTAAGTCCTTAGGAAGGGTTATAGTGATCCAAAGGTTCTGTAAGAAATGAATAATGATGACCAGATGTGTTCAATAAAGTTAATTAATATTTTGAATAACAGCTGTTTTTATGTTGGTATTTTTAATAACAGCTGTTTTAACATACAGCTATTTGTTAAAATATCTGTTATTTTTTATATTATTTCTATAGTTGACAAATGTTATCTCTTTAAATTTTCTCTTCATAGGTTTTCAGTAAATTTTAAAGGAACTTGCAATTGTGAGGAAAATTAGAATTTCAAAATCATTACAATAATTACAAGCACAATTTCTGTTATTTATAGAAGCCTACATGACTTTATACTAAGTTATCGGTAATGGTAACCTTGAGGAGGAGGTACTCATAGCGGCACAAGGATGTGTTTGTCTAACACTTGCACACCTCCATGGACTGTTTGTTTTAGAGACGCTCTTGTGTGTTAAGTCAGAGGTCATGCTGTCGATGTTTAAACTCACTTTTACTAAGTTAGGTCAGCCTTCAATCAATCTTTCTTTTTAACAGCATTCACCGTATATACAACTACAGTCGATTGTAAGGTTCAATTATAATATAATGATACAAATATTAAATTCATTACATTAAAAAACATAATTATACATCAAATAATAATACATCAAATAATAATAAATAATAATAATACATCAAATAGAACAGAGGAGCTCCAGAGAATGGAAAGGAGAGTACTCCGAACAATTATTAATAAGAAACATTTGGTGGGGGGACAGTGCAGACTATTGCCGAATGCGGTCTTGTATCGGAACAATGAGCAGCTCACTAACGTTTTTAGGAAAAGAAGATTAGCCTTCTTTGGACACCTAACTCGATTACCGGAGAGTAGACTTACGAGGAGATTATTGGACTACCAACTGAAGTGTAAAGTTAAGAACAACTGGTTGATGGAGGTGGAACAGGACTTGGAGGAACTAGGAATAACCAAGGAGCAATTGGCAGGAAGAAGGGAAAAAGCGATCTTGAAAGGTCAGGAAACCCAATTACAGTTTAGGGAAAAACGTCCACGAAACGCAGTATATTCGGAAGAACTCAGACTTCAGAGATCAATAAGATTTAAAAAATACTGGGAAAAACGCAGAAAAACCAAAAGACTTAATTATTGACTGTGTGTGCTCCAATGTGGGCTTAAAAAAATTTTTTAAATAACATAATTTTGGAAAAAATTATAAAAATTAATAAGCCGTTTTAATTTATTACTAAATAAACTGCAAAAACATATGGTGATCTAAGAACATCGATCTTTAGGTTTGTTCGAATATATCCGAAGGTATTTTAAATCCAAAAAGTGGTTTTCACTTGTCTGTCTCTATGCTCGACTGGATGGAGATCAGATGCAAATAAGTAAAATTTACTAATAAATCTTAGTATTTTTTAAAAAAAAGCTTTTGTTGAAAAAACAATTAAAAATCATATTTGTTTAGAAATTGGCTCGATTTTTATTAAAATTTGTTGCACAAATCAAGTCATTCATTACCCAAACAAAATTTACAAAAAAATTTAAACAAATCCGATTGACAGAACTATAAAGAAAGATGATAAGTTTTATATAATTTATAAAAATTAGTTAAACAGGTTTTGTTAAAATTTTGGCTTCATATTCATATCCTAAGTAACTGAAACAGTGTAGAAAATTTTAAAATGAATAAAGTTTGAAGGAATAATTGCATTATTGTAACATGCATTATTGACTAACGTGAATAATCGTATGATTTCTGTTTCAGAATGTTTATCTTAGGCCCTACATAAGCGTCATTAAATTTGTTCAAATCTTTTCTTTTACAATTCCAAAGATAACAAAAACAAAAGCCTATTGGACAACAGTTGATTGAAAATATGTATTTTTTCAGTTAATATACAGACAGACAGTAACTAATGGTTCCTCAGTCCTCATGTTGTGTTTGTTTTACATTTTTATTTGCGTTGTTTCTTGGACACTCTGTATAACCGTGAACTGTTGCACCAGTGAATGCGTTGTGTCAGGGGCGGAGTAGGCAATTTGAGTACATCTAACATTTTACTGTCCAGATATGCTAGATAATTGAAAATATTTGCGAACAAGGTTACTCGTTCTACAGTTTTGCAAAGTAAATTTTTTTGTTCATGTTTACGCCATTTTCCGATAAGAAACACAATGACGGTTTTTGATTAAGCATAACATTTATTGTATTGACCGATCAACTGTTCCCACGTTAGTATTAAAAAAAAATTTTTTTTTAACGTCAGACTATTGTGCACACTTGGGCTAATGCAGACGATGGGATGATTTATAGCGTATGAAAATGCCAAACCCTCGCCGGGAATCGAACCCGGTTCCTCGGGGTGAAAGCCTAGTACGTTATCAACTAGGCCACCGAGGCGGCTTTCCAAGTTAGTAAACAGAGATAGGGAAATGTCTACAATCGGTCCTCGGGGCGGCTTTCCACGTTAGTAAACAGTGATAGGGAAATGTCTACAATCGGTCCTCGGGGTGAAAGCCTAGTACGCTATCAACTAGGCCACCGAGGCGGCTTTCCACGTTAGTAAACAGTGATAGGGAAATGTCTACAATCGGTCATCGGAGTGAAAGCCTAGTACGCTATTAACTAGGCCACCGAGGCGGCTTCCCACGTTAGTAAACAGAGATAGGGAAACGTCTACAATCGGTCCTCGAGGTGAAAGCCTAGTACGCTATCAACTAGACCACCGAGGCGGCTTTCCACGTTAGTAAACAGAGATAGGAAAATGTCTACAATCGGTCCTCGGGGTGAAAGCCTAGTACGCTATCAACTAGGCCACCGAGGCGGCTTTCCACGTTAGTAAACAGAGATAGGAAAATGTCTACAATCGGTCCTCGGGGTGAAAGCCTAGTACGCTATCAACTAGGCCACCGAGGCGGCTTTCCACGTTAGTAAACAGAGATAGGGAAATGTCTACAATCGGTCCTCGGGGTGAAAGCCTAGTACGCTATCAACTAGGCCACCGAGGCGGCTTTCCACGTTAGTAAACAGAGATAGGGAAATGTCTACAATCGGTCCTCGGGGTGAAAGCCTAGTACGCTATCAACTAGGCCACCGAGGCGGCTTTCCACGTTAGTAAACAGAGATAGGGAAATGTCTACAATGCAGATTTAGCTGAACGTTCGCAACCGGAAAGGATTTTTGATGAATTTTCGTTGGAAAACGAGATTATAAAACAACCATCATAGTAAGACCCAAGCCAAATTGCTTTATTTTAAACGTTTTTATGCCTCTTATTAAAATGGTACACTAACGTAAAATATGAATCCTTTATATAGGTTATGACTATACCAACTTTCATCAAAAACTAGCCACCTCGGTGGCCTAGTTGATAGCGTACTGGACTTTCACCCCGAGGACCCGGGTTCGATTTCCGGTCAGAGCTTGGCATTTTCATCAGCTTGGCGGCAAGGCAGCTAGTTAAGAATGTAGGCTAATGCTTTAAGTACTAGTTAATTTTTGGAAATTCACTTCAATCACATCATCGACAGCTGTGTGTCTCCATTATTTTCACTTTCTCCTTACGTGTGGATATGTTAATGTTACAAGATTTAACGTTATATGAGTGTTTCATAGGAAGGAGTGTTTTGTAAAATGAGAATACAACTTTGGGTATGCCTATAGGCCTCGGGAAGATGCCTCGGTGGCCTAGTGGATAGCGTACTAGGCTTTCACCCCGAGGACTCGGGTTCGATTTCCGGCCAGAGCTTGGCATTTTCATACGCTGTAAATCATCCCAACGTCTGCATTAGCCCAAGTGTGCACAATAGTCGGACGTTAAAAAAAAAAAAAATAATCAAAAACTGATGTAATAAATTTGAGAATTGTTCCCGAATTCCTAATTGCATACATTGCAAAAAGAAGTGAATATGAAAAACATTATTATATAATGTTTTTGCCTCATAATAGCAGAAACAACTACTTAAAAATAATTCTTTTTCGAGTTAATCATTTTATACATCAACTACATTAATTAAATATTAAATGTGCCTGCTGCCCTACTTTAAAATGTTTACCATTACAATTGTGCACTTTTAATTATATTTAATTAAAATGTAGCTGGGAGGTAAACGTAAAGTATAATATTTCATTAAAACCAACAACAACAAAAGCTTCAAGTATTTGGACGCAAATGGAATAATGATGCAAGGCGAGGTGTTAGAGAAAGTCATCCATATTCGTCACGGCCGGTTTCTTAATTATTTTTTGACGTGACGAGCTTTTAGACCAATTCATTAAACACTTACTGAATAAATAGCCTTGTTCTATATTAATTTTTAATATTATGAACTTTCCTTAACTTAATTCGCGTTACTGCAATATTTCAATGATGATGTTGTTGACGTCACGACAAATATGGCGGGCTTATTTAGTTACAGTTATCTGGAATTACAGCAAGTGAGAGGGTAATGTTATAATTGTTTATATTACATTAGGCGTTTATGCGTTAAATACATTTTTTCAATATTTTTAAAAAAACAGCTGTTAAAAATTCAAAATTGTTTAAAGTTTTTGCGTTCATTTAAAAAAAGCCATTGCTTCGAGCAGCAGTACCGTTAATTTTTTGTTATACTTGACTTTTTTTAAATCTGTTACCATAGCAACCAATATTACCAACATTTGGTCAGTTATCCAGACTTTACATTTTAATTCAAAACAATAAAATGAAATTTTGTAAATTTCCCCTATTACTTTATAAGGAGTATTTCTTCCAAATTTTATTCTTTATAAAAGTGCATTAGCGAGTCAGTGTCCAGGAAAATCTTATAACAGATTTTTGTCTCTGGTCCTAGTTGTGGTGGAATAGGACGACGTTTTTAGAAATTCGCCTCCTCTATTCTAAAAATTTCACAAAATTGATTGATTTTGAGCCGCCTCGGTGGCCTAGTTGATAGCGTATTGGGCTTTCATCCCGAGGACCCGGGTTCGATTCCCGGCCAGGACTTGGCATTTTCATAAGCTATAAATCATCCCATCGTCTGCATTAGCCCAAGTGTGCACAATAGTCGGACGTTAAACACAAAAAAAACAAAACAAAAAACTCAAAATTGATTAACCAAGTGGCAAGTTAGCTTAACAACTGTAATTTGCTTTGCAAACAAAAATAATAAAAAAATAAAACCAGCTTTCAATAAGTGCATTAAAAATAAAGCCAGCGCTACTGGCGGACAAAAATGCAAATAAATGAGAACACGGAAAAATCAGTTGGATCATGGGAAAAAGCTTTTCCGTGCTCCAGCTGATGTTTCCCGTGTCTCTTACTTAAGATACCTTGACTTTCTATGAATTCAAATTTGTTGACTGTGTTGAGTTATGTCTTCAATTTGAGCAAAGTCTGTTGAACATGTTTTTTAGTTTTTTGTCAATAACTCCTGAATTTTTTTTGAAAAATTGTAAAAAATTGCAACATATAAAACAAAAAACCTGCCGCAGATCAGAGTTACTCTAAAACCTTAAATTTTATTCTTACGGAATAACTTAGTAAGAAAGTGTAACGTTTTTAAATTTATTGTAATTAATAAAAGATCGAATGTAATTTTTATTGCCTTATCAAATTTAGCTTGACTTAATGATCTAAAAATTGCATAGGCAATAGAAAAATTGTTTTTTAAAACGTCAAGTTGTTTATGAAAAGAAATTTTATTTCGGACTCGTTTACTTTAATAACGTTAAAAATATTTTTGCATTTCAACTTGAAACCCACAATTTTACGAAAATATGAATATTTTTAAAAAAAGCACCGTTCCATGATTTCAATCCCGTACTTCTGTATGCTCTATAACAAATTATTGTTGTACATAATATTCGGCACATTCCACACACTGGAGCTCAGTTTCTACAAATCCCGTTTGCTCAAAGTTTCCATCTTTGTTAGAAGGCATACAACAAAATGTCTGAAAATATGATTTTAGCATCGTAATTAACCTAAAAATCGACATAAATTAGTTTTTTAAATTTTCAAACTTCATAAAAAACGAAATTGAACCCTAAATCGGACAATATATTTTCGTATTTTCAATAAAATTAAAAAAATTAAAAAATAATTGATGCAGATTGCAATGCTGATTATGGCATTTTTGTGTGTGTTTAACGTCCGACTATTGTGCACATTTGGGCTAATGCAGACGATGGGATGATTTATAGCGTATGAAAATGCCAAGCCCTGGCCGGGAATCGAACCCGGTGAAAGCCCAATAGCCTACGCTATCAACTAGGCCACCGAGGCGACTAACTGATTATGGCGCTTAAAAGAACAACAACTTCTTGTAAAAGTTTTTCTACTAATTTTGATTTTTGTGTACGAAAATGTTTGTGTTTGTTTTTTTTATATTAAATGAACTGACACCAGCGAGATAGCTGCGTGCAGTGGCACCAGACAGGCTCGGCTTCACATATTCGTATAATTGCAACTGTAATTGCGTGTATGACAAACAGCCAATTACGGTGTAATTACGCCTTACGTAATTTCATGCTCAAGCTTAATAGCGAGTCGTAATTCAAGTTTAAGTAAAGCGTCACAACACACGACGGCTTTAAAAGGCAAACAATTTTATTATTGAAACAGAGTTTTGCAATTTAAAGGGCTCAAAGAGATTTGAAATGAAGAATATTTGAATTAGAATTTCATTATTTATAAAATATAACATTTTAATATATTAGAGATGAAAAGCATTTATAAAATTAGCTAAGTTTATAGTTGAGCTAGTGTTCGAAATGTTGAGGGAAAGGCTGGGGTGTTTCACACTTATTAATTGGGGGAGATTTTATGTGAGAAGGTGAGTGAAGAAAATCAAAGAACAGAAGTACTTCTTCTGTACTGTATTTTTTTTTTAAAGTCCGACTATTGTGCACACTTGGGCTAATGCAGACGATGGGATGATTTATAGCGTATGAAAATGCCAAGCCCTCGCCGGGAATCGAACCCGGGTCCTCGGGGTGAAAGCCTAGTGCACTATCCACTAGGCCACCGAGTTCTGTACTATAATCAGCTGTTCTGCATTACTGGTGTTTGTTACACCAGTAGCCGCCTGGGCGCTAGTGGCTGAGTCGGACACTTCGTTAAGTCTAAAGACTTGTGCGCAGGTTCGAATCTGCTTACTAACGTAGGCCTTTTCAGCGCGTTACGTCGATTAGAGTAATCAGCACAAAGTATCTACGTTAAAAAAATAAAGTCTTTGACCTCCCCCTGTCCCCCGCCCAGTCCCCGCTTTGCTTGCTTTATGCGAGACTGAGTGCAGCTGACCTCACAGGCATACAATATAATTAACCAAATATCACCAAAAAAAAAAAAGAAAAGGAATAATAATAAAATCACATTATGACATATTTTTTTATTGAAAACCTTACACTACTTGGTTATGATATACATTTAAGTAATAAACTATTTCTTTTCTAATTTGATATTGGTATAAAATTGTTAAAGTAATATTTATTGTTTGAAAACATGCATTTATTACTAAGTTAGTATACAAGTACTGGCAAAGAGTCCTTTAGAAATACTTATTTATGTATACTGTGTTTGTAAATTTAAGCGTTATGCATGGTTTAATACAAATTTAATTAAGCATGGTTTAATTAATTTAAATATAATTTACCGCATGGTGCTTGTAACTAATAATATTACGTGGATTGGAACTTATTCGTCGCAGCAGAACAACTTGGTTTTAGTTAACTATGGAAGCAAATTTAATTTTTCACCCTATTTGTAAGTAGAAAGTATATTTTTTGTGTAAGTATACATTTTGATTAATATATCGATTTTCATCTCATGTGTTAAAAAAAAAGTTTCAAGCGCGCGCGCGTAGGTATAGGTACAGACTGACATATTTCAAGGAAATTTAGAATATCGGAATTTAGAAGTGTGGATGCCCATATTTCAAAAATGTTCTATTAAATTTTTATCAAAACCTCTAACAAAATTAATAAACGTACAAATTTATCGAAATTGGTTCTAATGATTTTGACCAAATGTTCTTCAATACCTTTAAAAACCTATTGATTACATTGTATTTAAAACTTCCGTTCTGATAGCATCGATAAAAGAAGTAAAATTGGCCTCGAAATTTCGCAAAATGAGTTTCCTGAAATTTTGGTCACATCTGAATCTGAAGATTTTCTACTAAGCTATGTACGAAATTTGAAATAACATTTACCGTTTGGGTATAAATAAAAAGAACGGGGGAACCGATTTTCTAATGATTAGGTCAGAGATTCAGAACCCAAGGTTGTGCAACAATAATGAAATATAAAATTAAAGGAACATTACGGCGGCGCATGATAAGGTTGAAGAACGAAGAACGGAGAATAGGCCGAGAGAAGTGATAGGCCCACTAGATCTAAAGAGCAGAAGTATAGTGTTGTATATAATAATAATAAAAGTAAAAGATGTTGGAATTTAAAGATAAAGGAAGGCATAAGCAATAAATCAATGAACACAGATGATAACGGACACACTTTGAAGTGTTATTGCAGTAAATAACGAAAGTTCATGTGTTGTTGCTTGTGTTATACTCTCCTTTACTTGTCCATTTATTTAGGTAATTACATTCATAGCTTATTTATTAACTATTTGCTGCGCTACAAGGTACATTTACATATTTATAAGGCCTATACAAAGCCTTGTTAATTAAAAATAATGGTAACTCAATCATATTTACAAAAGTTGATGATGTTTGAAAGATCTTGGCACTAAGGTATGTACATTATGGTTCAATACGCGTAACCACCCGGTCCTCCAGATCCTCCGTAGCCTCTACCCGGGCTTCCTGACCCTCCGTAGCCTCTACCCGAGTCCTCGTAGCGGATTGTGGGTTTGTATCCGTTCTGATCTGCCGTGTATTCTACGATCTGTTTCCTACCGTCAGGGAGAAGGACGAAGTAGGAGCCCCAAGCGGAATCACCTTGGCGGCTTTCTCGATGCCCGAAGTCGTTGCCTGAAGGAGCGTCTTCCACAGTGTAGGAGAACTCGTAGTTGGCTGGCTCCTGTGCGGGAACAGAACATTTCTAATTAACCTTATTGTGGAGATGTAGTGGCCTGTGTTATTGTGGAGATATGATCACCTGATTTAAATTGAGAAAATACCTCAAAAATATTAAACTATTTTTTCAACTAAAATTAGAAAACTTGTTCTCATTTAATTGTAGTTAACACGGCGCACTCAAAGACTGGAAAAAAGGTATTTAGCGTTAACATTATATTCAAAATTATTGAAAAAAGTGTTGTAGAATTTTTTTCAAATTTAATGGTTCATATTTTTTGTGAAATGGTTACATCAAGGTAAAAGCAATTTAGGGGTTAGAGAGTAACCATAAAGACACCAGTTTCAATTCCGAAGTTCACTCAACTGATATCGTAGTTACCAAATTTGAAAAAATGTCGACACGATTTAAATAAAACAGTTACTTAAGACATTTTGTGATTTTTAAACAAAAAATACTTAATTGATTTTTAAAAATAATTTTAAAAGAATACCTCGATGTATTAACTAAACACATGCACATCCGAGAAGATCTGATAATGGAAATATTCATTGAAATGATAAATTCTCTTTTCATTTCGTATTTAAGTAAAAAAAGGTCTTTAAACTTCAAAATATATTTTATTTTAAAAGTTCATTAATCAATAAAATTTTGATTTTGTTCTTTGAAACATTTCTAAAGGTATTCAGAATTTTATTACCTCAAAATCATTCACACACTTACAGAATAATAATCTTGATATCCGGAACCGGAAGGTGTTCCATATCTTGAAGAAGGATTGAAGATAGCAGCGGTGGTCTGGCCAATAGATCTTCCTTGTTGATACAGACTCGCTGAAGATCCACTAAACGGCGTCCCATAATTCGAGGAAGGAATTCCGAAGTCGGACGAAGGCGGTGCGCCGTAACTGGCTGAAGGAGAGGAAGTGCCGGAGCTCGGCGGAGGGGGTGGTACAAACACGTCTTCGTACGTAGTGGTGTACGGAGAAGGTGGTTCAGCTTTAGTTAAAGCTAGCGCCAACAGAGGCAGCACTGTCGCAGCAATATTCTGTTACAAATCACAGTTTAAACTAGTGTTGTAATATATGAATTATGTTTTACAAAAATACGTTAATTCTCAACACAAAAATATAAATGTCACAACATTACTCTTTTGTAGAAAGTGTGAATTTTAAAAGTTTTATTTGGATAAAAATAATAAAAGAAGTGAAAGCTCAAGATGTGGAGATAAATATTAAAAAGTATATTTTATGAAAGGAAGAAGAGGAAACAGGAAGTGTGACGCCACGCCCTATGTGAGTATGAGTGTGAGTGGCAGCTGGACAATTTGCATATCTTGTATTTATTGTTTTCAAAGGAGAATATGTACAGGGCCTCAATACATGCTCGTATAAGATAAGATCTTACAATTTTAGTTTTACAAAAAGTCATTATGAATTTCAGGGATCGTTTTCAAACAATTATTTTCTAAAAAAATTATTTATGTGCGAAGTTATCAGTAACTTACAGGCTTTTAGTTATGTAGAGACACACTGAATTACTTGGCTTACAAAAACCAAGACACTTGAACACACATATGAAGTAGTTTAACCACAACCCATATTCATAAGTCATTAATTAAGAAACTGCAAAGACTTGCAAGGACTGGGTAAAA
>CM040189.1:104639352-104676852 GCA_022606455.1 Callitettix versicolor | reverse complement strand
ATTTAAAGTTTTCACAAAAATCGATTTTGACAATAGCTTATCCAGTAAACTCTGTTTAACAGTTTAAAAATGGTGGTAATTCGAATTTTTTTGAAATGCGTTAACTTTTTTGTTTTATTTTTTTTTAATTATTCCACCGTCTTAATTAGCGTTATAAACAGTACGTATATTAGAGGATTTAATTTTCAAAACCCGTTGAATTTGGCGGCCAGGGTTCATTTTCGTATTTTCAATGTAATGTTCGATGTTTAATAAGCAGATTGTAATGATGACTGTGATAGTGAAATCGAAACTTAAAAAAATGTTTAGGATTATGTTTTTTAAAGAAATGTATTGCTTTTATCACGTCAGATCATGTCCCCGAGGTTATTTACAATTTATATAACTTATCTGTTTAAAGAATGCTTGGTCTACTTCAATTATTTTTAAATCCACTGACATTCAAGTTTCATTTTGCATGAACACTATAAAACAATATTTACCATTAATGCATTAATAAAAGTAAAACAGAATAAAAATTAATTGAACGCGCACGCAACTGTGTCGCTGATATGGTAAAAACCAATTTACCAAATTAATACCATTAAACAAAATCATTTAAAATGATTTTCATTACGCAGTGTGACCAACTGTCAAGCAAGAAAACTGTGACAATGACCTGGGCCAGTTACGCAAGCAGCTGTATTGTGTTACACAATGATTCCGAAAGTAATTAATTGTGGGACACTTCTTGCTCAGCGTCAAATAATCAGTGAACGTTTATTTTTGTTGCCAAACTGATGTGTAGGGTGATTCAAAAGTAGGTGACAATTTTAATGGCTGCGGTAAAATAATTTCTGATCTCGTCAGGAAATTTTGCGGAATCATATGAAAAGCAGTCAAAATTATACGGAAACCTACCAAATGTCGTTAAAATAGAGGAAATAATAATGTATCCAGTGGTGTGAGCGCGCGCATGCACGTACGCAAGCAAGCGCACAGGTATACAGGTAAAAACAACTTGAACTGAAACGGATAATACCGGGCTCTTGATTCTCAAGCTGGGTGTATCGATTAATTTAAGCAATGGCCTAAATTAAAAATTTACAAATGGAAGTGTAATCGTTGTAGAGAGGTCTACATACGTCGTCTGTTCTCCGAAATAAGTTATTTTTCACTATCCGTAAAGTGTGCACACGTTTCAAACAGTAACCGAGGAAACCAAACCTAACTGGACTTGAAAATTTATGACCCCTTAGCAAACAGAAGTTTTATAACCGTTGTTTTGTAATTTTAATATTCAATGGCTCTGACTTGAATCGTGGACTAAATCTAAGAAAAACGTTCGCGGTTGTTTTGAAAATCAAATTGTTATTTTTTAAAATAAAGTATGTTGTCCCTATTTTGTGTATCGAACAAAATTTGGTTTGTAACGCGGAACAACTACTCGGGATTTTTGATATTTACATCAAATTTTTGAGACAATCGGAAAGAAATATAAATTATACATTTTTTTGTTTAATGAGTGTACACTCATTACAGTGCTTTGAAAGTTCTGTAACGAATGTACGTAACGGGAACCACGTAACAGAAATGCTTTCGTTAACAGTGAAATTGTTACTTAAAATAGTTCACGACTCTCAATCAAACTTGAGTACGGTCTGTGTTGTTGAAATATTTGAATGCATTTAAACATTCTTTACCATTATAAGAGAATTTACATTTAATCTGCCATCAAGGTACAGCCCAGTCCCGGTACCTTGAAAGAGCGTCGGTCATGACCTATAGATTAATTTTTGGAAGATCATTAGAATTTATTTTCGCATTGGCCCAATTCGACTTAAACTTGGAACAAAAATTATGTTAATAATAGCTTGGGCAAGTTCTCGGCAAAACCTTCCAGAAGGCGGCCACTTAATATTTTAAAAAATAAAACGTTTTTACACTTTTTTAAAAATTCAAATTCATCGAAGTGATCAATGTTGAATTCTACACGATTCCTAAAATTCGATTTAAATTTTGAAAATCGGTTTTGACGACAGTTTAAACACGACTGTGGTTGTTTGGTCAGAGTTTTAAAAAGGGCATTTAAAATCATGTTAGAAAATAACTTCCATCACGTCAGCGAAGAAGCTGTAATGAAGATGAAACAAAATATCTTAATTAAAGGAAAGGAAAGCGGAAGGAAAACATCTTTATGTATCCGGTAACTGTCTATTGAAAAATAAACAGATACTTTTATTATTTTATCTAAAATATGTTTCTTAAAAAAATATATTATACATAAAAAAAGATAATATTATACATTTTTTAAAATGTAATAAATTAACAACAGCCTATTTATGCTGTAATGAATCATTATTGAAAACCAAAAATAAACAAATATTTGTGTAAATTTTTTATAATTATTAAATATTAACATTAAAGTACTTAATTATATGAAAAGTATATCGACAGTGTATTCGAATTAAAATAAAAATATCTTGTAATACAGTACATAATTAATTAAGAAATGTTGATATCATATTTTAGTAATTAATTAAAAATTATGTTTGCTAAGCAGCCAGCCTACCTTCATGTCACTTGAAATTAGAAGATTAGAAGACAGGCCTCGAGTCAGCTAAGTGGAGCACAAGACTGTTGATCTTCACCAGCCTTTTTAACTTTATATAGTGAAGATTCCTTTCCCCAGAGATCGCCCTTCAAATTCGCTTATTGTTCTTGTAACTGGATCATACTGTCCACAGCTCTGCACTGTTCAGGTAGTTGTAATTAATTAATTAAAATTTACGGCAAATCACGGCCTCCTGTATCCGCCCAACTTGCAGGAACCTTCATCAGTTAAACGTACACGAAGTATAAAGAAAACATTGCAGTAATGATCAAATCGATTTTTTTCAGGCCCTCAGTTCAAAATAGTTTTAAATGACAGATTTTGATAAAGTTCTCCACGTAGGAAGTTTGATCATATCTTGATACCATTTTTAATTTGTCAGAAAACTATAAACATTTAACTAAAATAGGATTGTCTCCAAGTAAGACACAAAGTATTTATTAATTTTTTTATTATGTATTATATATTTATACAAAATTAACTAAAATAGGATTTTCTCCACGTAAGACACAATGTATACTTACAATTAATACAACAATTATAATTACTCTTTTGCAGTCTTTAATTATCGAAACAGAACATGTAAAACGATATATCCCAAATATAGAAGATTCATAAGGCCAGTGTTGAAAGTTTGAAATAAAAACATCACAGAGAAGTAAAAGAAGCCTAGAAAAACCTTTAATCACTGTTAGGGTTTGTTTTTCTGTTTTTTCTCGAACGATTTTTTTAAAATTTGATATATTTTGTTTGTAATGCTTACTTTTTTGGGGACAGGACTAAAAACAACATATATGTTTGTCTTTTTGGCCAGGCTACAACATCTCTGAACTTGCACCTCTAAAGATCGTAGGTTCGAATCTGCACTTACTGCCGTAATCTTAATCCTTTTTCTTCAAAGTCGATAACACGACATCATTAAACTGATTGGCATAAAATAAGGACTTTAAATAAAAGAAAAAATAAAATCGTTCGAATGTATTGGTGCGTTTATCTGTTCAGCAAACTATTCTAATATAATTATAGTTTTCGATATGTTCGCGCGAACTGCAACGAAAACGTCGCGGATTTACCTAATTCATTCTTACGGTTTTGAAATAGTACCAACACTTTACGGCATTAAGACAAATGGGTTCACGATGCACCTGACCTCACGCGCACCCTGTACCACTGACGTGACGCAAGCACCTCCGCCGTGGTGAAGTGGGCTACATCTCCCGCTGGATTGCTCTTCTTCCTTCTTGATGGCGCACAGCTTATTACGTTACGAAAGCCCCGCATAACATAACCAATTAGCACTGGTTCCGCGGCGGACCTTATTTGAAACAACAATTAATGACGTAATCTTTGTTTGGCAAATCTAACAGGCCAGCATGGCGCTCATAAACACATCGAAGTAATATTTTATTTTATAGGACAGTACACAGTTAGGCATTTTCCTTGTGAAAAACAAATCCCCCCAAAATACTTTAAAATGTTCTTTAAATTCAATTAAATGTGACGTTACTTCTTAATTTTGCAATTCGTACTAAAAAAAGAAACAATAATGAAAGTGCCCCTTAAATTATACGTGATAACGTTTAATATGACTGTATCGTGTATTATAGTTATACTGTATAACGTTTAATGTGTATTGTGAATTATATCTATATATATAAAAGGCAATGTCCTGACTGACTGACTGATCAACGTACAGCCCAAACTATAAAACCTAGAGACTTGAAATTTTGAGGATACCTTCGTTTTAATATGTAAGCGCGTACTAAGAAAGGATTTTGAAAAAAATTATTTTAACTCCATTAAACTACTTACCCAGTCCAAATTTAATAAACAACGTACAGCCAATACTATTATAGCTAGAGACTTGAAATTTTCAAGGTGCATTATTACAACAATGTCAAAATGCTCTAATAAAGGATTTAAAAAAATATGACTTTGACGCCATTAAACTACTAACCCAGACCAAATTTAATAATCAACGTACAGCCAATACTATTATAGCTAAGACTTGAAATTTTCAAGGTACATTCAGTCAAGGTGCAAATTTTTGTAAAAATAATCAAAGCTATTACAGTCCGAATTTAATAATCAACGTTATATTATAGCTAAGACTTGAAATTTTCAAGGTACATTCTTACAACATTGTCGAGATGCACTGATAAAGGGATGCACTGAAAAACGATTTTCCAGTATGCAACCCCTAAAGAGGTAAACATGAGGTACGACAATTTTTATTGGAAAAAATGTTTTTCATCTGACCTTAAAACGTAACATAGTCACTCTTAAGTATAAGTAAATTAAATATATTTTTCACCTTTTCCCCAAAACGCATCCCCTAAAGAGTTTGAAAGAAGGTATAAAATATAAAAAAGGGGTACAATTTTTTTATTGAAAAATTATTTTTTTTATCTTATATTCTAGAAATATGCTATGAAACACATATTTCAACATTTTTCTGAATTAATCCCCTAAAAGAATAAAAATGGAAAAAGAGTTATCATGGGAGAAAAAAGAGTGTTTGCATTGGAGAAAAATATTTTTTATCAAATTTTCTTAAACGTAAACAAAATATCTTAAAACACAAATTATGATACACGCAATTCAGTATTTTCCCCCGAATTCATCCCCTAAAAGGACAAAAATATAGAATAGGTATATATGTTTGTATTGGACAAAAATATTCTTGATCAGATTTTCTTAAATTCGAATGGAACACGTTTGAAGACAATAAAACAACATATTCTGGTTATAATATTTTTTCATATTCACTGTAAAATAATCACGAGTTTAGATGATCACGCTTTTATTAATATATTTTTTTATGTTTCTAAATTATTACATTACTGAAACAGTTTAATGTAATGCTAGTACTGTATAAAGTTTAATGTGTATTGTGTATTACGTAGGCTACTGTATAATTACAACGTATCACGGATCTGCCTTGGCGAGGCGAGTGAAGTTCAATGTTAGAAGCGAGACAGGCCAGGCTATGAATCATGCATCAACGCCAAGTTATGAAACACTTTGGATTAATTAAAAGTGTAAATTTATTCTCTTCACAAGTAATTTCAACTTTCTTACTGGCACTTCCTATTTCTACTTCTGGTTACAACAGCAACAAATTATTTTATATTTTATAAATATTTTTACCGACCGAAAGGTTGCTACATAGCTGCTGACTTTAGGCTGTATTACAACAGACAGATCACACAAACTGTAACTACGATTATTTTTAAAACAAACATTATTTAAGTAATGTGTTTTATTTTTTTAAGCATAATGTACAATGTAATTATTTAATCTTTATGTGGTTTTAAAAGTTTCTGCCATCTTTTTACGATCGCAGCTGTAAAATGGCGCTAACAATTAAACAAATTAGGTAGTGGACTTGATGCAAACTATAACTCGACTTTTGAGAACACTAAGTTGCGTGATCAAGCAGGTCCACGTACGGGCTCGAAACCAAATCACACATATTGGACATTATCCAGTGTTAATCGAAAACGTTAAACTAATGTCTTAATTATTGTTAATTTAAACTTTGTTCGATTGTGTGTGAAACATCACCTGTTTTATGGACTGCATCATAAGAATAAAAGAACAAGAACAAGAGGTAAGATGATCTCCCCCTCCCCATATATATATATATATTAAATGTATATATGGCAAATGCATACATTGCCATATTAATGTGCCAATGAAGGTATAAAATATAAAAAAGGGGTACAATTTTTTATTGAAAAATTATTTTTTTTATCTTATATTCTAGAAATATGCTATGAAACACATATTTCAACATTTTTCTGAATTCATCCCCTAAAAGAATAAAAATGGAAAAAGAGTTATCATGGGAGAAAAAAGAGTGTTTGCATTGGAGAAACACTCCAGCGTAACACACGTTGTTCTTCACAAAAGAACAAGAACAAGAGGTAAGATGATCTCCCCCTTCCCCCATATATATATATATATAAATTCGATAAAATTAAACTTCCTAAGATTTTGACTGTTTTGGCCATCTTTCTACGATCGCAGTTTTTAGAACTGTGTTATCCTTGTCAAGCACGTGATCTGTTTAACTAATTAACAGCTGACGTTGCCATAATGAATGAATGGAAAGTCGGTCCGACCTATTCCTGACAATACAAACACCCACAACAACACATCGCGCTAAGTTTTAAAAGGCATTTTACGCTTTGAGAGGAAATCGAATGTCAGTGATGAACTGAATTTGGTATGTTTTGTTTTGTTTGGACTAAATCCGAGTATACTGTTAGAGCTTCGATAAATGAGCAAATCAAACCTGCATATCGAAATTAATCACTTCGTTTATGCTTAATAGTTGCGCGCGCGCACGCACACACACACACACGCACGCACACATACACGCGCACACACGCGCACGCACACGCGAACGCACGCACACGCGCGCGCTCACACACATACACACACACGCACACACACGGACGCAACGCACGCACACGCACACACACACACACGCGCGCGCGCGAACATGCACACACACACACGCGCACCCACCTACCCACCCATCCACCTACCCACCCATCCACCCACCCATCCACCCACACACACACACACACACACACACACACACACGCACGCGCACGCACGCACGCACACACACACACACACGCACGCACGCACGAACGCACGCACACACACACACACACGCACGAACGCGCGCGCACACACACACACGCGTGCGCACATGCACACAGACACACACTCACGCACACGCGCACATGAACACGCTTACACACACACACACACACACACACACACACACACACACACACACACACACACACACACACACACACACACATTATTCTTAAAAACAGACAAAAAAATATAAATCAGTAAACGGAACTGTGTTAAGCTAGGCCACTTACAAAACAAGAATTAATTAATTAACTACGCTTTGTTCTGACAAACGCAACGGTAGAATTAATTATTTAATTGCTCATGTTAGACTTATTGACTAATGAAATAATTTGGGTTAATTTGCTCCAAGAACGTGATCTTGTGAACTCACGACCCATCACACTTCACTGCGTCAGGCCAACCCAATCCTTTGTTTATTCGGCGTTCATCATGGTCAATGTATTTCTTAGACAGATGTAATTATTTATCCCAAGTTACAGTTAGAAAGATGTGACCATCACAACTAGCCTAATAGAGAGTTGTTTTGATTGATCGAGAAACTAGTAAGCCGTACTTGTATAATTGTTTTAGAATCTTGGTTTCAATAAAGCAGTTTTTGGAAAGATATATTGTACAAGTACAATTTTTTTTAAAAAAACGGCTGTATTGTTTATTTTTATTTTTGGTTCGTTATTTCCGTTTAATATGGAACAAATCATTTTAAATTTCAAAGTTCGTGTTCCAAGTTTAGTTAAAACATTTTTGACAAACAAAAGTTTATGCAAAATTTTAAATAGCTTTAAATTTAGAATTTGTAACACCACTCCCACACTTAAAGGAAGGAGTACAAATACAAGAAGTACAAATTCCTTCCGACACTCACACCTTGGTGTTACTCCTGCGTCAAACAAGATTCCTTACTTCGAGCAATAAACATAAACTGTTTAATTTTACAAAAATGTTCGGCCATTTTCAGGTTTATATATTCTGCAAAATTTGATTTTTTTTTAATTTGCAATTTTTATTATTTAATTTTAAATCAATTTGTTATTGTGCCCTTACGCTCCTTCTTTAGTCCAACCTTAGTTCTGGATATACGAGGTGTGGCTATTAAATAACGAAACTGACGCTGCAGCAGAACAAATGCGCTGCACCAACCGCCATTGACCGACAGCTGTTTAGTGAAGCTTTCTCTTCAGAATTCAGTTAGTCAAGTTTGTGTAACCAACACCGTTTGGTCATAATCTTCATTTCCGTTAGTGTTGTTATTTTGTTTTGCCGGAAAAAATGGTTAGTGTAATAATAGAAAAACGAATTGTTGTTAAATTTCACTTCAAACTTGGAAAAACCGCTACTGAAACTTATAATTTACTGAAAGAAGTGTATGACAGTGAACGTTTATCGCGGGAACGTGTTTTTGAATGGTTTAAGCGTTTTCAAGGCCATTGTACAATGACAGAAGACATTGTAGATGGTTCGCGGCCAGGTAGCCCTTCAATGTCAAAAACGGATGACAATGTCGAAAAAGTTGCTAATTTGATTCGGTCTGACCGTCGATTAAGTATTCGTGTAATTGGTGAAACTGTAGACATTGATAAAGAATGTATACGGCAAATTTTGTGACAATTTGAACATGCGAAAAGTGTGTGCCAAAATTGTGCCAAAAATTCTCACGTTTGAACAACAAGCAGCTCGCAAAAATGTTTGTACTGACACTTTGGATGCCATTGAAAATGACCCAAATTTATTGGAAAGGATAAATTTATTGGAAAGGATCACGAAAAATATGATGAATAGTGGCTTTTTACAATCCATGTATTGGAAGACCCCCCCCAAATTCACCAAGAGCCAAAAAAGCAAGAATCAGCAAGTCAAAATTTAAAGCAATGATGTTTGTTTTTTTCGATATTCATGGGATTGTGTAACTTCACTGGGTTCCTGAGGTTCAAACAATTAATCTATATTACTACCTTGAGGTGCTTGGTAAACTACGTGAAAGAGTAAGGAAAAACGACCTGAAATGTGGAAGGACAAATCGTGGGTTTTCCACCAAGACATTGCGCCAGTTCATTCCGCGTTATCTGTCAAGAGGTTCCTGGCCAAGTACAGCATCCCAGTGTCAGAACATCTACCTTACTCACCAGACCTTGCACCATGTGACTTCTATCTGTTCCTTGGGTAAAATATGCGTTAAAAGGGACGAGATTTGAGTCAGTGAAAGCTGTAAAAGTGAAAGCGGCAAGAGTCCTGAAGGAGTTGACAGAAGATGACTTCCAGCACTGTTTCCAACAATGGAAAATTCGCAAGGAGCGTTTTAGGGATAGAAGAGGGATGTATATTGAAGGTGATAATAAGTAATTATGTATATAATGAAAATAAATATTTGTACAACGTCAGTATTGTTATTTAATAGCCACACCTCGTATTTGTACATGATCAATTAAACACAGTTAACTTTCCACATTTCAGCCTAGCCTCGCACGCACGCACGCACGCACTCAGTTGATTACAAACGGAAGATAATTTGACAGATCGCAATACTTCGTGCTGACATTGAACACAAATCGTTCTTAATGTTCCATCAGAAGCCTCAAAGCCAAGGCGGATTGCTTTCTAAACAGGCGGTGGTGTCCTAACATTTAGACTCAATTTTATTATTTAATTAAAAATAATTTACTCTGTGAATTCCAAGGTAATAAAATTACTTGAACTAATCTTAATTAAATAACGCTATGCTATGATTAAACCGGAGTGTATCCCTCTGCTTCATCCTAGCGGCCGTACGATTATATCCCTGCCCGCTTCATGGAACAACCGCACTAGTTTAAATGATAACGTCATTCAGTAACTATTTTAAGACTATCGCTATCAAACAAAGATGATCATGAAACCTTATCTCTAAATTCCACCTGAGTTAATTTAAGTTAGCTTAAGTCCACCTGTTAAGTTAATTAAGTTAATCTAAGTCGACCTAAGTTAATATTATTAAAACTTTCCACTTGAATTTGAACTATTGGAGCGGCCATCAAGGTAAGACCCAGACCCGGGCTTTTGAAATAGACGTCGATTACTTTTTGAGAGGTCGATAAACCGGTAATATATCAAAAATATGAACATATTATTGCATTTCGAGTTCAGAGTTGAAGAGACAATAACCTCGAAGACGCCAGATACGATTTTAGTGAAACATCAGAAAACATTTATTAAAAACCTACAAACACACAAACGTAGCAGACACACGGAACAGTAAGCGTTCTGTATAACTTTACACAATAATCCCTCGTTTGTCCACTCTCGGCTTCCAACTTCCTCTCTGAACACTACGTTCGTAGCTGAATATTGTATTTGTAACGCCAGAATCGTTGGCCAATTGTTTCGAAATTTTCTACGACGAGACATGTATAAAGCCCGTGAGATTTTTTAAAATAAATTTCGTTTTAAAATGGAGGCTTCAAATTTAACGATGGTGATTGTAGTTGCTGGCTATTTCCTGTAATACTGGTGAACGGCAAGACCTATCGTAGTTTCGACCGTTTCATGGAGAAAGAAAATAATATTTCCAAAAAAGTTGGTTCAATAACATTTTCCCTAAATATTAGGGTTACTTTCGTGGAACGGTAAATTAGACAACTAATTATGAATATATGGCTAAGTTTACTGTTCTTTGAACTTCTTTACTGATGACGAGGAATACAGAACCAAGTACCTGTAAGGGCTTAAGGTCAAACCCACAGCTATTCTTACTAATTATGAATATATGGCTAAGTTTACTGTTCTTTGAACTTCTTTACTGATGACGAGGAATACAGAACCAAGTACCTGTAAGGGCTTAAGGTCAAACCCCACAGCTATTCTTACTAATTATGAATATATGGCTAAGTTTACTGTTCTTTGAACTTCTTTACTGATGACGAGGAATACAGAACCGCGTACCTGTAAGGGCTTAAGGCCAAACTGCACAGTTTTTCTTACTAATTATGAATATATGGCGAAGTTTACTGTTCTTTGAACTTCTTTACTGATGACGAGGAATACAGAACCAAGTACCTGTAAGGGCGCAAGGCCAAACTGCACAGCTATTCTTACTAATTATGATTATATGGCGAAGTTTACTGTTCATTGAACTTCTTTACTGATGATGAGGAATACAGAACCAAGTACCTGTAAGGGCTTAAGGCCAAACTGCACAGATATTCTTATTAATTATGAATATATGGCGAAGTTTACTGTTCTTTGAACTTCTTTACTGATGACGAAGAATACAGAACCAAGTACCTGTAAGGGCTTAAGGTCAAACCCCACAGCTATTCTTACTAATTATGAATATATGGCGAAGTTTACTGTTCTTTGAACTTCTTTACTGATGACGAGGAATACAGAACCAAGTACCTGTAAGGGCGCAAGGCCAAACTGCACAGCTATTCTTATTAATTATGAATATATGGCGATGTTTACTGTTCTTTGAACTTCTTTACTGATGATGAGGAATACAGAACCAAGTACCTGTAAGGGCTTAAGGCCAAACTGCACAGATATTCTTATTAATTATGAATATATGGCGAAGTTTACTGTTCTTTGAACTTCTTTACTGATGACGAAGAATACAGAACCAAGTACCTGTAAGGGCTTAAGGCCAAACTGCACAGCTATTCTTACTAATTATGAATATATGGCGAAGTTTACTGTTCTTTGAACTTCTTTACTGATGACGAAGAATACAGAACCAAGTACCTGTAAGGGCGCAAGGCCAAACTGCACAGCTATTCCTATTAATTATGAATATATGGCGATGTTTACTGTTCTTTGAACTTCTTTACTGATGACGAGGATTACAGAACCAAGTACCTGTAATGACCTAAGGCCAAACTGCACAGATATTCTTATCTTCATATATTTCATATCATTTTCTCGATGATCTCGTAAATAATATTCTAACTTACATTTCTCTTTTGCATAACTCTAAACTTAGGAAAGACTATCACAACAAACACAACCAGTTTGGATTACGTACGTAAGAGAAGCATCAGCTGATCAGTAACAATGCGTCTAAGAAAATGGCGCATACGAAATTTGGTAGATTTATAACCCAGCTGACATGATTTACGGTAACTATTTATCAAAACGGCGTTGTGTTCTCTTACTCCGGGAGTCGCACATTTAGAATAAGAATCATGCCTCGCCTTCTTCTGCCCAGTATCTCGGTAGCCTTGGACTTAATATGCGAACATCGTAAGTTTACATAGCGACCTCTGACCTGACTTCAGATTATCCAGCAACGAAACGTACTTCATCTTACTTCAACTTCAACTTTGTAATAGTTTTATATTTCAGTTTGAGACTGTATTCGTAGGAGTACAATATAATCCGTCATGCTTATTATAAATAAGTTGCAATAATACACAAGGCAAATCTCTTTACAACTCCTATTTCCTTTCTCATATATTAATTTCATTTTTAATAATATTTAAATTAAATGCAAATCAGACTTTATCAAGATATTTGTCGGTATAGGCTATCTATTGTTAGATGGACTACATTAAGGAAATAATTTATTCCCTACCCAACATGCAACAGTTCTTCTAAACAGGAAGGAAGTTCAATTGTACTTACATAAGTGGACGAGATATCTTGAAGAGCCCAGTGTTCCAGGTCGACAAGCCTTACAACATTCGCAAGTAATTTAGATTAAATTTATTTGGAGAGCGTCCTTTTCGTTCGCGGTGAATGTTTTTGTTACTCAGGATTTGTAATCAGCTGCTCTTACAGTTTCCGTGAAGCCAATCACTGGCCTTACACATAAATAATAGGCTGAAAATAACAGTTTCTGTTCTAATTTGTTATTAAAATTGTTGTAGGGCTGTCCTATTATTGTTATCGTTTATATAACAGATGTTTTGAAGAGATTGTCTTACTTCTACCACGTTTGCAGTCGATACTAAGCAAGTCGAACAGCTGTTGATGGATTTTTCGAGGAGGTTATAGTTCAGATTGAATACTCTTGCAAAGAAATATTATATCGCATTAAAAAAAAAAAATTAAAATGGTAATTTTCATCTATTATTCGTGAAAATCTACAACAGGTATTGGGTAGATCATACGAATACAGCAAAAATGGCGTTTATCAAAATAACTTTATACACAAAAAAACAGTGAATGCTTAAATAATAGTTTATACAAAATTAATAAAATATAAATAATTAATTAATAATTCTATTTTATCTGAATGAAAATTATTTAAATACTTCAGAATATATCCAATACAAATTAAAAAAATAACGATAAGTCAAGAAGAAGACCAATAACCTAAAAAGAATTACAATAAAGTAACTTAAGCGGAACGATACGTAATACAGTGCTTTATCTTAAATCCAAGAACACGCTCAATTGAATCGCATCACGAATGTATCTGAACTAGAGTGGGCCTCACACGAAGTGATCACACCCCCAGTCAAATAATTTAGTTGTTGAAAACTGAGTTGTAAACACGAGGCGAGATTGGTTTCCGTTCGAGGACACGATTTCTTGCAAAACAACGCCCACGATGTCCTTGAGATGTCCTTATTCGGAAAAACTGAACGATGTCATTTATCAAAATACTTCACTTTTACTATAAACGAAACGAGTAATCCCAGCTGAAATATGTTTATGTTTATTAAATAGTTATGCGATGGTTCGTTAATTCAAGTTTTGCATGGCACCAAGTCAGTAAGGGATCCACTTTAAAAATAGCATTTACCGATGGTTCGTTAATTCGTTTTGTATCGCACCAAGTCAGTAAGGGATCTACTTTAAAAAATAGCATTTACCGATGGTTCGTTAATTCAAGTTTTGCATAGCACCAGTTCAGTAAGGGATCTACTTTAAAAAATAGCATTTACCGATGGTTCGTTAATTCAAGTTTTGCATAGCACCAATTCAGTAAGGGATCTACTTTAAAAAATAGCATTTACCGATGGTTCGTTAATTCAAGTTTTACATGTCACCAAGTCATTATGGGATCCACTTTAAAAAATAGCATTTACCGGTGGTTTGTTAATTGAAGTTTCGCATAGCACCAAGTCAGTAAGGGATCTACTTTAAAAAATAGCATTTACCGATGGTTCGTTAATTCAAGTTTTGCATAGCACCAATTCAGTAAGGGATCTACTTTAAAAAATAGCATTTACCGATGGTTCGTTAATTCAAGTTTTGCATAGCACCAATTCAGTAAGGGATCTACTTTAAAAAATAGCATTTACCGATGGTTCGTTAATTCAAGTTTTACATGTCACCAAGTCATTATGGGATCCACTTTAAAAAATAGCATTTACCGGTGGTTTGTTAATTGAAGTTTCGCATAGCACCAAGTCAGTAAGGGATCTACTTTAAAAAATAGCATTTACCGATGGTTCGTTAATTCAAGTTTTACATGTCACCAAGTCATTATGGGATCCACTTTAAAAAATAGCATTTACCGGTGGTTTGTTAATTGAAGTTTCGCATAGCACCAAGTCAGTAAGGGATCTACTTTAAAAAATAGCATTTACCGGTGGTTTGTTAATTGAAGTTTCGCATAGCACCAAGTCAGTAAGGGATCTACTTTAAAAATAGCATTTACCGATGGTTCGTTAATTCGTTTTGCATAGCACCAAGTCAGTATGGGATCCACTTTAAAAAATAGCATTTACCGATGGTTCGTTAATTCAAGTTTTGCATAGCACCAAGTCAGTAAGGGATCCACTTTAAAAAATAGCATTTACCGATGGTTCGTTAATTCAAGTTTTGCATAGCACCAATTCAGTAAGGGATCTACTTTAAAAAATAGCATTTACCGATGGTTCGTTAATTCAAGTTTTACATGTCACCAAGTCATTATGGGATCCACTTTAAAAAATAGCATTTACCGGTGGTTTGTTAATTGAAGTTTCGCATAGCACCAAGTCAGTAAGGGATCTACTTTAAAAAATAGCATTTACCGATGGTTCGTTAATTCAAGTTTTGCATAGCACCAATTCAGTAAGGGATCTACTTTAAAAAATAGCATTTACCGATGGTTCGTTAATTCAAGTTTTGCATAGCACCAATTCAATAAGGGATCTACTTTAAAAAATAGCATTTACTGATGGTTCGTTAATTCAAGTTTTGCATAGCACCAAGTCACTAAGGGATCCACTTAAAAAAATAAGATTTAAAAAAGGAAATAAGATTTAAAAAAGGAGTAAAAATTTAAAGTGTTTCCTTTTTATTACTTTCTTAAGGTTTTGAGATTCGGACGAGTCTATCCCTGATTCAAAGAAGTGGTTTTTACTTGTCCGTGTATGTACGCATTATGTGCTTATTGCTGAAGACTAAACTAATGAACATATTTCGATAAAATTTGGCTTACTGTTATCTCAGAACAGTCGATAGCTTGAAGCAACTTGGTAATACAAAATATTTTAATATTGAGGCAGTTGAGGCCCAGCAATGCGAAACTTTTACACAACTTGGTCACGCACGATTAAGCCTACACTTTCTAGACGCAGTGTTATAAGTTAATGTTGCAGTTTAATGTAAGGGCACGCAAACACTGACGAAATTTACGTTTTGACATTTCCAAATCTTCGCCTTCCGAAAGAAGCCGTTAGTTGCCAATTATGTTCGGCCTATCTTTTATCGTTCGCAAGTTAATTGCGTTAACATTAATAAAAAGTGGATCTATAGTGAGCAGGGCACAAATTGGAGCGTGACTTCGCTATAGAAGCGTGAACCCAAGAGTCGTGACACTTGTGTAAGTGCTGTAATTGAATTGTCCAGTGATTGGCGTGGAAAGCTTAACGACTTAAGGTTACTGCAACTGTTCTGAATACACGTCAACACTCTCCCCCGCAAAAATATAATCAGTGCTGTTTGTTTTATTTTAGGGTTTTTGTTTGAAATTCTTACTTCAAGGCGAGGGCTGCATCATGCTGTTTTTTGAACTTTCAAATGAACTCTGAGCGTAGTCAGCTTCAGTGTTATAATTTTGAATTTTGAACATTCAAAATTTTAATTTACACAATATTTTTAACGCAGAT
This sequence comes from Callitettix versicolor, assembly GCA_022606455.1. Lineage (NCBI taxonomy): Eukaryota > Metazoa > Arthropoda > Insecta > Hemiptera > Cercopidae > Callitettix > Callitettix versicolor. The sequence goes on along the minus strand of CM040189.1, from coordinate 104,660,562 downwards.
TTTAATGAAAAATATGGTTAAAAAATGCACGACAAAAACAATTTTTGAACATTTTAAGCAGCTGTTTTGAAAATGTCGAATAAATTTTACTGGTTAACGAACTTTCCAAAGCTCTTAGCAAAACAGATTGTTATGAAAAGTTTGAATGAAATTGGACAAGAATAGATTGCAATGTTCTGTAACAGTAATAGTTACAAAGTTACAAAAAGTAACGATGTTATCAAGCTTTTGTAACGGGAATATCAGTGTGAAGATAACTACAGTATGCTTGTCTAAGAGTGTGTAAAATTACTTTTAAAAAATTGTTCAGCTTGTGAAATAGTAACAAAATATAAAGATAATTGTATGGGTATATATATATATATATATATATATATATATATATATATATATATATATATATATACATGATTTACATAAATACATTTTCATTTATACAGTTACTACAGTAACAGTATTGACTTGACTTGTAACGGAGACAAAAACGTAAACAAAGAGTTGTAAGGCTCGCGTAACGGTGTCACTTAAACAACCATATTGTAAAGCCCGTGCAAAAGTAATAAGAATGTTATAAGGATCCACGTGATAATAAAATTAAAACTAATGTAACGGTAATATCCTGCAGCTGGTGTAACGGTAAGAAGGGAATACAATGCTGCTGCCGGTAATCGTGGGAAGGAACTCGCACCGCGGTAATCGGAGCATCGCATTGCGTCCAAAACCCGAGAGAACGGCCATTCATCTCTGTCCATTCATTGCGCATGCTCGATGACTTGGTTACGTAACTCGGGATGGCATTCTCCGCGGACAGCCTTTTTGTTATTTTAAATTTGTAATTTTCTGCAACAAAAACATTACATTAACTTTGCACGTTTATTTATTTTTTCCTAAAAAAATCGAATAGTTTCTCAAAATCGATTCACCTGATTTCGTGAATGTATTTGAATCGGGATTTACCTTAATACAGAGTGATCGATTTTTAACAAAGAGTAATCGAAAAACATAACAGCCTCAATGGTTTATTTCCCTCCCCTATTTAATAGTTGTTTTTAAAAATTTCTTACAACGACTTGAGTTATGAGACATAAAAAAATGAGAAAAATCTAAGGATCCTATTTTTATAAATTAGTTTAGGTTACTTATGTATTTATTACTGAAGTTTATCTAAGTTATCTTTAAATATATTGTTTCGCCTAGCATCCAGAATTGTTAACTTAATGTAACACACAAATACACAAACACACATTTGTTTTATAGTGCATAAAAAGGCTGATTTCTGTTTGTAAGTTCATTGTTCTTGTGTTTGCATGTGTTTCCTTGGCTTTATCTGTAAACAGCTGTGTTTTGTGTATCACTTCAGTAAAATATAAAAACATATTTATGACCGATTTAGACGAAATCATTTATTTATTTCCTTTATGTCTTAACAAACTTAATAGACATAAAAACAAATCCTTTTTTATAGACCTAAAAATATTAACCAAAACCTTAACATGTATTTTTTCAATGTTATTTAATTTTCGTTTTAAATCGAATGTTGAATCAAAGGAAAACCTAAAATTGAATAAAATCGATCCAAACATTATAATCCTGCCTACAAACATTATCCCTGCCTACAAACATTTTTCCTGCCTACAAATGTTATACATGCCTATAAACATTATCCCTGCCTACAAACATTATCCCTGCCTACAAATATTATACCTGCCTACAAATATTTTAACTGCTCACAAACATTATCCCTGCCTACAAACATTATACCTGCCTACAAACATTATCCCTGCCAACTGCCTCCTGCCTTCAAATATTATAAACATTATCCCTGCCCACAAACATTATCCCTGCCTATAAACATTATCACTGCCTATAAATATTATACCTGCCTACAAATATTTTAACTGCTCACAAGTATTAAACCTGTCTACAAACATTATACCTGCCTACAAACATTATCCCTGAATACAAATATTATACCTGCCTACAAATATTATACCTGTCTACAAACATTATACCTGCCTACAAACATTATTCCTGAATACAAATATTATACCTGCCTACAAATATTATACCTGTCTACAAACATTATACATGCCTATAAATATTATTCCTGCCAACAAAACATTATACCTGCTTACAAATATTATCCCTGCCTACAAACATTAATCATTCCTACAAACGTTATACATGTCTACAAATATTATACCTGCCTACAAACATTATACCAGCTTACAAATATTATACTTATTTACAAAAATTATTCCTGCCTACAAACATTATCCCTGCCTACAAATATTATACATGCATACAAATATTATACCTGCCTACAAATATTATACCTGCCTACAAACATTATACATGCCTATAAACATTATCCCTGCCTACAAACAGTATACCTACCTACAAACATTATACTTGCCTACAAACATTTAACCTGTCTACAAACATTATACATACCTACAATTGTTATACCTGCCTACAAATATTATACCTGTCTACATATATTATACCTGCCTACATATATTATACATGCTTCCAAATATTATAATTGCCTACAAATATTATACTTGCTTACAAATATTATTCTTGATCCAAAATATTATACCTGCCTACAAATATTATTCTTGCCCAAAATATTATACCTGTCTACAAATATTATACCTGCCTACAAACATTATACATGCATATAAACATTATCCATGCCTACAAATTTTATCCCTGCCTATAAACATTATACCTGCCTACAAACATTATACCTGCCTACAAACATTATTCCTGTCTACAAATATTATACCTGCCTATAAATATTATAACTGCCTACAAATATTATACCTGCCTCCAATTATTATACTTGCCTACAAAAATTATACCTGCCTTCATATATTGTTCTTGATCCAAATTATTATACCTGCCTACAAATATTATCCTTGCACCAAAATATTATACCTGCCTACAAATATTATACCTACCTATAAATATTATACCTGCCTACAAACATTATACTTTCCTACAAGTATTATACCTGCATGCAAATATTATACATGCCTACAAATATTATATCTGCATATAAATATTATACCTGCCTACAAATATTACCCTTGCCCCAAAATATTATACCTGCCTACAAATATTACCCTTGCCCCAAAATATTATACATGTCTACAAATAATATACCTACCTACAAATATTATACCTGCCTACAAATATTATACCTGCCTACAAATATTATTCTTCCCCCAAAACTACCTGCCTAAAAATATTATACTTGCCTACAAACATTATACCTGCCTACACTTATTATCCTTGACCCAAAACATTATACCTGCCTAATTATTATACTTGCCTACAAATATTATCCTTGTTCCAAAACATTATACCTGCCTACAAATATTATACTTGTCCCAAAACATTATACCTGCCTACAAACATTCCTGTCACATTCCAACACAATACAAACAAACTCCCGTCAATTCCAAAAACTAAGTTTGCTTGTCAAAACGTGTATCTTCTGAAGCTGTAGACTAGGCCGTACCATAATATCTTCTCCAATAGCTCATGTTCCAATAAAACTGAAATATCTGCTTTAATCTAGTATGATTAAAGTTTCCGCTATACGGTTATGATATTTTTCTCAATCTTTGTGTTTAACTCGGACGTACAGTTTAAATGTTACTTCGTTACGTTTGGCTTTACACTGTATTAGGAAATGTAAACAGCTGACTGAGATGACCATTGTGGCTGGCCTAATAGCCTAATATGATGTCACGACTTTTTAAAATTCGAAGCATTGAAGACGCCCGAACCTAAAGACTAAGGACAGTTTCAATGCGCCTTATTAGCATTTTCATTTATCCAAACATTTTAGTTTTCCGAAAGTTGAGAAACATTTTATATTGGTAGTTCATGATAGTTTATTATCTTGTTGTTTCCATTTAAAATTTAGCTAAACCAGTGCGATTAACTGGTATTCCTACACTCCAGACGTCTCCTGCAGGATAACTGGTTATTTGGGAATCGCCGAGACGGTTGTCACTATGACCCACACCGCTATCCTGATTTCTTTAATATCACTTTGTGGGAGGCCGTTAAACATTTTATACAAATAATACAACAGCCAATGTTCGCAATTTTATCAAAATCAGCTCACAACACTTCCAAAACGGCGGTCATTTCAATTTTTTATTTTAAATTAACTTTTAACATGTATCATGTTTCACGGTTTCTTGTGATAATGGATTTTGTGCGATGCGTGACAATGTCATTGCATATAATAGCATATTTAGCGCGTTGCGTGCTATTGTATATATACGAATATACCCGTGACTACTTCTAAACAGCTGATTTAGCAGAACATCTGTTTCTTCAACATCATTTCAATTAAGGTATGTTAAAAATAAAATTTCAAAAAAAAATATTTAAAAAAATATGTTTTAAATGAAGAACAAAGCTTAGGAAAAATGAACGAGAAAGACTACGGAGATTAGGAAATAAATTAAAACGAAAAAATTAAATTAAAGATAAAAATGTTACATTTAATAAAAAAGTTATGACTATAGAGCAGCATCAACTAATTAATAACGGAAACGAGCAATCGAGAAAAACATGACACATGATGTATTTTTTTGGTTCGGTCTTACTCTTTTTTTGTCTTTAATAATGTTTTTGAAAATATAATTTCACTATCGTAATGAGCTTTAAATACTACATTAACTATCATTTTGATTTTTTTAAAACTGATAAATTAATAAATTGAACTTAATGGCGGACATTGTTTGTTCTCGTATTTTCAATATATGCTCAATTTAACGCTTTGTAATGTTGAATCAGAATTCCAAAAAAATGTAATTCGCTTCCATCACTAGTGCGAGACAGATGCGCTTTGGTTCTTCTGAGAGTTCGCATTGCAATTAACACGTTCTGTCAATGCTGTTGATTTACTCACGTCTAAATGATTGATGATGACAGACGCATGTTGTACAACGATTGTTTGTTTGTCTGTCTGTCTGGTGCGTCATATTGTATCTTAAACATCTGTTCTGCTCGATACAAAGAAGTGCGTTCACAGTATACCAATATGAAGTGGGACAGATTTTGCCACTTAAATCGCATATTTTTTTCGAAATCGGTTGCTCGTCGTAATCGGCATTGAAATCTGTATTATTAGCATTGTAACCTTTAAAATTACATTAAAAATTTGACATACGAAAAATTCAGTATTTTGAAAATTAAAAAAATTACTTTATTCAGTTTTTAACGCCGATTACAGATGTAATCAAATTTTAAAAACATTAAAATTAAAAGTGGAAATGTAAATATGTAAATTTTAACGACCCCCACAAAAAGTGTTGTAGAGGTCAGGATAGGCAAGGTCCCGGGTTGTGTCTTACCGCGACAGTCGCTCAATAGCTCATTTACCAATATAAATTCGGTAAAAAATCGAATTTGCATTTTTATTTATTTTCAAAACCGTCAGTGTATTTTGTTTCAAATTTAGTGTATTTAGTTATCTGTAAATATTCATGCACCGCCAACATTTGAAGAAAATCTACTTTGAGAAAAGAGGACGATTTTCCTGTTGTTTTCCAACCGTTGGTGTGACAATGCGCGCGCAATGATTTTTTGCAATTTTTACCAATACTTCCAGACTGTTTACGTTACATGACCGTCAGGCGAGGAAGGTTCCGTTAACTAATTACTTTATTCAAGGCCACACATATAACAGCTGATGACCACGCCTCGCTACACTAAGGAACCAGTGAAAGGCCTCTGCTTGCTCTGCTCACCTGATGCGTTCTGTCGGCAATTCTTGTGAATGGAACCAGTTCAGGGACGTGATTTGGAGAGACTAATGGTAGTTAATTTACATACTGGATCCGTTGAAAGGGATAGCGTCTGCATGGAAATTTGATTATTTACTTACTTGTTAAGCCACATATACAGGGTGAGAAGCAAATCGGATCGGACGATAGCACAACCTACTTAAGAAAAGATATTTATTTACGTCTTTACGTATTTTCATCAAGTATTTACGCGTTTTATTTGGAAAACTCATTAACATGGCAGTAAAAACAAAATTGAGATATGCGCCGATCCTAATCTTAGTCATTAAAATATTTAGGCTCCGTTTGTCTTAAAGAGCCTCTTCGATAAGACAGATCGATGTAAAGTTTGGCGACCCAAACAGGAAATATATTACTGAGGTTACATAGTGCAGGGTGTCATTTGGAACTAGAAGTGATAGTGTTTCAGTGTGTGCTGCAGCCAGTCCTCTTCGAAAGTTCAAATTTTATGTCTTGCAGCGTTAAGGGCGCATATTGAGGGAGGGTGTCGAGGTAGCGGATCTTTTGTTACTTTGTATCCTCCCAGGACATCATTAAACACATATTTCAGGAGCCAGCTTATATGAGCACTAATACTAACCAATGCTAACCTAATTTCACAACATAATGCCAGCTAGTAGAGACCGCGCGATCACTAGGTAAAAAAATGAAGGGAACACTAGATTATAAACCAGGGGGTCACTACGCTGATTAAAACCAAAACTTGACTGACGCTAGCCCCACAACGCCATTTGGCCCCCTTTTCGGGCCAAGACAAAAATCAACGGCCCTTGAAGCCAAAACTTAAAGACCCATGCTTAAAGAAATATCAAAGCACAAACAAGATGGCGGTCTTCTCCAAGACGTGGGTCGACGCCAAGAGTTCAGCGGACAGTGGCTTGCGTAATCTCGGCGAATCAGGGGGAGGCTCGCGCATTCGCACGGCGCATTCTTCGCTATAATTTAGAAATTTTGAACAGAAAAATCTTAAACATTTTTTAAAGCTAAGCAAAACAAAAAACGAGTTTTAATGATTTCTTGTTAACTTACATACTTTTATGAACTTTAACAAAAGCGTATTTTGAAAAATTCACCAACAACTTTAGAATGGGTTTGTTCGTCACTCGGCTTTCTGCACGCTGAGTAACGATTCAAGTAAATCAAATACTTGTAAAAAGAGTACTTAAATGGTACAGTCCACGTGCCGGCAGTGCAGACGACAAGGAAGTCAGCTGATCCATTCTTTAATATTTGTAGATTATAACTGTAACGAGATCTCTAAGGACCCTCAGATCGTTCTTTTCATCTTCTCAATAACTTTAAAAATCTTTAAAAAAATTGACCGGTAAACAAAATTTTGAAACGCACGTTTCCCAGGACTTCATATATATATATATATATATATATATATATATATATATATATATATGTGTGTGTGTGTGTGTGTGTGTGTGTGTGTGTGTGTGTGTGTGTGTGTGTGTGTGTGTGTGTGTGTGTCAGTTGTTGCAAGTGTTAAGTGCCTGTTTCTGGTCACAGTTAGCTTACATAAAACTCTTTAAACATTTATATTTAGTCACGAAATAAAACAGCATTGAATCCTTCCTGATCGATACATACACGCACTGGCGTGACTATCGATTCTTGCACAATTGTACTGTACAAGGACCTTCTCGTGACTATTTATTTGTTATTTAAACAAATCGTTCACATTGTTCCTTAATATAACCCAAGCTTTTCTTTGTCCGTTATTGTTTATATTTGGACAAAACTACCAACATAACAAAGTCAAATATGGCATAAAGTAAGTTCTAGAGAAATTAGTGAACACATGTTTAGTGTTTCTGAAAGCTGTATTGCTGTATTACTGCAGCTATGATTTCTTTAATTATTTGGACCCCTTCTAGAGATTTACGCTGATTGTTACGAACGAGTTCTTATTAAAAGAATTAACAACTGTTTTATTTATTTAAGGGGTTTGAAAAATAACTTTATGCCATTTAAAAATAAGAAACACATGATTGTTTGAATACAGTATTTAAATAATCAGCTGTTTTATTGTAGCCTATTTGTTAGTTGTGGATTTCCATTTTGAAATGAGCTATTTTAGCTATTATAAATGAATTTTCTGATGTTATAAGACACTCATGCTCATAATAATGGGTTTTTTTATCCCCATAAAGTATTTCGAGATATCTTATGAGACCGGGTAAAGTATTACAAGAAAATATTTCGATATTTACTAATCTAATGAACAACTGTAATGCTACATGAGTGCCTTGCTACATGAATGGTCATTGGTTCGATACCGGGAGATATAATCGATACTAACTGTAACTGTGAACAAACATCCTCCTTGGCTACAACATACATGATCATGTACGCATGGACTGTATTACAATAACAGCTTTATTTTCCCGCGCATGGTACACGATAAATTATATGAATTTGGTTATAAGTTTATAGTCAGAACATTAGTAAGAAATATGAAGTAGTACATCAAAGTTATACGACAGACATATTCAGAGACGCAAAGCATTAAGTCCATTCGCTGTTATCCCTGAAGATAATTGCTTAAGTAACTTATCTTGGATAGACTCGGTGGTTACTGGAAGGTCGGCCATATTGTTGACAATATGTCAAGGTCGCTTCAAAAGTTGACGTTAACTTTATTTGTAATTTGAAATAAATGAGTACTATTCGAGGCAGACACTAACTTTGGTTTTTCTATGAGAGCTCTCTCATCAGCATCTATTCGACGCAGACACTAACTTTGGTTTTTCTATGAGAGCTCTCTTATCAGCATCTATTCGAGGCAGACTCTAACTTTCGTTTTTCTATGAGAGCTCTCTCATCGGCATCTATTCGAGGCAGACACTAACTTTGGTTTTTCTACGAGAGCTCTCTCATCGGCATCTATTCGAGGCAGACATTAACTTTGGTTTTTCTACGAGAGCTCTCTCATCGACATCTATTCGAGGCAAACACTAACTTTGGTTTTTCTATGAGAGCTCTCTCATCGGCATCTATTCGAGGCAGACACTAACTTTGGTTTTTCTATGAGAGCTCCCTCTCATCGGCATCTATTCGAGGCAGACAATAACTTTGGTTTTTCTATGAGAGCTTTCTCATTTGCATCTAATCGAGACAGACACTAACTTTGGTTTTTCTATGAGAGCTCCCTCTCATCGGCATCTATTCGAGGCAGACAATAACTTTGGTTTTTCTATGAGAGCTTTCTCATTTGCATCTAATCGAGACAGACACTAACTTTGGTTTTTCTATGAGAGCTCTCTCATCGACATCTATTCGACGCAAACACTAACTTTAGTTTTTCTATGAGAGCTCTCTCATCGGCATCTATTCGAGGCAGACACTAACTTTGGTTTTTTTACGAAAGCTCTCTCATCGGCATCTATTCGAGGCAGACACTAACTTTGGTTTTTCTATGAGAGCTCTCTCATCGGCATCTATTCGAGGCAGACACTAACTTTGGTTTTTCTATGAGAGCTCCCTCTCATCGGCATCTATTCGAGGCAGACAATAACTTTGGTTTTTCTATGAGAGCTTTCTCATTTGCATCTAATCGAGACAGACACTAACTTTGGTTTTTCTATGAGAGCTCCCTCTCATCGGCATCTATTCGAGGCAGACAATAACTTTGGTTTTTCTATGAGAGCTTTCTCATTTGCATCTAATCGAGACAGACACTAACTTTGGTTTTTCTATGAGAGCTCTCTCATCGACATCTATTCGAGGCAGACACTAACTTTGGTTTTTCTATGAGAGCTCTCTCATCGGCATCTATTCGAGGCAGACACTAACTTTGGTTTTTCTACGAAAGCTCTCTCATCGGCATCTATTCGAGGCAGACACTAACTTTGGTTTTTCCATGAGAGCTCTCTCATCGGCATCTATTCGAGGCAGACACTAACTTTGGTTTTTCTATGAGAGCTCTCTTATCGGCATCTATTCGAGGCAGACGCTAACTTTGGTTTTTCTATGAGAGCTTTCTCATCGGCATATATTCGAGGCAGACACTAACTTTGGTTTTTCTATGAGAGCTTTCTCATCGGCATCTATTCGAGGCAGACACTAACATTGGTTTTTCTATGTGAGATTTCTCATCGGCATCTATTCGAGGCAGACAATAACTTTGGTTTTTCTATGAGAGCTTTCTCATCGGCATCTATTCGAGTCAGACACTAACTTTGATTTTTCTATGAGAGCTCTCTCATCGGCATCTATTCGACGCAGACACTAACTTTGGTTTTTATATGAGAGCTCTCTCATCGGCATCTATTCGAGGCAGACACTAACTTTGGTTTTTCTATGAGAGCTCTCTTATCGGCATCTATTCGAGGCAGACGCTAACTTTGGTTTTTCTATGAGAGCTTTCTCATCGGCATCTATTCGAAGCAGACACTAACTTTGGTTTTTCTACGAGAGCTCTCTCATCGACATCTATTCGGGGCAGACACTAACATTGGTTTTTCTATGTGAGATTTCTCATCGGCATCTATTCGAGGCAGACAATAGCTTTGGTTTTTCTATGAGAGCTTTCTCATCGGCATCTATTCGAGTCAGACACTAACTTTGGTTTTTCTATGAGAGCTTCCTCATCGGCATCTATTCGAGGCAGACACTAACTTTGGTTTTTCTATGAGAGCTCTCTCATCGGCATCTATTCGAGGCAGACACTAACTTTATTTTTTCTATGAGAGCTCTCTCATCGGCATCTATTCGAGGCAGACATTAACTTTGGTTTTTCTATGAGAGCTCTCTCATCGGCATCTATTCGAGGCAGACACTAACTTTATTTTTTCTATGAGAGCTCTCTCATCGGCATCTATTCGAGGCAGACATTAACTTTGGTTTTTCTATGAGAGCTCTCTCATCGGCATCTATTCGAGGCAGACATTAACTTTGGTTTTTCTATGAGAGCTCTCTCATCGGCATCTATTCGAGGCAGACACTAACTTTGGTTTTTCTATGAGAGCTTTCTCATTTGCATCTAATCGAGACAGACACTAACTTTGGTTTTTCTTCGAGAGCTCTCTCATCGACATCTATTCGAGGCAGACACTAACTTTGGTTTTTCTATGAGAGCTCTCTCATCGGCATCTATTCAAGGCAGACACTAACTTTGGTTTTTCTATGAGAGCTCTCATCGGCATCTATTCGAGGCAGACACTAACTATGCAACCAGTAGCGGCGTTAAAGTCGTTGTGATCCTTCTCAAGACTCACCACTCCTTCTTCCAAATAAATACGCTCAGCATAGCCAGTTCCACAGTACCTCTAGGCTCATTGATCTACTGAAGAAGGGGAGGGGCAGGACAACTGAGTCACTAGAATCAGACAACTTAGAGGAGCTTGAGAATCAGTCAATACGGTAGCAATGAGTAAACACACAAGTAATGAGAACGAGGCCATTAACCGTCGAACTGTGTAGCGACCCAATATGAGAAGTCTTAGAACTAAGTAGAGGAACCTGAGGGAAGCCTTTAGCTTCGCTACAGAACATGTAAAGTGCGCAGGAGCTCCTGAGCAAGTTAAAAAGCTCACAAAACTGGATCGCCTGCTGCGCGCATAATTGCGAATTGTTACAAAAATGGTTTCTCGCAAGAAATAATTATTTGCATGAAACAGCGAGAGTAATTAGTGTTCTTGCGTTTATGGTGATTGCACTGCTCAAGGCTTCAATCAGTGTATCTAATACCTTGCAGGCTCTCCCAGTCACCTGAAGTTGGAAACAACGTGCCTTCTTATAAAGAATGGATTTTAGAGAATATAGGTAAACAATCTATTTTCACAGAGCCTCATCAAAACTGTTAAGAACTGTAAAACATTTAGTTGGGCTTTTTAAATTGTCGAAGTTAATTAAATACTAGTTTAAAGCTTTTTGTTCGATAGAACCTGCTGAAAAACTAGATTCTATAAAATAGCATACGCTTTCTATGTCATCGGGTCATTTATATAAAAAAATGCTTTATATTTTACTCAATTTGTGGTCGTATTTATAAATTCTTATAGCTGAAATTGGTGCATTAATTTTTCAATGAAAGACATTTAATATTAAAACACACACACACACACTCTTCCACCACACCCAATTATATTATTATTATTTGCGTATAGACCCTGTTGGATCACGCAAAGCACTCTGACTCATGTCTTGCTCCTTCTAATTCTTCACACCTCCCTCATCCTGTCTCCATGGATCCTCCTCCGCTTCTCCGTCAATTTTACTCCTACTCTCTTTGAGACTTCATTCTCTGGGATTTTCCACCCGAGCATCTTTCTCCTGTATGCGTTCCTGTCTTCAATGTCTGTTGAGCCTATTTCTGCGTCATGCAGGTCTATTCTGACTTGTGTGATCCACGATGTTGTTGATTTGACTTGTATATACTTAATAATTCTGTTGGCACTTCTCGTTGTTGGGCGTCTACTGACGTGTCCATAGAATTGAAGCATCCTTTTTCTGATATCTGCTGCCAGGTTCGGTATCATATCTGTGGTCTTCCGGGAGTGCAACCTGTATCCGCCTTCTGTTAATCTCGGGCCAAGGATCTTCCTCAAGATTTTGCGTTCTTCCTGCAAAATGTCTTCCATGGTACCTTTTGTGTGGAGTGCTAGCGTCTCGCTTGCGTATAATACCTCCGGTTTTATGACTGTATTGTAGTGTCTGATTTTTGTGTGCGTCGACATACATTTCTTATTGTAGATATCACGCGTTATACCAAGAGCCGAACCCATTCTTCAGTAGCCAAACCCTTTGCGCAGCTATATATATATATATATATATATATATATATATATATATATATATATATATGTGTGTGTGTGTGTGTGTGTGTGTGTGTGTGTGTGTGTGTGTGTGATTTTTAACGATTCATTAAAAAGTAATAATCTAGAGAACAGGACCGCTTCTGATTTAAAGGTCCGAGTTTAGGCCTTACAATGATGGCAGTTGACTCGGAGAACTAATGACCAAGGCAAGAAGCCTCACTGTTACTTAATGCTTCCCATAGTTAGACTTAAGCAAAGTAAGGTTAGGTTGAGTTCCCACAATCACGTTACGTAAACTTAAACTAGGTCAGATCTACATTTTTTGGGATCAACATTGCAAATTTAGACACATTGTGTGAATTTTACCGGCGGATCTTTTTTTTGTTCTCAGTTACTTTGAGAATCAAAAGTTTGTAGAAAGTTCTTGGTAGCTGTATCTCGACGGGTGTAACATTTCCTAAAACTAAACATTTCCATCCATTTGTTTAAATTTTTTAAATTTTCGACAATTAAAAGGTTCACCATTATTTTATGTGTGCCGGACTGTGTGTTTACACAATTCGGTGGAGATTAAACATCGTTACCGATTTCGATAAAACTTTGCCCACATCTCGGAGTAATAAACTTGCTGATGTATTTTAAATTACCGTCACATCTGTTGTGAAGGCCTGTAAAACTTACCGTTCTAATCTCACAGTGTCATTTGAAAGGGTAACAATGATTCAAGTACAGTGCTTGTACGACCAGCCTGTGTTGTACATTACTTAGTCAAGGTTAGGAGGAAGTTAAACATCAAGTCAATCATCAACCCGTTTTGTTTCGTAAAATTAGGCCTACTTCAAAATCACATCTGTCTTTCTGCAGTGATAGAAGCGAATTTTCAAATAGATATTTTTTTCATCATATCTCACCGTCATAATTAATGTTAAAACGGAACAGCCTAAAGTTACTATAGTTGCATCTCGTAGTAATGTTCAAACAATTTATATAATATTAATAATAATATTATATATTATAATATACAATATATGTAACATGCTGTACAAAGATATAGTACATACACACACACACACACACACACACATATATATATATATATATATATATATATATAATTATTATTATTATTTGCATACAGACCCTGTTGGATCACGCAAAGCACTCCTACTCATGTCTTGTTCCTTCTAATCCTCCACACCTCCCTCATCCTGTCCCCATGGATCCTCCTCCGCTCCTTCGTCCATTTTACCCCTGTTCTCTTTGGGATTTCATTTTCTGGGATTTTTCACCCGAGCATCTTTCTCCTGTATGCGTTCCTGTCTTCAATGTCTGTTGTCTATTTCTGCCTATTCTGACTCTTGTGATCCACGACGTTGTTGATTTGACTTTTTGTATATACTTAATAATTCTGTTGGCAAGTATCGTTGTTGGGAGTCTACTGATGTGTCCATAGAATTGAAGCCTCCTTCTTCTGATATCTGCTGCCAGGTTCGATATTTTCTCTGTGGTCTTCCGGGAGTGCAACCTTTATTCGTCTTCTGTTAATCTTGGGCCAAAGATCTTCCTCAAGATTTTGCGTTTTTACTTCAAAATGTCTTCCATGGTACCTTTTGTGTGGAGTGCCAGCGTCTTGCTTTTATGCTCCGGTTTTATGACTGTGTAGTAGTGTCTGATTTTTGCGTGCGTCGACATACATTTCTTATTGTAGATATGACGCGTTGTACCAAGAGCCGAACCCATTCTTCAGTAGCCAAACCCTTTGCGCAGCTATATATATATATATATATATATATATATATATATATATATATATATGTGTGTGTGTGTGTGTGTGTGTGTGTGTGTGTGTGTGTGTGTGTGTGTGTATAATTCTGAAACAATGCAGAATATGTATGTACATATATACACAGAGACTATATATATGTATAGTATTTATTTATTTTTTTTAACGTCCATACTTTATGCCACTTAGACTAATGAAGAAGAGTGATCAGCAGCGTTGTGTATAGTAACGGCAGTAACTGCATACCGAATCCACAACCTTGATTGATGTGCTCAGTTCATAGACCGATGATTTAGCCATATCGACTATCGAGTCCTTCTATGTATAACATTTCTAATCGACTCCTCAAAAAGTGATTTATTGGTTCATTTCAATGATCCCAGTCTGAGTCTTACGATGGCTAGTTTTCAAATGGAATCATATTGTAATTAGAAACAATTTTTTGTATTAGTGTACAACGTCCACCAACACTTTGTCCTCGGCCTAGCTTATACAGTATTGTACGACACGGTATTCTATTGTTTGTATGCTTGTAATGTGCGGTCACAATGCAATTACCCTAATTACATCTCAATTACAACTAATACAACCAGACAATAATGTACAATAAAGCATTCGCAAACTGCTTGATAACAAAGTACGTCTAATTATTTATCGAAATTTATAATTTATATTTTTCTCAAATATTCGTTAACATTTGAAGAATTGATTATTACTAGTTTAATTTTAAACTTGTTGCACTGTCAGTATTTATTATTTTATTTATATGAACAAAATTTTATCAAAATCTGCTGAACTGATTATAAATAATTTCACTCAAATCTAATTTTGCGAGACATGCTTTTACTTAGGTAAATTAGAACTACGTAAAAGTAAAATTTTATTAAAATCGATACAGCTGATTTCAATAAAATGCTACTTTGAAACTTTTTTTCTATAAATGACTTGAAAAACGTTTTCATTTGTTCACAGATTTAAAAAAACGGCGCCGACATTAAGTCAGTGTTCCAAGTGGGATTGAAGGCAAACTTTGTTGAAAGTGTAATTGAATACAATAAGTTATTGTAGCAACAATGTAATTAATCGTTGCACGCGACCGTCTCGCTGACGTGATAGAAGGGAATTTCCAAAGTATTTTTTTTTACCTTATCCTCCTTTCAAATCTCTTATGGCACCAGAATACGCAAATCTGCATCTCGTATATCAGCACTCTCACTCTAAACATTCAGAAACAGCAAATCTGCATCTGGTATATCAACACTCACTCTAAACACACAGAAACATCAAATTTGCAAATATCAACACTCTCACTCTAAACATTCAGAAACAGCAAATATGCAAATATCAACACTCTTCACTCTAAACACTCAGAAACAGCAAATATACAAATATCAACACTCTCACTCTAAATACTCAGAAACAGCAAGTCTCCATATATCAAAAATCTCATTCTAAACACTCAGAAACAGCAAATCTGCAAATATCAACACTCTCACTCTAAGCACTCAGAAACAGAAAATCTGCAAATATCAACACTCTTCACTCTAAACACTCAGAAACAGCAAATATGCAAATATCAACACTCTCACTCTAAACTCTCAGAAACAGCAAATATGCAAATATCAACACTCTCACTCTAAACACTCAGAAACAGCAAATATGCAAATATCAACACTCTCACTCTAAACACTCAGAAACAGCAAATCTGCAAATATCAACACTCTTACTCTAAACACTCAGAAACAGCAAATCTGCAAATATCAACACTCTCACTCTAAACACTCAGAAACAGCAAATCTGCAAATATCAACACTCTCACTCTAAACACTCAGAAACAGCAAATATGCAAATATCAACACTCTCACTCTAAACACTCAAATTGCGTCGAAAATACGAAAATGACCTCATTCCCCCGTTAAAATAAACTACTTAATTTCAATTAGTTTTTAAAATTAAAAACATTGATTTTTTTTTAAATCGCTGATTATTTTTGTTTTATCGCTGATTACGATGATGAAATCAGATTTTTACGAATATTAAGAAAAAGTTACGAATTTTTATAGATCTGAAATGACCGCTATTTTGAAAATGTTGAAAGAATTTTGCAGTTAACGAGATTTTCCATGATATTACCGAAACTGCTTTTTGTTTTAAGTTTCAATTATTTAGACTAAAATTCCTCAAGTAAGTAAATAATTTTGCACATATAAATATTTAACGCCCTCTAAGGGTAATGTTCGCGCGCCTTTCAAAGTTCAAGTCTGGGTGTTACCATAATGGCCACTCTGTGAGCTCACGTGGGTAAAGTCAGTCGACTGGAAATGATTGCAGAATTACATTGTTCATTAAGATACGTAATTAAGCAGTAGACTTTCAATTAGAAACAAGCAAGTCATCTTCAGTCTGTAGTATGTGTATGTGGTCAAATCCCAATCTAAACTAAGAGTAGAGTGTTTGTACGTTATTTGTAAGGTAAAACCCAGATCCAGATCCGGAATTTAGAAACACTCAGTGTGTGTGTGTGTGTGTGTGTGTGTGTGTGTGTGTGTGTGTGTGTGTGTGTGTGTGTGTGTGTGTGTGTGTGTGTGTGTGTGTGTGTGTGTGTGTGTGTGTGTGTGTGTGTGTGTGTGTGTGTGTGTGTGTGTGTGTGTGTGTGTGTGTGTGTGTGTGTGTGTGTGTGTATGTATGTATGTGTGTATGCGTGTGTGTGTGTATGTATATGTGTGTGTATGTATGTGTGTATATATGTATATATATATATATATATATATATGTATATGTGTGTGTGTCTTGTATATGTGTGTGTGTGTGTGTGTGTGTGTGTGTGTATGTGTGTGTGTGTGTGTGTGTGTGTGTGTGTGTGTGTGTGTATGTGTGTGTGTGTGTATGTGTGTGTGTGTGTGTGTGTGTGTGTGTGTGTGTGTGTGTGTGTGTGTGTGTGTGTGTGTGTGTGTGTGTGTGTGTGTGTGTGTGTGTGTGTGTGTATGTATGTGTGTGTATGTATGTATGTGTGTATGTATGTGTGTGTGTGTGTGTGTGTGTGTGTGTGTGTGTGTGTGTGTGTGTGTGTGTGTGTGTGTGTGTGTGTGTGTGTGTGTGTGTGTGTGTGTGTGTGTGTATGTGTGTGTGTGTGTGTGTGTGTGTGTGTGTGTGTGTGTGTGTGTGTGTGTGTGTGTGTGTGTGTGTGTGTGTGTGTGTGTGTGTGTGTGTGTGTGTGTGTGTGTGTGTGTGTGTGTGTGTGTGTGTGTGTGTGTGTGTGTGTGTGTGTGTGTGTGTGTGTATGTGTGTGTGTGTGTGTGTGTGTGTGTGTGTGTGTGTGTGTGTGTGTGTGTGTGTGTGTGTGTGTGTGTGTGTGTGTGTGTGTGTGTGTGTGTGTGTGTGTGTGTGTGTGTGTGTGTGTGTGTGTGTGTGTGTGTGTGTGTGTGTGTGTGTGTGTGTGTGTGTGTGTGTGTGTGTGTGTGTGTGTGTGTGTGTGTGTGTGTGTGTGTGTGTGTGTGTGTGTGTGTGTGTGTGTATGTGTGTGTGTGTGTGTGTGTGTGTGTGTGTGTGTGTGTGTGTGTGTGTGTGTGTGTGTGTGTGTGTGTGTGTGTGTGTGTGTGTGTGTGTGTGTGTGTGTGTGTGTGTGTGTGTGTGTGTGTGTGTGTGTGTGTGTGTGTGTGTGTGTGTGTGTGTGTGTGTGTGTGTGTGTGTGTGTAATTTATCAAGTTGTTTTTACCAAGAAAAAATGTTCAAAAGTTTAAAAAATGGCAACCATTTGAAATCTTAAAAAATCATAATTGTTTCGTTACATTCTTTGATAATGTTATTTCACTATTGCAATCATTGTTAAAGTCTGCGTAAAGTAGTGTTTTTAATTAAAAAAAAACCTTTCAAAATTAATAAGTAGAATTTGTTGGCGTTCAGAGTTAATGTTTGTATTTTTGAAGTAAATTTAAATTTCAAAATGCTAAACAATGCTGTTTACTGGTGAAATTAGATTAAAAAAAATACATTTTTAGGAAATTCGCTTCCATAAAGTCAGCGAGCGAGACAGGTTCGTGCCTTCATTATATTATTTCAACTTTGGAATAAGTTTTAACACAATCTACGTTATAATCATTGTTTCACATCTGATAAGTAAAAAGTAAAAATATAAAACTAGTGTTTCACGTGTGAACTTAATTGTATAAAAGCTAGAACACTTCGAAGCACAAAGTAACAGTAATGCATGCTTTGTAAACCTATCTCTTCGGCATGTAGCCAGGGTGGTGCAGGGTTGATGAATAACTGATATTAAACTTGTAAATGTCAGTTAGAGGCAAACAAACTAAAACATTGTATTATAAACTATTTTAATAAAAAAATTATAAATATAATTAATGTTATAACAAAATTGTTAAGATTTTATCTATGAGAAAATGTATAATAAGAACTAATAACTTTAAACAACGATAATAGAAAATGTTGAAGAATATTTTTTATAATAACACTAATAAAAACCTTATTACATAGAGCTACCAATCAATTAACGGAAGTCCTTGAACAGCTGGATCGGCCTTGTTGCGATAATCCTACAAAAAAAAGAGAATGCATCAGTCTGTGTGAATCTTGGAAGATGACTTTCTATTTTTGGAGTGAAAAATGTAACAAGTGAATGTGGTCAGCATCTAGTGACGTCACTGGCAGAGTAGGAGCAGGGGAGGGGCGGAGGGCATGTTTAAAGAGATCATCCCCAGATATTCTACTTTACGTATATATACTGCTTCAATGGTCCTGTGAACATCACAAGTTACATGTCTTGTGTTGTCTGCAACATTACAACATTACAGCATTACAGCATTACAGCATTACAACAGGGAAGATGAAGGTATGTAGGCCTAACAGTGTGCTAACTTTTTTAAATGCAATAAACTACGAAATTGTACTGTTAGCTTGTTTAACACTGAACATAATTTTCTATACAAATTCTCACATAAGGACATTCAAAAACTTATCTATACTATTCATATAAGTGAAATATACATATACTATATATATATATATATATATATATATATATATATATATATATATATATATATATATATATATATATATATTTTTGTTCCGACTATTGTGTATAAGAAAATATATATATATATATATTAAAAATATTTTTGTTTATGTTTAAGAAAATAACATCATTAAAACTGATGAAAAGTACCAAACATTTGAGTAAATTCTTAATCAATACACACTGAAATATTTGTTAACAAAATACAGTAATGCTATCTGGTGTTAAAACGTGTCAATAATTTGCACACTGTATTGCTAATACTTTCAAAACATAATTGTTTTAAAAGTATTTTATAGGTTTTTAATGAAAACATCAATTTTAACACGTTTCGGTTAAAAAAAAAAATGTACGACTGTTTTTTGTTTTACTTTTACCAAAAACAAATCATTAATGCTTTAATTAAATAACTTTCGGAGCCCGTTATAATATTGGAAACACATTTTTCAAAATTTTCTGTGGCCTAATGAAAAAGCTAAATGAAAACAATTTTTTTTGAAACAAAAGATCAGTGTGTGTATTATAGATAAATCATTTCAAATCATTACTATTTTTTTAAAAAAATACTTGCAGATAAAAATTTTGATTTGTTCCAGTACAGTACTGTTAGTATTTAGTAACTTTTGGTTTTTTAAAAGATTTTGTAAAAATATTTTTTTAAATTTTTTTATAAGAGATATTTATTCTGTTACTAGACAAATATATTATTTTCACGGAATACTGTACTGTATCGTTTTGAAAATAAATTAGGAACTAACATATCTTTATTTCTACGAAATTCTCTAACGTGTTGTTCTTATTAATTATTAGATTAAGCTGCACAAATAAAAAATCCCAACGATTAAAATTAAAAAAAAAATTACTTTCTATTATTTAACATTAAATTAAACACTGAAATGTTGAAAAAGTAAAATGACTCACAAATGGCACTCAATAATAAGATTAAGTGTAAGCATGTAGGCGGTTGTATACTCACCAGTCTGTCTAGAAACAAATGAATCTCGTGTGAGAATGAATAAACCGCTCACGCTCTGTCTTGATTGTTGCGTCACAGTTGCATCTCTGTCTGTATTGTGTAATTAATTGTAGCACATCTTCTGTTCGAGCCATGCTTATACGTTTTGGCAACGAAGTTGATCTTGCCTGCGTTGTTGTTGTAAACATATTTGTTGAATGTGAAATATATATTAAAATAGTATAATGTAAACATATATTATATATCATATATATATATATTTTACATATTAAATAGGTTAAAACATCATGTGAAATATACTCATGTCTTGTTCCTTCTATCCTCCACATATCCTGTCCCCATGAATCCTCTTCCGCTTCCGTCCATTTTACCCCTGCTGTCTTTGGGATTTCATTCTCTGGGACCTTCCAACTGAGCATCTTAAACAATGAATATATATATATATATATATATATATCGGTTATTTGTACTGTAAAGTTGTAAACAATGAATACATTAACCTTAAAATATTCACAAATGCAAGAGAGGGTGCGTAGGTAGTTACAATAAATGTACGTTCTTGAATTAGTGACACTCAATATAATGAAAGATTAACACAACGATCCTCTTGGCCACCCAAATTCGAGCGTTGTTTCCGCAAAGCTCAGCGAGGTCGTTGTAACATACCTTAGTTCTGTCTTGCGTTGTTACGGTAAATTGTTATACATTGAAATGTAGCAAATTTTACTTCAAAATAATTTAAAAGTTAATTTTGAAGATGTTTTTAAATGATAATTGTACCGTTTTTTTTTATTTTGAAAATAACAGTAACAACG